>ONZH01014046.1:0-358065 GCA_900303285.1 Rhinella marina | reverse complement strand
TCAGTCATTGAGCTGAACCAGCCAGCTGTGAGTCGATTCCAAACTTGACAACTCTGCATCTGTAGCAGCACTGTATTGTGAGTGCATACCACCTCTTGTGTTTTTGAGTTGCAAGTTGACCAATGTTGATGGGAACTCACTTGCGTTGTTGAAACAATGCTTTGTGAAAGCAGCACATGGCTCTTATCTCAGACCTTCCCCAAGGTTAGCTGAAGAGCAACTGAAGTACTCCGCATGAAGCCTCAGCACTGAGCTTCTCTCCACATGCCTGGAAACCCATTTCATTGGCTATTTAAACGTCATCCTCAAAGGATTCATTTAACATAAGGTGACGACTTGTGTCCAAAAAGATGGTGCATAAGAAGGACTGTATTTTTATGTAAAAATAATACTGTATAACATTAACAACTGATTTGACCAAAGTTACAAAAAAGAAATCTTCCCGATTGTTATGAAATATAGAGGTATGCAAATTAGGTTGTAGAGCCATAAATGCATATTTATTTGTGCTTAGTATTTTCATTTCAGATTTGGATTTTGACAGAAATATTTTATTCAGTATTAGCTGACCTTAAACGCTTATTTTCTGACAAAATCCACAATATCGTGTTGGCTCAGTGGACCTCAGTCGAAATCTTTTCACTTTTACCTGTAACTGCTAAGATCAAACATCAAAATCCTTAGGCACATGAAAACGAGATCATTCTAGCTATTACCCGTTTCCAAGTACAAATACAGTTTTCTTTTTTTTTTCTGAAAACATAACAGTATCAATCTCCAAGTACTTTGGGCCAAGGACTGAGGCGGTAAATGCTAAAGTCATGTGTGCAGGCCAGGTAGTTACCTTGTAAATTCAAGGCATTGGAAGTTGATAACGGTAAACAAAACCATTTCAACACATTTGGGCAACTGGTTCTAAAAATTTAGAACCAAAACTAGACTTCCTTTTTGTAAAGCACTCGCTTTTCCTTACAGTGGAGAAATGCATAGACGTTTTTCCAATGTCGACACTTGAAAAATGAATCCACTCAAACACTTTTCATCCTACATTTTGGCAGCT
The DNA here is from genome assembly GCA_900303285.1 of Rhinella marina. Lineage (NCBI taxonomy): Eukaryota > Metazoa > Chordata > Amphibia > Anura > Bufonidae > Rhinella > Rhinella marina. The sequence goes on along the minus strand of ONZH01014046.1, from coordinate 357,005 downwards.
ATGATGCACCATAAATAAAAAAGACCGCTCTACCGTCTTAAGTAAAACTTTTCCAGCCTAAAGAATGTCATGGATGCGACAGATGTATATGGGGCAAAAGTTGGAGAGAGAGTAGTCTGAATTGAGTTGGGAAACATCTGCACTTTCCTCTCAGTCATTGAGCTGAAACCAGCCAGCTGTGAGTCGATTCCAAACTTGACAACTCTGCATCTGTAGCAGCACTGTATTGTGAGTGCATACCACCTCTTGTGTTTTTGAGTTGCAAGTTGACCAATGTTGATGGGAACTCACTTGCGTTGTTGAAACAATGCTTTGTGAAAGCAGCACATGGCTCTTATCTCAGACCTTCCCCAAGGTTAGCTGAAGAGCAACTGAAGTACTCCGCATGAAGCCTCAGCACTGAGCTTCTCTCCACATGCCTGGAAACCCATTTCATTGGCTATTTAAACGTCATCCTCAAAGGATTCATTTAACATAAGGTGACGACTTGTGTCCAAAAAGATGGTGCATAAGAAGGACTGTATTTTTATGTAAAAATAATACTGTATAACATTAACAACTGATTTGACCAAAGTTACAAAAAAGAAATCTTCCCGATTGTTATGAAATATAGAGGTATGCAAATTAGGTTGTAGAGCCATAAATGCATATTTATTTGTGCTTAGTATTTTCATTTCAGATTTGGATTTTGACAGAAATATTTTATTCAGTATTAGCTGACCTTAAACGCTTATTTTCTGACAAAATCCACAATATCGTGTTGGCTCAGTGGACCTCAGTCGAAATCTTTTCACTTTTACCTGTAACTGCTAAGATCAAACATCAAAATCCTTAGGCACATGAAAACGAGATCATTCTAGCTATTACCCGTTTCCAAGTACAAATACAGTTTTCTTTTTTTTTTCTGAAAACATAACAGTATCAATCTCCAAGTACTTTGGGCCAAGGACTGAGGCGGTAAATGCTAAAGTCATGTGTGCAGGCCAGGTAGTTACCTTGTAAATTCAAGGCATTGGAAGTTGATAACGGTAAACAAAACCATTTCAACACATTTGGGCAACTGGTTCTAAAAATTTAGAACCAAAACTAGACTTCCTTTTTGTAAAGCACTCGCTTTTCCTTACAGTGGAGAAATGCATAGACGTTTTTCCAATGTCGACACTTGAAAAATGAATCCACTCAAACACTTTTCATCCTACATTTTGGCAGCTATGATGCACCATAAATAAAAAAGACCGCTCTACCGTCTTAAGTAAAACTTTTCCAGCCTAAAGAATGTCATGGATGCGACAGATGTATATGGGGCAAAAGTTGGAGAGAGAGTAGTCTGAATTGAGTTGGGAAACATCTGCACTTTCCTCTCAGTCATTGAGCTGAAACCAGCCAGCCGTGAGTCGATTCCAAACTTGACAACTCTGCATCTGTAGCAGCACTGTATTGTGAGTGCATACCACCTCTTGTGTTTTCGAGTTGCAAGTTGACCAATGTTGATGGGAACTCACTTGCGTTGTTGAAACAATGCTTTGTGAAAGCAGCACATGGCTCTTATCTCAGACCTTCCCCAAGGTTAGCTGAAGAGCAACTGAAGTACTCCGCATGAAGCCTCAGCACTGAGCTTCTCTCCACATGCCTGGAAACCCATTTCATTGGCTATTTAAACGTCATCCTCAAAGGATTCATTTAACATAAGGTGACGACTTGTGTCCAAAAAGATGGTGCATAAGAAGGACTGTATTTTTATGTAAAAATAATACTGTATAACATTAACAACTGATTTGACCAAAGTTACAAAAAAGAAATCTTCCCGATTGTTATGAAATATAGAGGTATGCAAATTAGGTTGTAGAGCCATAAATGCATATTTATTTGTGCTTAGTATTTTCATTTCAGATTTGGATTTTGACAGAAATATTTTATTCAGTATTAGCTGACCTTAAACGCTTATTTTCTGACAAAATCCACAATATCGTGTTGGCTCAGTGGACCTCAGTCGAAATCTTTTCACTTTTACCTGTAACTGCTAAGATCAAACATCAAAATCCTTAGGCACATGAAAACGAGATCATTCTAGCTATTACCCGTTTCCAAGTACAAATACAGTTTTCTTTTTTTTTTCTGAAAACATAACAGTATCAATCTCCAAGTACTTTGGGCCAAGGACTGAGGCGGTAAATGCTAAAGTCATGTGTGCAGGCCAGGTAGTTACCTTGTAAATTCAAGGCATTGGAAGTTGATAACGGTAAACAAAACCATTTCAACACATTTGGGCAACTGGTTCTAAAAATTTAGAACCAAAACTAGACTTCCTTTTTGTAAAGCACTCGCTTTTCCTTACAGTGGAGAAATGCATAGACGTTTTTCCAATGTCGACACTTGAAAAATGAATCCACTCAAACACTTTTCATCCTACATTTTGGCAGCTATGATGCACCATAAATAAAAAAGACCGCTCTACCGTCTTAAGTAAAACTTTTCCAGCCTAAAGAATGTCATGGATGCGACAGATGTATATGGGGCAAAAGTTGGAGAGAGAGTAGTCTGAATTGAGTTGGGAAACATCTGCACTTTCCTCTCAGTCATTGAGCTGAAACCAGCCAGCCGTGAGTCGATTCCAAACTTGACAACTCTGCATCTGTAGCAGCACTGTATTGTGAGTGCATACCACCTCTTGTGTTTTTGAGTTGCAAGTTGACCAATGTTGATGGGAACTCACTTGCGTTGTTGAAACAATGCTTTGTGAAAGCAGCACATGGCTCTTATCTCAGACCTTCCCCAAGGTTAGCTGAAGAGCAACTGAAGTACTCCGCATGAAGCCTCAGCACTGAGCTTCTCTCCACATGCCTGGAAACCCATTTCATTGGCTATTTAAACGTCATCCTCAAAGGATTCATTTAACATAAGGTGACGACTTGTGTCCAAAAAGATGGTGCATAAGAAGGACTGTATTTTTATGTAAAAATAATACTGTATAACATTAACAACTGATTTGACCAAAGTTACAAAAAAGAAATCTTCCCGATTGTTATGAAATATAGAGGTATGCAAATTAGGTTGTAGAGCCATAAATGCATATTTATTTGTGCTTAGTATTTTCATTTCAGATTTGGATTTTGACAGAAATATTTTATTCAGTATTAGCTGACCTTAAACGCTTATTTTCTGACAAAATCCACAATATCGTGTTGGCTCAGTGGACCTCAGTCGAAATCTTTTCACTTTTACCTGTAACTGCTAAGATCAAACATCAAAATCCTTAGGCACATGAAAACGAGATCATTCTAGCTATTACCCGTTTCCAAGTACAAATACAGTTTTCTTTTTTTTTTCTGAAAACATAACAGTATCAATCTCCAAGTACTTTGGGCCAAGGACTGAGGCGGTAAATGCTAAAGTCATGTGTGCAGGCCAGGTAGTTACCTTGTAAATTCAAGGCATTGGAAGTTGATAACGGTAAACAAAACCATTTCAACACATTTGGGCAACTGGTTCTAAAAATTTAGAACCAAAACTAGACTTCCTTTTTGTAAAGCACTCGCTTTTCCTTACAGTGGAGAAATGCATAGACGTTTTTCCAATGTCGACACTTGAAAAATGAATCCACTCAAACACTTTTCATCCTACATTTGGCAGCTATGATCACCAAAATAAAAAGACCGCTCTACCGCTTAGTAAACTTTTCCGCTAAAGAATGTAGGATGGACAGATGTATGGGCAAAGTTGGAGGAGAGTAGTCTGAATTGAGAACTCTGCACTTTCTTCAGTCATGAGCTAACCAGCAGCCGTGATCGATTCAAATTGAAACTCGCAGTGCTGTAGCACGTTTGCGGTTTGTGCTAGTACATTTCCTTCAGTTGGGAAAAGTGCTCTCGCACTGCTTCCATTCCTTAGGTCGAGGCATTAGATAAACATAACAGTATAGACGTTTAGATTCCAATGTTGGATGCGACAACTTCTAGCACCTCAAACACAAGCACATCATAGCCCTCAGCACTGAGCTTCTCTCCATTTGGCAAAGGCTATGTGTTTTACGATGCATATTTACAATTTGGAGCCATGGGCGCTTGTACTTAGCGCAACAGGCGTACCGGGCATGTTAAAAGCGGGGTTAACATGCTTGATGGCGGCTGTTAGACACACAGCCATCCGTAGTGAAGGCGGGGGTGCGTCACCCCCCAAATGGGATGCTGTGATGGTGGTCTATTGCATTCACAGCAGTCCGTGTGGCGGGGATGCGCACAAATCCGCCGGTGTCAGGGGTTGGGGGGTCAGGTGTCCCCCCCCCTGATGGGCAATGGGGGCGGGGGGGAGACTTCAATGTGCGGGCGGCTGCCGCGAGTGCCGCCCGCAATAATTTTTCTAAATGGCCGAGCGTTATTCAAGCAGAGTATCAGCATACAGCTGATACTCTGCTTGAAACTGCTGACATCGGTGCTTGGCACCGATGTCAGCAGTTTAACCCCTTCCATGCCGCGGTCCGTAGGGACCGCTGTATGGAAGGGTTAACAGGAGGAGCGCTCCCTCCCTTCTCCCATCGGCGCTGCGGTGCGCTGCAGCGCCGATGGTGTGGGCAGATGAGAGGGAGGAAGCTCCCTCTCCCTTCCATCGGGACGCTGCTCTGCTGTGGCAGCGTCCCGATGGTTACCATGGCAACCAGACGCTTTCGTCTGGCTTGCCATGAAAGCCTGTTCAAGCTCCTGCTAAAGGCAGGAGCTTGAACAGGCTATAAGAAAATACACTGCAGTACACTATACAGTGTACTGCAGTGTATTGTAAAATACCAGACCACTGGTTCTTGAAGAACCAAGTGGATCTGAGTCCAGAAAGTGGAAAAAAAAAAAGTTAAAAAAAAAAAGTTAAAAAAATTTGATTAAAAATAAAAAAACACACAATACATGAACATGTTAGGTATCGCCACATCCGTAACAACCCGCTCTATAAAAATATTACATGAGATGGCCCCCAGGCGAATGCTGTAAAAATTTTTTTTTAAAAAACTATTGCCAAAATAGCCATTTTTCCCCTCTTCCCTCACAAAAAGTGTAATAGCAGGCGATCAAAAAGGCGTAATTACCCCAAAATGGTATCAATTCAACCGTCATTCTTGTCCCGCAAAAATTGTACCCTACCTGAGACAATCGCCTGAAAACTGAAAAAAATATGTCTCTCTGAAAATGGCAACACAAAAAAAATATTTTATTCTGTTCAAAATGCATCTAATGTGTAAAACTTTCCAACAATAAAAAAGTTGGACATATTGGGTATCGCTGCGTCCGTAACACCTGCTCTATAAAAATATTACATGAGATGGCCCCCCAGGCGAATGCTGTAAAAAAAATTTTTAAAAAACTATGCCAAAATAGCCATTTTTTCCCCTCTTCCCTTACAAAAAGTGTAATAGCAGGCGATCAAAAAGGCGTAATTACCCCAAAATGGTATCAATTCAACCGTCATCTTGTCCCGCAAAAACTGTACCCTACCTGAGACAATCGCCTGAAACTGAAAAAAATATGGCTCTCTGAAAATGGCAACACAAAAAAAATATTTTATTCTGTTCAAAAATGCATCTAATGTGTAAAAACTTTCCAACAATAAAAAGTTGGACATATTGGGTATCGCTGCGTCCGTAACAACCTGCTCTATAAAAATATTACATGAGATGGCCCCCCAGGCGAATGCTGTAAAAAATTTTTTTTAAAAAAACTATGCCAAAATAGCCATTTTTTCCCCTCTTCCCTTACAAAAAGTGTAATAGCAGGCGATCAAAAAGGCGTAATTACCCCAAAATGGTATCAATTCAACCGTCATCTTGTCCCGCAAAAACTGTACCCTACCTGAGACAATCGCCTGAAAACTGAAAAAAATATGGCTCTCTGAAAATGGCAACACAAAAAAAATATTTTATTCTGTTCAAAAATGCATCTAATGTGTAAAACTTTCCAACAATAAAAAGTTGGACATATTGGGTATCGCTGCGTCCGTAACAACCTGCTCTATAAAAATATTACATGAGATGGCCCCCCAGGCGAATGCTGTAAATTTTTTTTAAAAAAGCTATGCCAAAATAGCCATTTTTTTCCCTCTTCCCTCACAAAAAGTGTAATAGCAGGCGATCAAAAAGGCGTATTTACCCCAAAATGGTACCAATGAAAACCTCACCTTATCCTGCAAAAAATGAGCCCCCACATAAGACAATAGCTCAAAAAAATAAAAATCAATGGCTCCCGCAAACCACTCCATCAAAATCTGTGTTGTAAAATCCATATGGCGCTCCTTCTGTTCTGAGTCCTGCCATGTACCCCCACAGCAGTTTACCACAACATATGGGGTGTTGCCGTATTCAGGAGAAAATGGGTAACAAATTATGGGGGGCTTTTCTCCTGTTACCCCTTATGCAAATAAAAAAATTGGGGCTAAAGCAACATTTTATTGGAAGAAAACATTTTTTCATTTTCACAGCCAAGTGTTTCCAAATTCCGTAAAATGCTTAGGGGGTCAAAGTGGTCAGTACCCCCCTTAATATATTCTTTGAAGGGTGTAGTTTCAAAAATGGGCGTCACTTTATGAGGGTTTCCACTGTAGGGGTGCGTCAGGGTCTCTCAATTACAAAATGGTGCCTAAAAACTATTCTAGCAAATTTTGCCTCCAAAATCCGTATGGCGCTCCTTTCCTTCTGACCACTGCCACAAACCCATAGAGACGTTTACCAACACATATGGGGTATTTCTGTAAACTGCAGAATCAGAGCAATGTAAATTGAGGTTTAGTTTGCTGTTAACCCTTGCTATGTTGCAAGAAAAAAAATATTAACATGAATAATCTACGAAAAAAGTGAAATTTTGAAATTTCACCTCCATTTTCCATTAATTCTTGTGGAACACCTCAAGGGTTAACAAAGTTTGTAAACAGCAGTTTTTTATAATTTGAGGGGTGTAGTTTCTAAAATGGGGTCATTATGGTGGGTTTCATTATGTAAGCCCCTCAAAATCACTTTATATCTGCATTGGTGGCTAAAAAAAATGGTTTGGAAAATTTTGGTGAAAATTTGAAAAATGGCTTTTAAACTTTTAAGCCTCCTAACGTCCTAAAAAAGGAAAATGACGTTTACAAAATGATGCCAACATAAAGTAGACATGTGGGGAATGTAAAATAATAAGTATTTTTGGAGGTATTACGGTGTATTTTGAAAGTAGAGAAATTGAAATTTGGAAATTTGGAAATTTTTCAGAATTTTTGGTAAATTTGGGATTTTTTCATAAATAAGGGTGAAATATATTGACTCAAATTTATGAATGTCATGAAGTACAATGTGTCACGAGAAAACAATCTCAGAATGGCCTGGATAAGTAAAAGCGTTCCAAAGTTATTACCACATAAAGTGACACATGTCAGAATTCCAAAATTTGGCCCAGACATTAAGGCCAAAATGGGCTCTGTCCTCAAGGGGTTAAACGCTTATTTTCTGACAAAATCCACAATATTGTGTTGGCTCAGTGGACCTCAGTTGAAATATATTAATTTTTACCTATAACTGTTAAGATCAAAATCCTAGCTCTACTATTTCTCATTATGGAGAACGCCTATCATAGGTTAGACAATGCCCCCTAGGTTTTTCATATATATATATATATATATATATATATATATATATATGCTAAAGGACTTTTCACTGGATTTTGATACTGCTTAGGCATATCCAGTACAAAAAAATTGTACATTTCAGTACAAGATCTCTCAGATAACCAAGTTAAGTTTCTTTTTAGTTTTGTATATAGATCTTCAATTTTTATTTTTATTTTTTTCAACAGATGCCTATTGTGTTGTTTTTTACAGCATCAGGTTACATTGAATAACAAACAGTCATAATATTGATAGGAACAGGGTAAGACCAGGTGGAGTGATGTTACCACCAGGTCTCCCATATTAGAGACGGCAGACATAGAAATAAGTAGCGCTCCTTGAACGCAATGGAACGGAGCACCGCGCAACTAACAACCTCCTTAAATAAAGCATACCTGGAACGTGCGGGGGGGTATGAGGAGAGTATTCCAACAGCTACCCAGTGTAGTATGTATATAGATCATCTCGCGAGACAAAGTCAGACCACGCTGCCCATGTTTTCTTACATCTCGCAAGGGATTTCTGAGAGGTAGAACTTAGCTCTTCCAATCTTGCAACCTGTCCAACTTTCCTAATCCAATGATCGATTGATGGAGCCACCGTTTGTTTCCAGTATAAGGGGATCATAGCCTTAGATATCAGTACTAGTTGTCACCAGAGAAAAACATTGAAGCGAGTGCGATGTGTATAGTGACATGACCGCTCTCACAAAGCTGCTGGGGAGCCCGAATCTATGTAAGGTTAATTCCATAAAACCCCAGTCTATTCTATCAAAAGCCTTTTTGGCATCAGTAGACAGTAAGGCTATAGTTATTCATTTCGTCTTTGCATAGTGAATGAGGTTAAGGACTCTTAAAGTATTGTCTTAACCTTCTCTACCTTTAATGAATCCTACTTGCTCATTATTAATCAACAGGGGGAGAAGGGGCTGCATACGGTTAGCTAGCACTTTGGCATAGAGTTTGATGTCTGAGTTAAGCAGTGAGATGGGCCGGTAACTACCCATAGTCTCGGGTCCTTTCCTTCTTTTGGTAAAACCGTGATATGGGCCATCAAGGACTGGGCTGGGAAATTCCTTTCATCTGCAGCAGCAGTAAAGGCCGACAACATATGGGGTATTAGTAAATCAGAGAAAGATTTATAGTAACTAACCAGTAGGCCATCTGGTCCAGGGCTCTTTCCAGTAGGTGTGTCCCTCAAGGCTTTTTCTATTTCTTGGACCATAAAAGGGGATTTGAGAGAGGATAAATCAGTTGAAGAGAGTCGTGGTAATGTCAATGAGTCCAGAAATCTCTCAATGGCTTCTTGCCTGTCTATGAAGCTGCTAGTATTCCCCTCACTGAAATTATAAAGAGAGGCATAGAATTGTTCAAACTGGGTAGCTATGTCACTAGTGGAGGAGCAGATATTCCCATGAGTATCCTTTATCTCTTGTATAAACAATTGTTCTCTCCTCTTTTTGGCCATTAGTGCCATCATGCGTGAACCCTTATTACCATGAATGTAAACCTTATGTTTCACATACATATATGCCTTAGTGGCTTTCAGGTTAAGAATATAATTTAAGCTCTCTCTCAAGGAAACCTGGTTTGAGCCAGGAAACCTGGTTTGAGTTAGGAGCATAGAGGCCAGCAATAGTAACTTTAGAATTGGCCAGTGTCCCTTTTAAGAAGAGGTATCGTCCCTCTTCATCCACCAAACTAGAGGTGAGGGTGAAGGGAAGAGACCCCCTAAGTGCTATAGTGACACCCCTAGATTTAGAAAGTGAGTAACAGGAGTGATACCACTGGGAAAAGTGTGACAATGGTAGGATGGGTACTTTACCCCTCTTGAAATGTGTTTCTTGAAGGATGGCGATGTCTGTGTGGAGAGATCTCAAATGCTGGAAGATACGGGATCGTTTCTGTCGGGTGTTCATCCCTCGCACGTTCCAGGTAGTAACCCTGATGTCAGCCATGATGTACAAAATGCAAAACAATAAATGCAAAGAAACAAAAATGAAAACCTAGTAATGCAAGTAAACAGTGATCTACCCCAGGTGTAAGCCACCCTGTGAGTCGATCTATTAATAAGGAACAGATGTATATTGGGAGGGTCAGAACAGACCTCAGCATACTTGTTAGAGAAATCCTGCCAAGGCTATCAATGGAAGCAAAAAACAGAGAATCACAGAGAGAGAGACTCTAATTACTACTGAACTACGTTAGTATAGAACTCTATCTAACATTGGTAATTGCTAAGAAGGCATAAGCAGAGATTAAAATACTAATTAGATATAAGTAGACAGGAGGACAATAGATCTCACTACATCACTCAGGAGAGGTTACTGGACGCTTCCTCCCAGCACGGGGTCTTTGGGCCTGCCATGGAGGCATAGAAGGCAGTTTTGACAAGTCAGTGATGTCTACAATCTGCATCCATGACGGGATATTCGAATTATCTAAGTTGAGGTAGTCGCAGAGTGGCAGTATGTCATCGGGGCGTCTGATGTATCTGACATTCCCTTGAATAGTGCATGCGATCCCAAAAGGAAACAACCAACAATAGGGATATCCCTTGGCTCGGAGGGCATCAGTAACTGGCTTCAACTGTCTCCTTTTGTTAAGGGTTACTGGTGAGAGATCTTAAAAAAATTGCAAATGTGGAGCCATTATATTGCAAGTCATGGGTGTCTCTTGCTGACCTAAGTATAGCCTCCCTATGTTGAAAATTGAGGATCCTACAGATAATGTCTCTAGGAGGTTCATTTTCCTTAGGCTTAGGTTTGAGGGCTCTATGTGCCCTTTCTAGAATTAGATCTCCCGCCACAGCTATAGGCAGCATTGGTTTCAGTATCGAATAAGTGGTATGGAGGACATCTTCAGATGTGACTGGTTCTGGGACACCTTTTATGCGTAAGTTGTTTCTCCTGCCTCTATTGTCCTGGTCTTCTATGTAAGACAGTAAGTTGTTAAGATGGATTTGGCAGGTGTGTAGGGCTGACGTGGTTGCCTCCCCATGATTGATTAGAGACTGTTGAGTGTTCTCAAGTTGTTCCACTCTACCGCCTATATCTCTGATATCAGATTTCATAACTGACAACTCAGTCAAAACAGGTTGCAGTGCTTTTTCAATGATGTTTTGTAGCGTTTTGTGAGAAGTATGGAGTTGGGGGTCCACTTCAGGTAGCAATTCTCCATCATCTCCATCATTGTCTGAAACATCCATGTCGGGTGTTGGAGAGACTCCCTTTTTGGATCTCTGGTTTGCTAAGGAAAGGTCAGAGCCTTTTTGGAGGAATTTTTGCATATCCTGTTGATTCTTTTGTGGCTTCAATGAGCCCGACAGATCTGGTTTTCCCACTTTCACCATTCCTACGCCAGGATATCTTAGTGATGTGAGGAATCAGTAGCCACTTGTTTGAGAAAGCTGAGGGTGTATGTCCACAACTCCTATGGAGTTATTTAAAACATTAATGCACCACTCTTCCAATAGAAGGCCTTAAAAATTGTCCAAGTAAGACAAAAAGATTATATTTAAGAGCAGGTTGGGTATCAGCCAACCCTAGAAAAATTAGGACTAGGTCCTTAGTATGTGGGGTGGCCTGCCGCTGAAGCACCGCACAAGTTCAACAAGATGGCTCCCGCTTCCCGCCAACAAGATGGAACCACGGCAAAGAGGCCCCGGGTAGCTCAGCCTCCAAGATGACAACCCGATCGCCAGCTCTGGACAGATGGACGTACCTCCCAAGGATGTGCAGGTAAGTATGTGTCTGGCTATTGTTAAAAGATCAGATCCTCACCACCGGAGGCCCCTCGGACCAGTTGTTTGGTAGCCACGTAGTGCGGGCCTCTGCACCGTGGACGCCCATGTGTTCTCCGGATCTTCCTCAAATGCTCCTGTGCCGATGTCGTTGGTGCTTGAAGCCCCTTCAGACCTGCCAGCTTGTGTGATAACTCTCCGGTGGCAGCGGGTGCAGGTGTGTGGGTTCCGGTCTGCTGATGTGCCCGAAATTGAGGCCGAGGCTTTAGGCCTCTGAGTAGGCCCCAGTGTTATCTCTCTTATCTCTCGGTGGTTTTGATGTCCAGAGTCCGCAGAAAGATGCAGTCGGTAGCTGGTGGGCAGTGGGATCTCTTGGTAGGTGTTTTGAGCGTCCCCACTTATAGTAAGAGGATCGATGGCTATAGATGCAATTCAACCAGTCGGAGCTGCGTGGGTTTGCTTCCTCTCATTTCGGCAGTTGGCCACGCCCCCTAGATCTTCAATTTTGATGTGAGATTGTCTTATTTTATTTTTTTTCTTGTAGGAACAAGACTACCTAGTTTCACTTTCTGGATTTGGGAAGTACTTTTTGTTGTGATTCTTATCATTAGCGTGACTATAAAATAGGGGCTAGTCAGCCAAGCAAGACAATGTTTTCTTGAGATTTTCTGTTTGTTTTTTTCTTCTGAGAAGAGAACTAGTTTGTGTATCTTATTTACAGAAGTGTAATATTGGGTGGGATATTCTAGTTCTCTTGTTTGACTTTCATTTTAATGTTAATTTGGGGTCTCTCTCTGGTTCATCTGAAATTAATCCTAAAATGAATTTGCTCATTATTAAAGCAGCATCAGCATCAAGGGAACCAGGAGCGAGGTAAGTATATAACCTGTGAGAGGCCCGGCACATGGGGGGTGGTGGGGGCTGTTTTAGGAATTGCATAACCCCTTAAATGTTATCAAGCCTAACAATATCACTATTCAATTGAGACAAGAAACTTCTGCATGTGAAAACAATATAACCCAACTTCCATTCCAAAAGAAATGTAAAAAGCTGAGATTTTTTATTTATAGCTATTATTTTTAGTCATTGTCCAACATTTTAAACATACTTTCAGAGCAAAGCACCAAAATTGCTAAGACATTTAGCTATTATAGCTTATTAAGACAATATAACTTTAGAAGTCGAGAGGCCTCGAGGAACCTCTGAGAGATACTATTTTTATTATGGAGAGCAGTTGATATCTGTGATGACTATTGTAGGCTAGGCAACGTTACTCTGCGTTTCTGGGGAAAATATATGAAAATTTGCACATCTAACATCTAAAGGCATCAGATGGGCTTATGAAAGCTAATTTGAATATCCTCCCCAGAAACCCAGAGGGGCATTCCCAGGCCTACAATACTTTTCAAACGTACTACACATATTATGTGCTCTCCATAAAGAGTAACCCCCAAACAAAACATATAAAAACAATGAGTTTAAAACAAAAGAGCTAGAGCAGGGGTCGGGAACCTATGGCTCGCGAGCCAGATATGGCTCTTTTGATGGCCGTATCTGGCTTGCAGACACGGCTCCTACCTGTCAGTGGCGTAGCTATAGGGTCGCAGCGGTCGCAGTTGCGACCGGGCCCCTAAGCCAGGGGGGCCCCGAGGGCCCCCCTTGCCACTTGCAGGGCCGCACCGCCAATTAGCCAGGTGCGGCGCGGCCCTGCAGAGGGAGATGAGCACTTCCATTATGGAAGCGCTCATCTCCATAGTCATCTGTATCGCCGTCCTCAGGACGGCGATACAGATGACTGTAATTGTACTGGGGCAGGGAGGGAGAGGTGTCTCCCCTGCCCGTTCCTCTGATAGGCTGCAGGCACTGGGCCTGCAGCCTATCAGAGGCCGGCTCAGGTGGCGCGATGACGTCATCGCGCCGCCTGAGCCGTACAGCGCGGGACACAGGCCAGAAGAGGCCTGCATCGCATCGCTGCTGGAGGTAAGTATAGTGTTAATTTTTTTTTATTATTTATTGGCACATGGGGCTTTGGGGGCATTTTACTGGCACATGGGGGCACTGGGGGCATTTTTACTGGCACATGGGGGCACTGGGGGCATTTTTACTGGCACATGGGGCACTGGGGGCATTTTTACTGGCACATGGGGCACTGGGGGCATTTTTACTGGTACTGGGGGCATTTTTTACTGGCACATGGGGGCACTGGGGGCATTTTTACTGGGGGCACTGGGGCATTTTTTACTGGCACTGGGGGCACTGGGGCATTTTTACTGGCACATGGGGGCACTGGGGGGGGGCATTTTTACTGGCACTGGGGGCATTTTTACTGGCACATGGGGGCACTGGGGGCATTTTTACTGGCACTGGGGGCATTTTTACTGGGCATGGGGGCACTGGGGGCATTTTTACTGGCACATGGGGGCACTGGGGGCATTTTTACTGGCACATGGGGCACTGGGGGCATTTTTACTGGTACTGGGGGCATTTTACTGGCACACTGGGGGGCACTGGGGGCATTTTACTGGCACATGGGGGCACTGGGGGCATTTTTTACTGGCACATGGGGCACTGGGGGCATTTTTACTGGTACTGGTGGCATTTTTACTGACATGGGGCACTGGGGGCATTTTTACTGGCACAAGGGGGCACTGGGGGCATTATTACAGTCACTGGGGCCATTTTTACTGGTATGGGGGGCATTTTTCTGGCACATGGGGGCACTGGGGCATTTCTTACTGGCACAAGGGGGCACTGGGGGCATTATTACAGGCACTGGGGCCATTTTTACTGGTATGGGGGGCATTTTCTGGCACATGGGGGCACTGGGGCATTTCTTACTGGCACAAGGGGCACTGGGGGCATTATTACAGGCCACTGGGGCCATTTTTACTGGTATGGGGGGCATTTTTCTGGCACATGGGGGCACTGGGGCATTTCTTACTGGCACATGATTTTGGGGGGGAATCAATGGGGGGAACTTCTGGCGCATTATTGGGGCATTTCTTACTGGCACATAATCTGTGTGGTACTAGTGGCACAGTACTGGGGGTGGTAGGATGATTTGTCCAGAAGATGGGAGGATGATGGAAAAGTAGTAAACTAAGATTTTTTTCTGTCAAACTGCAGACATGAGAAATGGCTGAAAAATGGCGTCTGGTCTGAAAGGAGAAGATGAGGAAAGAGAAGATGTACATCCGAGGAGACGTCACTGGATGTACGAGGTATGGGGCCGCTGTATTATACTGGATGTAAGAGGTATGGGCGCTGTATTATACTGGTAAGAGGTATGAGGCGCTGTATTAGGCGGGGGGGGGGGGGGGCAGGGGCCCAAGCTGAACTCTTGCACCAGGGCCCATGAGCCTTTAGCTACGCCCCTGCTACCTGTCTATGGAAGGATGCATGCACCGCGCTCCATCAGGCCGCGGTGCACGCTGATATTGGTAGTTCTTTGATGGCCTGATAAGCATTGGCGGCAGTGGTGAGCGGCAGGGAGCATGGACTACATTTCCCATAACTCCCTGCATAGCCGCGCCGTCTGCAAGCACGCACCTGCGTCCCCTAGTGAAGCGGCATCTGCCTCCTCCCTTGTGTCTCCCTTGGACGTTCCAGAAACCCCTGGCTGTGCTGCTGCTTTGAAGGTGAACATTATAACATGGAAATTGTTACACAGCCTCATGGTCAGCAGCAGTGAGCTGCATCAATAAAGGGGCTGTGTAATACAATGTGTCCCACCAACCCCCACCTTCCCACTTCACCCCTGAAAATAATCCCACATAATCCATTATATAGCCCCCCCCCAAAAAAAAAAAAAAAAAATATGGCCTTAAAAAACATCTGCCACCCATATTACACCAATGCCAGCTTCCAGTCATGCGCAGGAAAAAGAAGAAGCCAGACTGCTGGACTGATGTCATGCATCGCAAGCTCACAATGTAAGTTATTTATTTAATTTTTTTACTGCTAATTACCATTGTTTCAGTCCAGTTGTGGCTTTATACAGCAGGGAGGAGCATTCCTTGCTGTACTAAGTGAACATTGGAGCGATTGATCTGTCAATGGCCCTTTAAACATTTTGTACGGCTCTCGCGGAATTATATTTCAAAATATGTGGCGTTTACGGCTCTCTTAGCCAAAAAGGTTCCTGACCCCTGAGCTAGAGGAACCAAAAAGTGAAAATTACACGAGAACAGCTTTTGTATATTGATTTAGTTCATATAATGGAGTCAATAATAGGTGCCATTTCATCTTTATAGATCATTTTACTGCAGTTATTTCTTTATCTGTCATTCTAATCCTGCCTATAAAGATATCACCTCTGTATATAGATCTGCCATTCACAGTAAGTGATTGTCTATTCTTCCCTGTACAATCACCTCTACACAGGGCACAGAGCACAGAGCACACCTAGAAAACTCTACCATAGAAGTCAATAGGGTCTGCTCTATAGCATTGTACCTATGGATCATGTGCCTGCCATAAGGCAATTTTCTTAATGCTTTCTAAATACCAGGGATGTGGAGTAGGTAAGCCAAAGCCCCGTCTCCGACTCCTCATTTTCCCCTAATTCCGACTCCCTCGTACATGGTGCATGTTTAAGTGATAACTTAATTTAAGCTTGTTATCACCCTTATGATACAATAATCAAGCTATTTAGGTAGAACATAAAATATATTTATTGGATTCAACTTTAGAACACAAAAAACTTTAATAAATCTTAAATATGCAAAACGCTGCACTAAGTGGGAAAAAAACAGAAACATCCTAAATAACATTTGTGGGGTGAGTCTATGAATTTGTTCTGAGAAATAGTATTGCCTCTATCAGATCCTCCTTCATAGATTACCTCAAATCTGATCTAATTATTTTAAGCCTAGAGAACAGCCTCTCTACACTAACTTGGGTTGGTGGCAAAGTGGTGACCATCATATGGGCAATATCGCTAACAATCCCAGGATCGAAAGGAATTGCCTCCTGCACAGTCAGTTTTGATGATCGGTTGAACTTTTCTACTTCTTTGAGAGCAAGTGAAAAATTTTGCTGAAATACGGTCAATCTGTTTGCTATGGGAGCAGGATCTTTTTCCCTGCGCCAACGCTTTGCCTGTTTCATGTCATCCAAATACTTTTCAAAGTTAAACTCCTCATCTGATGAGGCTGAAGATATAGTAGCGGTAGAATTGTCAAGACCCAATTCCTCTTGCTCTTGGCAGTCCTGTAGCCCACTCATCCTAATTGCTACCTCAGTCAGAGTTTTTTTTTCCTTTAGTAATCTGTTGATCATCCAGCACTATATGATGACTTGGGTCCACATAAACAGCTGCCAAAAGAATTTTATTATCTTATAATAGTGTCTCTCTCTGTTTCATTGAAGCAGCAATGCCATCTACGATTAAATCTCTTCTTTGGGACAGGTAAAACAACAAGTCCTTCCACTCCTTTATGAAGTTTCCTCAAGTTAAATCCTCAGCTTATAATTTGTAGTCATTGTAAATGGGTGATGAAGCAGTTCCTTTAATTCAGCCACCTGTGTCCATTGACCTTCATTTGGTGTTACCTGAGGGTTGGCCATGGCCACAAGAAAGGGTTTCAGCTCAATGAATCGCTCAATCATTATATAGGTACTGCCCCACCAAGTGGCTTGATCTACAATTGCCCCTTTCCCAGCATGTCCCTTCAAGATGGAATCAATTTTCAGGGGTTCTGGCAGCAATAACCAATTTCCTCACCTTGCCATTCAGAGTTCCAGCATGTCCCTCTTGCAGACTGTCTCTTATTGCCAGCAGCTTGTGCACAGCACAGTGCATGTGATGAATATGAGAGAGTTTAGCAGCTTCAACGAGATCTAATTCTAAAGTATCTTTTTGCTGTTCTTCTGTAGTAATAGCTCTTTGTTCCTCAGTTACTGTGGCCTTCCATCTCTCACACACACACTGAATCTGAAGTTTTCTTCTAGCTGTTGTTCACATTCATTATTCTCATTCATCAGTCGAATTGTACTTATCAGGTTTGAAGCATTGTCTTACAGAACATTTTCCACTAAGGCCTGGAGAAACTGACTGGTGTGATGAGCTTTAGTATCCTTTACTGACAGTGTCTTGGTAAAAAAAAAATTGTAGTCACAAACAAATCAAACATTGATAGCAAAATAGTTCACTCTGTGGTGTTTGTAGGCACCCATTTTAACATATATAAAGTGTCTCTTTAGAGTCTTTTTAAGATCTTCCTTTTGGTTAAGGGCTTCTTCAATTACTAATTTTCTAATACTTTCTCTTTCCAGAGAAACACCAAGTTTGTGGGCCATTTTTCCATTAATAATTCATTATTAAGTTAATTTTACCTTTCTGATATCTGTATTTAGCCCTTAGCAAACCTATTTCTCTATGCCTCTATTTGAGCATCTTCCTAAGATGGCTTCTGCTGCACTTCCTGTGGTGATCTTTGCCCTGTCCTTGAGGCCATCCTGTATTCCCCTCACTTCCCATAAGCCTTTGCTCTCCTCACATGAACTATCAGGACTAGATAACATCAGAATGCAGATAACTTCCCCTCTCCCTCAGTGCATGGTACACCGTTCTTCACAACAAGCTCTATGAGCTGTCTTTTAAACACATCTGCTGTCATTGTTACAAAATATCTTGTAATTGATGTTTGAGGCGATCTTTCCTCCTTTGCCTGGCTGGAGGTGCTAGACACTGGTTTCTTGGTGTCACTCTTATTCTTCTCAGTCACAGCTTTGAAAACTTCTGGGTGAAAGCGGTTTAAATGTCTTTTTAGATTGGAAGTTCTTGTAAGAGTGTTTTTATTGCTTCCTGAGTATGCACTGATTTTGACATCACAGCATTTGTTTTCATCTGGATCACTTGTCTTACACTGACACACAAAATATTTTTTATCTTCAGTTACTGTCAAATGTTCAAACACAGCTGACTTCATAGAAGAAAGAAAGACATTTTAGAATAATATAAATTCGCTCTCAAAATAATTTTGTCCTATAAAAAAGGTATATTGTAATTTCTGAAAGAATAGCGAATATAACATTGGATAGAAATAAAACAAACTTTGCATAAATCAATAGTACAGATATGTTATGACTAAAAAGTTTGTAACATAGTAACATAGTAACATAGTTTGTAAGGCCAAAAAAAACATCTGTCCATCCAGTTCAGCCTGTTTTTCTACAAGTTGATCCAGGGGAAGGCAAAAAAAACCCTGTGAGGTAGAAGCCAATTTTCCTCACTTTAGGGGGAAAAATTCCTTCCCGACTCCAGTCAGGCAATCAGAATAACTCCCTGGATCAACGACCCCTCTCTAGTAACTATAACCTGTAATATTATTACCCTCCAGAAATACATCCAGGCCCTTCTTGAACTCTCTTAGTGAACTTACCATCACCACCTCCTCAGGCAGAGAGTTCCATAGTCTCACTGCTCTTACCGTAAAGAATCCTCTTCTATGTTTGTGTACAAACCTTCTTTCCTCCAGACGCAGAGGATGTCCCCTCGTCACAGTCACAGTCCTCGGGATAAATAGATGATGGGAGAGATCTCTGTACTGACCCCTGATATATTTATACATAGTTATTAGATCTCCCCTCAGTCGTCTTTTTTCTAAAGTGAATAAGCCTAATTTTGATAATCTTCTGGGTACTGTAGTCCACCATTCCAGTTATTACTTTAGTTGCCCTCCTCTGAACCCTCTCCAGCTCTGCTATGTCTGCCTTGTTCACAGGAGCCCAGAACTGTACACAGTACTCCATGTGTGGTCTGACTAGTGATTTGTAAAGTGGCAGGACTATGTTCTCATCATGGGCATCTATGCCTCTTTTGATGCAACCCATTATCTTATTGGCCTTGGCAGCAGCTGTCTGACACTGGTTTCTGCAGCTTAGTTTGCTGTTCACTAAAATTCCTAGGTCCTTTTCCATGTCAGAGTTACCCAATGCTTTACCATTTAGTATGTACTGGTGACTTGCATTATTCCTTCCCATATGCATAACCTTACATTTGTCAGTGTTAAACCTCATCTGCCACTTTTCTGCCCAAGCCTCCAGTCTATCCAGATCCTGCTGTAGCAGTGCACTGTCCTCCTCTGTGTTAATTACTTTACACAGTTTAGTGTCATCTGCAAAAATTGATATTTTACTGTGTAAGCTTTCTACAAGATCATTAATAAATATATTGAAGAGAATAGGGCCCAATACTGACCCCTGTGGTACCCCACTAGTGACAGTGACCCAATCTGAGTATGTACCGTTAATAATATATGTAATATATGTTTTACTAGATATCTTTACTCTGAACTTTCAGTATCAGGCTTTTCACTGGGTAAAGCTCACTAAGGGCCTGATGTATGAAAACTGTCTCGGTCTAAGACTTTTTTGTTGCCCATAGCAACCAATCAGAACTCCCCTTTCATTTCTTCAGAGCACTATATGAAAAAGAAGCTCTGATTGGTTTCTATGGCCAACAAAGAAATTTCTACACCTAGACAGTTTTCATACATAAGGCCCTAGGTCAGGGGTGGCCAGCCTTATAGACACAAAGAGACAGAAAAACAAACGTATGACTACCAGGAGCCACAAGCTGTACATTTACACACGAGTCACCGTATTTTTCGTCCTGCACCTACAGAGAAAAATAAGAAAAAAATACTTTTCATCTGATCTGAAGTCTGATGAAAAATATTTTTTTCTTATTTTTCATTAGCAAAGAAAAAAAGAAAAAATTTTTTTTCATCAGACCTCAGATCAGACTCCTAAATAAGAACCCCAATCCTCGTCAGACCTCCAAATCAGACCCCTAAAATAGGACCCCCAATGCTCAGATCACACAACACAAATCAGACTCCCAATGTCAGATCTTCCCCCCATGCTCAGATCTGACAACCCCAGTTCAGATCAAACCCCCCCCCCCGGCTCAGATCAAACCCCCCCCAGGCTCAGATCAAACACCCCCCTAGCTCAGATCAACACCCCCCAGGCTCAGATCAAACACTCCCCCTAGGCTCAGATCAAACACCCCCCAGGCTCAGATCAAACACCCCCCCTAGGCTCAGATCAAACACCCCCCAGGCTCAGATCAAACACTCCCCCAGGCTCAGATCAACCCCCCCAGGTTCAGAGCAACCGACCCCCCAGGCTCAGATCAACCCCCCCAGTCTCAGATCAAACCCCCCAGGCTCAGATCAAACCCCCCCCCAGCTTAGATCAAATCCCCCCAGGCTCAGATCAAACCCCCCCAGGCTCAGATCAAACCCCCAGGCTCAGATCAAACCCCCCCCAGGCTCAGATCAAAACCCCCAGGCTCAGATCAAACCCCCCCAGGCTCAGATCAAACCCCCCCAATGCTGGTCCGGGGTGCCCAGAGGTCACCCATAGAAGGGGGTACTGTCATGGACGTTCCTATGACAGATAACAGGAGGTCTGTCAGATTGGCAACACATGGTGTAATCTGACATGTTTTCCCTTTTTGTTGTTGGTATTTACCAAACCCTTTTCCCTCAGGTGTTGTCACGCTCGGCGTGTGGGGGGAAAAGCCACACCGAGCGTATGAGGGATGGGAACAGACAAAACCAGGGAACTGGTCACCTCCTGCAGGGGACCCTAAGACTAGGCCCTAGCTGGCTACCAGTATGAACTAACCCGGGTGGTAGGAAAGCTCATACACAGGAACCTAATCTGAGTAAACCCTAGAACACCCTGCAGTCTAATGACACAAGAGAGTAACCCGTTCCTCCAAGCGTAAGGAGGAACAGGAGACTCAAACAGGAATAACCAAAGGAAGGGAAAACACTTAACTTTAAGTAGAACTCAGCAACAGGATCTCAGCCGAGATCCACACCACTCTCAACAGGTATGTAGCAGATATAAACCGCAAGGGATACTGGGAGAGGAAGAGGTAAGTAGGAGACAGCTAATTGCCCAGCGGCAACAGCTGAGGGAAAGGGGTGTGGAGAACAGCACCCAAACCACAGGGAATAGCCTGTCAAACCTGTCACTTAGAAAGCCACGCAGAACGTCTGATTCCAGACGCAAGACCACTCGTGACAGGTGTTCCTGGTGTGGTAATTGTCCCTCCCCTATTTATTGCTGCTTCTCCCACTATTCCTTGCGGTTTATAGCTTCAGTTGTTGTTGTGGTGTGTAGCAGTTTGGTTTTCAGCTGTGATCCTGGAGCCTTCATTTTTATTTATTGAAAGATAAGTCTCCTTTCCCTTCTGTGTGTTTTGTTACTTTTACCTGTTGTTTTGTTATTAGGCCTAAGGGAGACTCCTGTTCGTCCTTCCTTTTGGAGGAACAGGTAGACTCATTCCTGTCATTAGTTCCAGGGTCCTATAGGGTCAGTTCGGTGTTTAGGTTCTTGTGTATGAACTTGTCTACCTTTAAGTTGGTTTTCCCCCCCACACCTACGCGTGACAGCTACACCATTCCATTGTGTGAAAGTATATTGACTCTTTAACATTGTCTACATGATAAATGCCATTTGGTACTATGTACTAGGTGCCGGGACCCCCATCAGACCTCAGATCAGCCCACCTAGCCCCATAAGGATAAAATAAAACAACTCTCTCACCTATCCTGCACCGTGGATCTGCTCCGGGTCCTCTGTCTTCTTCTGCCGGCACTGCACTGTCCTGAACGCGTACAGCGTCAGGATGTAGTGCGCACACTATGACCTGACACTGCACGAAGTCAGGTGACAGTGCAGCGCCGGCCACAGAAGACAGAGGAGAGCCAGACCCAGAACAAAGCCGCTGTGGAGAGGTGAGAGAGTTTTTTATTTTTTCCTTATGTAGCTGGGTGGGCTGATCTGAGGTCTAATGGGGGCATAGTCGGCTAATATGGGGGCTGATGGGCTGATCTGAGGTCTGATGGGGGTAGAGTGGGGGGCTGATCTGAGGTCTGATGGGGTAGAGTGGGCTGATATTGGGGGCACAGTGGGCTCATATGGGGCATAGTGGGGCTGATCTGAGGTCTGATGGGGGCACAAGTGGCTGATATAGGAGCATAGTGGGGCTGATCTGAGGTCTGATGGGGGCACAGTGGGCTGATATGGGGGCACAGTGGGCTGATCTGAGGTCTGATGGGGGCACAGTGGGCTGATATGGGGGCACAGTGGGCTGATCTGAGGTCTGATAGGGGCACAGTGGGCTGATATGGGGGCTGATGGGCTGATCTGAGGTCTGATGGGGGTCTGACATGGAGGGCTGATGGGGTTCTGACATGGAGGGTTTGATATGGGGGTCTGATGTGATGTCCTGAAATTTATGGGGGGGGGGGTTCTGATATGAGGTCTGATGAAAAATATTATTTTCCTATTTTAAAATCTGAGGTGTGCCTTATCATCAGGTGCATCTTATAAAGCGAAAAATACGGTAAGTTTTTGCGTTTTCATTTTCCACCCCCACCTTACATGGTCATAACTTTTTTATTTTTCCGTTCACATAGCCTTTTGAGGGCTTATTTTTTGCGGAACAAGTCGTACTTTCTAATGGCACCATTAATGGTTGAATGCTATGTAGTGGGAATAAAGTGGAAAAAATTCCAAATAGTATGGAATTGGGAAAAAACACATTTCTTTCACAGTTGTTTTTTTTTTTACGTCGTTCACTATCTGGTAAAATTGAGTGATGAGTTGATGTGACAAAAAATGGCGAATTGGGTTGCAGCTGATTGTGTCTACCAGTCTTCTCCTGACACTTCCCATTCATTTCAATGGGAGATTCAGTGTGGATTCTGCCCTAGAATAGGAATGCTTGTTTTTTCCACACAAAAAAAAAATTCTGCTTCCCATTGAAATGAATGGGAGGTTGTTTCGAGAAGGTAACGAGCCATAATCAGTGCCAAAAACTCAGTGTGAACTGGCACAGAACGTATCACTAATTACCTCAGGACGGACACGCCTACCGACGCGTCGATCAAGCAAGGTTGCCCACCAACCGCCCATTCTCCGCCTCAGCTCCGGCAACTGCTCCATTGCTAGGAGACGCAGGCGTGGTCCGAGTGACGCGTAGGATGACGTCAATACGCTGCGCTCGGGGTGAGAGGTCACGGCGGTGGCCGTAGGTTTTTGCTGGACGTACTCTGTGCTGCTCTCGTCTGCTCCTCCCGTTATATGAGCTATCCGGCCGCCAGGGCTCTCTCCATGCGGGCGCGGGGGCTCTGCGGGCTAGAGCATGACCCGGAGAGCAGTTAGCAGGAAGAGGAAAGCGGCGCCTGGACCAGGCCCCGGAGAACAGGTGGGTCAGAGGCCAGCGGCTGGAGGAGGCCGTATGGAGGGGGGTATTTTGGAGGACGGACTCTTGAGTTGTGTGACTATTAATGAGGGGGGGTCAGTTACAGTGAGGCTGGGGGGCTGTAATACCAAATAGGGGGCCAGGAGGTTGGTTCCTCTCAGATCCCCTGCTGCTCTGTGTTATGCCTGCAATGGCCTAAACTGGTTCACTATGAATGCCACTGCTGTCACCAGTGTTTCCAGCAGAACTATGAGTGCAGCTCTGGAGAATACTGTAGGCTCCAAATTAGTACAAGAAATGCAAGGTATTTACACGCTGTTTTGGCTTATAATGTAAGTTGTTCTGTAGGTAGGGCTGTGTTCAGGTTGCCGGTAGGGATTAGGATGGAGCAGGGGAGATTTGGGGATTAGGGATTACAGTGCAGATTTTGGCCGGTCTGGACAGGTCTCAGGTCCCCAGTGAATTTACCTTTTTCGGTTATTTTCTATTGAAATTCTTATGGCCAGGCCTCAAGGATTGGGGATGTACAAAAAAATTAAATAAAAAGTAAAAGGGATAGTTAAAGAATTGAGGTAAACAGTTAATGGTTAATTTGGAGGGGGAGGGGATATTAGGGGATTAGATTGTAGGTAATGGATTATTATGAAGGAAGGTTTTGGTTTATTTGGGTTTTTATATTGATGAATATAGACTGATGGGGTACGATGTCTTGGCACCCCACCAACCAGCTGTTTGTAGAGACCACGGCAGGCTTTTCTGAGGCCTGTGACGTCACGTTCACCGGTCACAGTCCCGTTGAAATGAATGAGGCTGAGCTGCAGTACCAAGCACAGCCTCTATACAATGGATGGCGCTGTACTTGGTAAACTGTGAGGAGGCCGCAGCACTCACTGGAGCTCCGCAGCCTGTTCGAACAGCGATTGGCAGAGGTGTCAGGAGTCGGCCCCCACCATTTCTGATGTTAATGAACCATTCATCAATATAGAGGTCACAGAGAACCCCTTTAATATGAAGATCAGGAAGGACTGATGTTAACATGATTAACTTATGGAAAGTATTTATCAGGATATCCACAGAACATGTGCTAAATATCGGATCATGGGGGGGCGGGGGTCTGGCCTCACGTTAACCCCTGCTGAGAGGCGGCCAGAACAAAAATACAACATTTGTATTGTATTTGGCGACCTGCCCCCATTACAGTGAATGGGGCTGGAGCGCGGCTCCACGGGATCCGTGCTGCCGCTAGTGTGAAAGTAGCCTAAAACCGTTGCGTACAGTTGTATTTGTCTAGCCAAGTCTCTTCATATTTGCTGTGTTGCGGCTGGATCTCTGACAGTCCCTGTTGTAGTTAATGGGGCCGGTGGGCATTCAGGCAGCGTCCAGTATAAATAGGCAAAAAAACACCGTTGACCTCCATTGGTATAATGCATTCATAGCTTTCCCAGCACATGTTATAAACACACACTGCAGACACAATGTGAAAAGACCCCAGGGCAGAAAATGTGTGTGTATATCTATCTAGGTCGTTCATAGAATTTATGGCAGCTCTGCTACGTTTTGGATACGGCAAAAAAAAAAATACATGTGGTTTTTTGCAACAATTTATCTGCATTTTTACTGTGTTAATTTCCAGAAAAGAAAAAGTTAATAACAGCAAAATGTAATTACATTAATTACAAAACTGAGTTAAGTTAATTTCACAATTGAGTTACATTAATGTAGTTCCAATTAGCTTTGTGTGATTTGCTTCTTCTTTTCCGGAAGTGAACACTGCACGTGTTTTGTTTTATTTATTTTTTAAATTAACTAAAGCAGGACCTCGGCTGATTGTGGCAGCACCTTTAGGCCCCTTTCACACGAGCTGGAGACTTGGACGTCTCCCGCATCTTGTGCCGTGTACTGAACGGGGGTTACATAGCATTATACTGATTTATGATGCCATGT
Source organism: Rhinella marina (assembly GCA_900303285.1). Lineage (NCBI taxonomy): Eukaryota > Metazoa > Chordata > Amphibia > Anura > Bufonidae > Rhinella > Rhinella marina. The sequence continues at coordinate 331,471 of ONZH01014046.1, read as the reverse complement.
AACTAGAGATGAGCGAACTCATGCCATGAGATGAGCGAACGTGCTCGTAACGAGCACTGTACCGCTCGGCTCCCCTGCGCTCGCATGGGCACAGGCAGCAACTTCCGTCGGGGAGGAGGACGAGCCGAGCGGTACAGTGCTCGTTACGAGCACGTTCGCTCATCTCTACGTGTAACCCTTACAGAATGTGTTGGATAATGCTGACAATGTTATTCAACACATTCCAGAAATGTAAGGGTTACATAGCATCATAAATCAGTATAATGCTATGTAACCCGCGTTCAGTGCCGGGAGGTCAGTACAGTGCACGCGATGCGGGAGACGGCTTAGTCTCCCGCTCATGTAAAAGGGGCCTTAGTGTGTACTCTCATATGGTGGAATTTTCTGCCAGAATATCCGCAACACCAATACTTTCTATGAGGGTGAAAATTGCCTATTTATTTTGCTATATTCTTCAGCGTTTACAGACATTAGCATCACACTGTCCCCAATGGGGCTCATAATCTAAGTTCACTATCAGTCTGTCTTTGGAGTGTGGGAAGAAACCAAAGTACCCAGAGGAAACCCACGCAAACTCCATGCAGATGTTGTCCTTGGTCGGATTTGAACCTAGGACCCCAGTGCTGCAAGGCACCAGTGCTAACCACTGAGCCACCGTGCTGCCGCTGCTCGTGCTATATCCCTCAGCGTAAATAATGTTGTGATATGAATTTTCTGTCTGACAATTTCTCCATTCAATTGAATGGGAAACTGATTCTGCAGAAAAATCCGCACTGTATTTCATACTCAAAAAATCCACAACTTTGGATTTCGTGTGAGTGCACCCTTAGGCTAGACGCACACAAGCGAGTTCAGTGCAAGAAACTCGCAGTGTGAGGTCCCGTTCTGACCTCTGCTCCTCTGATAGAATCGCACTGCATTATAACTTATAAGGCTGTGTGACCCTGAGAGTCCTGGAATCTACTGAATTAGGGCTCATGTACACGAACATATTTTTGTCCATGTCTGTCCCGTTTTGTTTTTTATGTTTTTCTGCGGCCCGTAGGCGGAACCAGTCACTTCAGTGGGGCCACAAAAAACTGAAACTACTTTGCGTGCATTCCGTTTGTGTGTCCGTTCTGTAAAAAAAATAGAACATGTCCTATTATTGTCCACATTACGGACAAGGATAGGTCTGTTCTGTTAGGGGCCAGCTGTTCCGTTCCGCAAAATACGGAATGCACTTGGCCGATATCTTGCAGATCCGCAATTTATGGACTGCAAAACATCCAATGCATGAGCCCTTACACTGACATAATGGCGTCAGTGTAATTCAATACATTCCTGGTTTGAAGACTGGAGAACCCACTGGTTGCTGTATATCATTGGGGTAGGGTTAGTGACCTGAGGGTCCAGGTTTAGATCTACATGCTCGTTTGCCAACGCCAGACAAGAAGAATCCAAACAGATATGGGATTTATTCCCACCAATAAATGAAGAATATGACCGACCTGCTCAGTAAATTTCGATCGGAGGTAGTAGCGCTGCGCAGATAAGGAACTCTACCTAGACACTGTAAACGCCGGGCTGAAAAGCTGAACCTGATACTTTGCTTGATAACTGATAGTTTTCAGATACTGCAGACTTTGGACAGTAATTAGTCATTTTAAAGGTCATGTTTTGTGTTTTTTTTTCTTTGCATTTTGATTTGAAGTCCAAAAAGGGGTTATGATAACCCCCCAATCCCCAGGCCCCTCGTATACATTATACTTACCTGCTCCCCAGAACCCTCGTTGCGCCAGATCCCTGCACAGCTGCTGCTGGATCTCCCAAGATGCAGCCAATAGCAGGCCGCAACGTGGACAAGCCTCCCTAGCATCACGGGTGACGTTAGGGAGATGCAGCGGCGGCCCTGCAGGGATCCGGAGCGACAAGGGTGACGAGCAGGTAAGTATAATGTATACGAGGGGCCCAGGTATTGGGGGGGGGGGGTCATTATAATGATGACTTATCCTCAGGGAGCCGTCACGCTCCCCTGAGCTTTGGGCAGGACAGCCAGCTCCCGGCAGTTTTCCGAGCACAGCGCTGTACATAGATATATACATACATCAATTCAATGGGGCGGAGTTGCACCAAGGCCATGTGACCGATGTGCGGTGACTTCACATGGCCTAGGAAGAAGCCGCAGCGCTTATTGAACGCCCAGCCTCTCCTAAGAGCTGATTGGCAAGGGTCCCAGGTGTCTTCCCATTGAAATGAATGGGGTGGTGAGGTGTAATTACACCTACTCACCACTACCACCGTTACGGCCAGCATGTAAACAGTGAAGAGGCGGCAGCGCTGGTATGGCGTGCGCCTCCTCGTCAAACAGCTGACCGGCGGGGGTGCCTGGTGTTGGACCCCCGCCGATCTGGTATTGATGTCCTGTCCTGAGGATAGGTCATCAATATATATATATAAGGCTACTTTCACACTAGCATTTTAAAATTCCGGTATTGAGTTCCGTCATAGGGGCTCAATACCGGAATAAAACGCTTCAGTTTTGTCCCCATTCATTGTCAATGAGGACAAAACTGAACTGAAGACAACGGAATGCTCCTGAAAGCATGCTGCGGTTTGCTCTCCGGTCCAGGCATCCGCACCAAGACGGATCCAGAATGACCCCCAATGCAAGTCAATGGGGACAGATCCGTTTGGTGTGGACACACCAGTAATCCGGATCTGTCCTCCATTGATTTCCAATGGGGGGTCATTCCGGATCCGGCTACAATACAGACATACATACATACTCACATACTCCAGGGACGCCGGCAGCATGTCTTCACGCGCCTCCTGCGCGCAGCTATGACGTTTCCCCACTGCGCCCAGCAGAGGGCTCTGTGGGGAATCGTCAATCACTGCGCGCAGGAAGCGCGTGAAGACGTTCTGCCGGCGTCCCTGGAGTATGTGAGTATGTATGTATGTCTGTATGTATGTATGTTTGTTTGTATGTATGTATGTTTGTTTGTATGTATGTCTGTATGTCTGTGTCTTGTTTCAATGTGTGTCATGTGTGGAGCCGGAGCGCTGCTCCGGCTCCACACATGTATAGCGTTAGCACGGATCCGTTGGCACCTTTTAGGTGCCGGATCCGTGCTAACGCTAGTGTGAAAGAGGCCTAACTGGATAACCCCTTTAAGGCCCCTATACACATTAGTGTAATCTAATGTATATGCGGAGCTCCCAACTCTCCCCCAACAGATCAGGTTGGGGAGGGAAGGATCAGGCAAATTGAATTTTTTTTCGTCTGATCCATGAGATAAGCTACCAGTAGCAGCTTTCTCCTCTCTCCATTAAAGGGATTTTGTCACCTAAAATTTTCTTTATTGATTAAAAAGAGATAATAAAACATGTTCTTTTTCTCTAATCTGTTTGTATTTTCTGATTGTAGTTTTTGAAATTTCATTACTAGAACATTTTTACGGGGGCTGCCATCTTGGCTGAGCTGTTCTAAACAGCATTTAGTGATATGCTTTACAGCAAGCCCCATGGACCATAGGCAGCAATAGACAGCTCCAGTCCTATTGAGAATGCATTGAGAGGCTTTTTCCTTTGAAGTTTTTGTTTATTCTACAGGGAGATTCTATTGTCTGTGATGTGAGTTGGTCTCCAATTACACTGTTTACGGTAGCAGCATTACTTTACAGCTGACACACTGACAAACAGGATATCTCAGCTGAGATTATAGCCTAGTGGCCAGAAGGAAAACTGCAAGATTTTAAGATGATTTTAAAATATAGATAGGAACATGGAAAATTAGAAAAAACATCGCCAAACATTACAAAGACATATGTTTAACATAAAAACTTGATTTAAACAATGGGTCATTTTTTTATGACAAATTCCCTTTAACGCTCAGCTCAAGCATGTGTGTGGGAGAGTCAGGAGAGATAGCGTATGACTGATAGTTATGGCATATGTATGCACAGATAACGACCGCTTGATAATCAGCCCGACCATTGGGTAGTGTAAAGGCATCATTGGGGGGAAAGGGATGTCCTCTGTTTTGGGATTTCTCTCTATCAGTGTGGAGAACTGCTCTTGATCTAGAAGACCCTGCTCTCCCATGCGTATTACATGGCCGTCCATTTAACCTCGGTGGACATGCTTTACTACCTTTCTCCTGCAGTGTCACTGCAAGGGAAATGTCCAGGTGGTGGCAGCTGCTTTCTCTGGTGATATCCTCTAATCACCAGCAGGCGGGACAGACATACGGATGCAGACCAATTGAATGGGTCTACATCCGATCCTTGAAAAATGTGGATTGCGAAAAACAAAATGTCCGAAAATACAGTCATTTGCATGAGGCCTTAGGCTAATTTCACATCTGCATTTTCCCTTTCTGCTATTGAGATCTGTGAGGAAAACTCTTCACTTTTGTCCCCATTCATTGACAATGGTGACAAAACTGAACTGAAGGGAACGGAGTGCTCCAAAATGCATTTCATTGCGTTCCCATGACTCACACAAAAGCGCAGACCTTGGGGCCTCAGCATGCGGATCGCAGACCCATTCACTTGAATGGGGGTGCGTGATCCGCATTTGACTGTCCGCAATGCAAAAAGAGTAGTGCACGCACTACTTTTTTTGCGGTGTGGAGGCACAGACAAAACACCACCAAAGTACTCTGTAGTGCTTCCATGGGCTTCCAATCTGTGCCTCCGTTCCGCACCGCATCTCCCGGATTGCAGACCCATTCAAGAGAATGGGTCTGCGTCAGTGATGCAGCGTGCAAACGGCCGGGCCCGCTCTTTGCGGGCCGCAATACAGCCGGGCAACTGAGGGAAAAGGAGGATTTAGGAGCAGTGGTTACGTGAGGGCTTGCACACGTGAAGAACAGGCTTTCCTGAACGTCATCCATGTATCGCCCAAATAAATGTGGAGAAATTATTTATCTAACCAAATGGAAAGATGCATATACTGAGGAAAAAAAAGAAAAAGGAGAACGCATCTGGTCAGGAAAGGGGTAAATTGCCTGGAAGTAGTTATAGCGGAAACTAAAACCAGGCCACAACAGGTAGTGACATCACAAAACCACTTGATGTCACTAACTGTTGCAGTTTTATGCTATTTACACTGTGTATATGTCTTGTACAGTTTTGATCTGATGAGGATGGAGCAGTGCTGGTTATTCCTCCCTTTTCCCTACTAGACTGCTGTTGTTTGCGGTGGAGGCTGGATGTACTATCTATTACTACACCTTGTGACGCAGTGTTTTGTTTTTTTTCTTTCCGTTTAGCTCCCGTACACACGAAAGATATAGTAGAGCTTGAGCAGGTTTAAAAGCAAGCAGCCAATAAAAGATGGTAAATAGGTGGACTACAGGAACAAGAAAGATGATCAAAATTAGAGATATTTAGTTTACAAAAAAAGACGACTGAGGGCTCCATTCACACGTCCTGATTTTTCATCCGCGTCGGTTCCGCAATTTCGGACGTTTTTTGCGGATAGTATGCGGATCCATTCATTTCAATGGGTCCCGAAAAAATGCGGACATTGCACCGTATGTTGTCCGCATCTGTTCCTCCGTTCCATTTTGCGGATCCTCCTGTCCTACTTTTCCTCCGATTTTGCGGTCTGTAGCCCAATGGAAGTCTATGGATCCGCAAAAATGCGGATGACATGCAGAAAGGCATCCGCATGTCATCCGCATTTGTGGATTCCGTTCCAGGAGGGTAGAAAAAAAAAATATTTGATTCCTCCGTTTTTTGTGGAAATAGCTCAGTTCTTATCTTACTGATAAGAATGTGGCTTAAATAAGTGTTTTTATAACCTCTCAGTAGTTTAGAGAGAAGGGTTTTTAGATGACCGTCACAAAGTGAAAGTAGGATGCGCACAGCTAGAAAAACAGTTAACCCTTTGTGACAGAACGGCTCAATATTTTTAATAAAGACTATTTGCAAAAAATGTTTTTGTTTTTTTTAGCCCCAAATGAGTAAAATGCAATCATTAAAAAAATAATAATAATAGTGTCCCCAAAGGTGTACGTAGCCTTTAAAGGGAACCTGTCATCAACTTTATGCTGACCTCATCAGAAATGCAGATTTCAGCGGTTTATCACTCATAAGCTATAAGTAATCACCAACATCATAATCATTGCAGCTCAGGCCTTGAAAAGAGTCAAATCCACCTGAGAAGAGTCATGATTATTCATAATCTCCTGCTCTTCCCGTCCATCTGCTGATGATTGGCAGTTCTTTCCTAGAGAGAAAGGGAGAAAACTAGGTAGAAGACTGTCAATCATCAGCAGGTGGGCGGGGAGAGCAGGAATTCATGAATAACCAGGACTCTTCTCCGGTGGCCAGGATTCTTTTCCAGGCCCAGTCTGCAATGATTGTGATGTTGGTTCTCGGCAATCACTTACTTTTAACTTATAAATGACAGACCGCTGAAATCACCTCACCTGTCTGCACTTTATGCTGCCATTAGTATGGGAAGCATAAAGTTTATGACTGGTTTCCTTTAAAGGGGTTGTCTGAGTTATTTATTTATATATATATATATATTAGTACTGTAAATCTGATGGGCAGCAATATATAACTAAGTTAAGCAAGTTTTAGGCAAAACAAAAATCTATTTCCTCATTTCCCTGGTTCTCTTCTGGCCTTTGTTTACCTGCAATAACAACAATCTCAGCCCCTCCCCATCTCTCTCCTGCTCTGCAAAGGGAGTGAATACGTCTGCCCTGAGTGAAATGTCTGACTGCTAGGATACTCAGCAGCATTTGTATGTGTAGGGCTACAAGTCCCAGCTGTACAATGACATTACTGATGCACACAGGAACTTCCCCCTTCTTTTCTTGTGCAATACTCTGCAAATCTCCTCCAGTGTCAGCTCTGACTCTACATGATGAGGAGGGCAGATCCTATGTCTCTTCATTGCCTGTAGCTACTGTTGTAAAGCCTTGAGCCCTGTGTATGTTCTGGCTGAAGGGGTTAATGATTTATCTGAAAGAATCCAGGGAGAGAGCAGCAGCCAGCAGAGCAGGGGGCGTGGCCAGCACAGTGACGTCTCGTATACAGACTCTTTATCTACAGAGCAGGGAGGAAATCTGACATCACAGGTCATATGACCCTGAGTGAAATCTGAGAAACCAGCAGCTTTGGAAGCACAAAGTGCTGGAAAAGCTGTTATATTTGATTAGTTAGAAACATAAAAATGACAAAAAAATAACTCAGTTGAGCAGACGGGAGGAAGTGTTCGTTCCTAATAATCGCCTGCTCATCAGTGGATGAAACCGCCGCATTTGCATGCAAGGATCTCCTCCACAGTATGGGGAGGAGTGATCACTAGTACCATTGCACGTACCCATACAGACTCATTGTTTACCAGCAGTAGAGGCTGTTTAGACGGCACAATCTGCAGCCTGCAAACAGCGATTTAGGTGACCGCATAAATGATAGGATCACCAGGTGCACGAGCGTTTCATTCGTTCATCGGGTAATCGGCGGCACCTTTACACTGGCAGATTATCACTAAGAAGCATTTTTGCCATATTGCAGGCCGATTGGGACTATGCCATTCAGAAGCGGAGGAGGCTTCCTCCGGAGAAGAAGTCGATGGTGTTTTATCTGAAGACGAGAGAGTTGAAGGCGCAGGACGACCCCAGTTATTACCGCCTGTTACGTGGCTGCGCTGCTCAAACTCTGCCTGGCATCCTAAAGGAGAAGGAGTTCCAACTTGGAACCCTCAATAAGGTGTTCGCATCACAATGGCTGAACCACCGTCAAGTCGTCTGTGGAACCAAATGCAATACGGTAAGATTATTTATGCAACGGTTTGTCTGAGTTTAAAAAAAGCAATGGAAACAGGTGAAGAAGATTTTAAAATATTAAAATAACATATACTCACTGGTTCAAAACCCCTTCGCCTTCATCATCGTCACGTTAAAGGGGTTCTCCGGGAATGAAAAAATGAAAATATGTAAATATTACTTTATTATAAATATATTACCAATTACCTTTCATTAGTTATAATGGCTCGTTTTGTCTAAGGGCATCATTAGGAGAAATAAAATGGCCGCCGTCCTATTAGTACACACAAAACCTAATCACACAGGAGGACAAGTTACTGCCTCATCCTTCTCTCTGCTGTGACTGTCAGGGACTATGGTCCTGATTGAATACAGTTTAATATGATCTTCAGCTGAATCTCTGAAGGAACGGAGTTTTTGAGGAGACATGAAATACAGAGAGGAGGTGGGGATGTGGCTGTGTCCTTCTATGTGATTAGGACAGGTTCTGTGCACTAATAGGACGACAGCCATTTTATTTCCCCTGATGATTGCTCCCCAGACAAAACGAACCATTCTAACTAATGAAAGGTATTTGTGAATATATTTCTAATAAAATAATATTTAGGTATTTTCATTTTCTGAATTCCCGGAGAACCCCTTTAAGGGCGCCTTCACACACTGTGGATTTTGTTGCAGAATATTCCTCTACTGAAAATCTGTTCCGTTCAGCTGAATGGGGCTTGCGGAAATCCATGTGCTTGCCACCCCATTCAAGTGAATGGAACTGGTTTTAAGTTGCGGAAAATTCTGCAAAATCTGCAGCGTATGAAGGCACCCTAGCCCTCTCTGCCACTGCGGTTATGACATCACGTTTGGCTGCAGCAGTGACGTGCCCATATAGCGATTGTGACTGTGCAGTCAACAGCTTCAGCAGTATATGGCACAAGGCTGCTGAGGCCATTGATTGGCTGCAGTTGTCAAGTGTGTGTTGCTGCTGCTGCAGTCATATAAAGAAAGGATGAGGCAAGCCTCTGGACACACCTTTTTAACTGGTATTATTTGTACAAAAGTGACTTCCAATGTGAACACACTGAAGAACCACAGGTGATAATTCTTCACAGCGCTGTAGAATTTGCCATTTCAGGACAAGATGACTGACCTGAAATGGGGAATCCTACAATGCTGATCGGCAGGGGTGTCGGTAGTCGGACCCCCACCTTTCAGGTACGGTACGAATGACCTATTCTGAGAATAGGCTGTCAATACTGAACTCCTGGAAAATGCCTTCAACTCATTCGAAGCTGATTATTCAGCTTTCAGATTTGCAGGTACCCACACAGCCAATAGCAATGAATGCCGACAAAGCAATCAGTTTATAATGAATTAAAGAAGAACTCCCGACAAAATTTATTCCATGTCCTGCTAGAAATGTACATGATGTAATCTGTAGTGAATGTCATTTTCTTACCAGTGTCTGAATTTTTGACTTCTATCATCCTGAAGTTTTATTGTGTCATGTGACCAGCAATTAGACCCACCAACTCACACAGAGACTTGTGTGGACAGGAAGTCTAATTCTCTATGTATTCCTATGAGACTGAAAGTGAGGCTCCCATAGGAATGAATAGAGCAGTTACTGGCTTCCTGTCCTGGGTCAGTTGGAGGTCAGGGAGTTGGTCACATGACCCAGCTACAATAAGAAGAGAGGTTTTTACTCACAGAAACAGTCACTGATAAGAAAATGACAATCACTGCAGATTATATCATGCACCTTTCTAACAGGTCAGAGAATAAAAAAATTTCCGGGAGTTCTTCTTTAAACGAATACCGTCTCGGCTTGCATGGTTGCGTTGTTTGGCCGTACAAGTATAAAGCTGTTGGGACGTAATGCACAATCTTTACCCGGACACCAGTTGAAATAATTCTACCTCTGCCTTTTTATCGTCCTGTCATTATTTGGCCCCAAAATTTGTCATGATTAATTTTTTAAAGGGGTATTTCAGCTTCAGAATATTGATGTCCTATCCTCAGGATAGACTATCTATATCAGATTGGTGGGGAAGGGGGGTCTGACTTTCATCAGACCTATCCCTCCCCCCCACCCCAGATCAGCTCACCCGTTTGAAGGGGGCCACATGCACTCATAAGAGTGCTGCAGCCTCCTCAGTGTTTACCTGCTTGCTGTCTACTGGATAATTGCAGTTTTCTCCATTTCAAGTGAATGGACAAAGCTGTAGTTACCCTGCACCACTATAAAGTATATGGCATGCAGGTAAACATTGAAAGGGCTGCAGCACTCGCATGAGTCGTGTGGCCCCTTAAAACAGCTGGGGATCTGATACTGATGGCGGCTATCCTGAGGATAACCCAACAATATTCTGAAGCTGAACACACTGGCTACCTGCAGCTGCCACTAGAGGGAGCTTAGGACTGTAATACTGTCTTATTATTGAGTTCAGTGTATCAAAACTGGGTAATAAACTGCTAAGCTCTCTCTTTTATACTGATATATAAAAAATTTGATCCACACACTTTTGTTCAAAAGTTGGTTTTAAAAGAAAAATATGGTATTCAAGAGCAGATATTGCTGTTAAAGCAGTAACATTAGGCAACGTAACAGATAACATGTTAACATATTTATGCCAAATCATCATCTCACCTCTGCTACGGCTGTATATTGTCTGTGTTCCAAACGTCATTCTTCTTTTGTTTTTTCTTTTCTTATTAGTTATTTGTAGTGGATGTACAGACGGGACAAATCACAAAGATCCCCATCTTGAAAGATCGTGAACCAGTTAATACCACCCCTCAGAGCTGTGGAATCCATGCCATCGAGATCAACCCTTCCCGGACATTGCTGGCTACCGGGGGAGATAACCCCAACAGCCTGGCAGTGTATCGGCTGCCGACACTCGATCCCGTCTGTGTGGGAGATGTGAGTTTCACTTTGATGAAAAGGTTTTCATATACATGTAGACCTGTAAATTCTGTGCTAATTAATTTCTTAACATCCTGTGGTGGTCAGAGTCCTAATTGTCTGATACAAAATTCCAGATCCGCTGCATAAACACAGGGGAGAAATTATCAGTAGTTGAACGCTAGTTTGCAAGAAAAGTGGCTTGTTGACATTTTGTACATTTTCTCTCTCACACTCTCACACACACGCACACACACACATATATATATCTACAAAAGTTTGCAGATTTTTGCAGAGGTGTGTGGCCTCCCACATTACACCAGAAATTTGGGTAAATTATGGTACAAATGTATGCCTGGTCATAGCATGCGTAGATTTGTTATTCTCACGGACATACACCCCCCTCTTAATAAGTCGCCAACATTTTACTCTGGCTAACCTTGATTAAGACCAACATATGAAATATTCCCCCCCATAGTTAAATTATGAAAGTGTCTTCCTGAAGCCACCACTAGAGGGAGCTCTCTGCAGAGTGTTAGTGCTATAAATTGACTTAGGGTTTGGCCACTATGGTTTCCTGTCCCTGCTCTTGTTACCTTTAGTAAAAAATGTTTCCATAGTGTTACTGCCCTGCTGGTTTAGGACGCGACTGCTGCTCCTGTAAACAGTGGCTGTATGCCATATAGGCGGTGCTGGCCCCTCTAGTCAACATCATGGCTCCATTCACAGACCCCCATCCTGCTGGCTGTGCACGCTCCCCTTCTGTTTTCTACTGCTCAGACTGCACATCCAACGTTCGACATCTGTGCAGTAGAAGCCAGTCATGCCTCCAGTGTCACGTCCATGTAGCTGCTTTGAGAATAGAGCGTGTGCACTGGCATTGTCTGCTCAAGTGGCTGGGCTGGGAGATAACATCAGCAGGGGCAGGAAAGCAGCAAGTAAACTGAATAATGCAAAGAGGCCTTTAAGAAAAAATTTGATTATATTAGTGCAGGAATTTGCTAGAACCCGTTATCCACGATCGACTGTATAGCTGACAACAGATCTGTGGGTGTCTGACCACTGGGATCCCCACTGGTCACAAGAACTGGGGTCCTGTGTCCCCATTTGAATGAAGTATGCTGCCACTCCATATAAAGAGGACCTGTCACCAATGCAGGGCAATCTGCAGGCAGCACGTTATAGAGCAGGAGGAGCTGAGCAGATTGATAGATTTGTGGTAAAACATTCAGTATAGTTGTAATTTATACATTTATATCTCTTGTATGTTTATATTGGTCATAGCGTTCTCTGTGTATGTGTGTATACAGAGATAGCTATCAGTCACTGATAGTTGTACACGGCGAGGTCTTATCAGTGATTGATAGCATTCTCTGTGTAATCTTGTATACAGAGATAGCTTCAGTCACTGATATCTATACCCAGGGGATTGATATATATATCAGTGATTGATAACATTCTCTGTGTAAGTCTGTATACAGAGCTAGCTGTCGGTCACTAATAGCTGTACACAGCGGAGGTGTTATCAGGGATTAATAGCCTTCTCTGTGTGTGTATACAGAGATAGCTGTCAGTGATTGATAGCTGTACACAGCGGAGGTGTTATCAGGGATTAATAGCCTTCTCTGTGTGTGTATACAGAGATAGCTGTCAGTGATTGATAGCTGTACACGGGGGAGGTGTTATCAGTGATTAATAGCATTCTCTGTGTAAGTGTGTATACAGAGATATCAGTCACTGATATAGATATAGAGGGGAGGTGTAATCAGTGGTTGCTAGCATTCTCTGTGTAAGAGTGTATACAGAGATAGCTGTCAGTTATGATAACCGCTCCCCTGTGAATGATGAAATTAGAAATAGCTGAGATGTGTTAATTAAATGTATAAATTACAAGTTATACTGAATATTTTCCCATAACACTATATATCAATCTGCTCAGCTCCTTCTGCTGTATAACGTGCTGTCTGAAGATGGCAACTGCGTTTTGTGGTGACAGGTCCTCTTTAAACTGTATAGGAATGACAGGTAGTAAATGCTGTCTGTGGCAGTCCTATACAGATGAATGTAGCTGCAGCCTGCATGCCTGGTGCTCTTTTCATAAAGGGTGACACAGGGCCCATGTTTTTGTGATCGGTGGGGTCTCGGCACTCAGACCTCCACTGTTCTAACTGTTGTCCCCTATAAAGTAGATTCACTTTAGCGTTAATATTGCTTCATGTGGAATATTTGTTAACCGCATTTTTTAATAATGTCTGAGCTTTCTAATATATAAAGCTGAGTGTATGTGTGTATGTATGTCCGCTAAAGGAATCCGCACTGTTGCAGCTACAATCACAAAATTTGGCACACAGGTACATCAGGTGTCCGGGAAGGTTTTAGAACAGGTCTCAGCTCTCCAGAATGTACCGATCCTGAGATATTCCCAAACAATGCATTAGCCAATAGAAGCCTGGTCACATGACCCTTATCAGCCAATAGAAGCTCACAGGCAGTCTCCACACACACCAGGTTTCCATGACAACACAGCCAGTTCACTGCTGTAGGTCTGCTTTAAAGGGGCAGAGCGCTGTGGATGACACTGTTAAGAGGTATTCCTGTTACCATAAATATAACTTGTGTTTTAGACGAACTCATCATCAATCATTACCTCATATAATGTAAATCTGACATATTTACCGTTCAGTAGTAATAAAAGATGTTTTCTTCCACTGCTACCCACCTTCCTCCTAAATTACTATGGCCACCGTCAAAAGAAGGACTTAAAAGCACCACCCCCAGATCCCACTAAGTCATGCCCCCGACTCAGGCCACGAACTTTCCACTCCGCATCAGACAGGGATTGAAAAAAAATCAGCTGCAGGGGAGGGAGGAGGGTGACTTTCTCCCTGCAGCTCACGCTCAGACTGCACAGTGCTGCTGTCTGAGAGTGAGCTGTTCAAAAGGACATCCCTGTGTCCATCCAGGCCCTGCGCATGACAGAGGACAGGGAGTCTGAAAGTCAGACTGTCCAGTCTTCCCCCAACGTGAACCCGTGCCACTGGTCCCCATGAAGCCACACCCCTAAACACGAGGCCATGCCCCTGGTTCTGTGAAGACACGAGGGAGAAGCTGCGTGAGCTACCGAAAGGGTGGACATCACTGTGTCAGTCCAGGCCCTGCGCTGGACAGGGAGTCTGAAAGCCAAACTGTCCAGCCTAAAACCGGACCTCTGGCCACCCTAGGGGCAGTCTGATGTTAGGATGGCCAGGCTTTAGGCTGGACAGTCCAGTTTTCTGGCTCCCTGTTCTCCATCTGGCGCAGTGCCTGGACGGACGCAGGGATGTCCACCCTTTCAGTAGCTCAAACTTAGACAGCTTCTCCTCCATGTCTTCACGTAGCCAGGGGGCGTGGCCTCATGTTTAGCGGTGTGGCTTTCATGGCGACCGAAGGCACTGCTTCATGTTTGGGGGAATGGCCGGTGAGGTCCGGCTTTCTGGGGGTGAAGACAGTGGCCACCCTATCTGCTGTGGAGGTCACAGTTAAAGGGGAGGGTGCTGTGGATGTTTCTGTTAAGGGGCGGGCTGCTGTGGAGGTCACTCTCGATATCTTTTAACGACACACGCACAAACATTAAATGAAATAGATTAAATATACCGGGCGAAGCCGGGTCTTCAGCTAGTTTATAATAATGATGAACACTGTGACTAACGGAATCTGTGACTTCCACTTCACTGCTCTGTGCTGCCGGGGACTCTGCTCTTATACTGCGATCAGATGCTACTTTGTCATAAACATCTACATATTTTACCTGTATTGCCCCAACTCTGTTTTCTTGTTTCTTTATAGGAGGGTCACAATGACTGGATCTTCTCTATTGCATGGATTAGTGACACCTTGGTTGTGTCTGGTGAGTTACATTTACCAAAAGAAAATTCTATTTAGTATTAAACATGAGGTATATTATTATTCTGATATACCGGACACCTTAGCCTGATTATGAACAATCATTTACATGTTCGATCCAGTGACAATTCTCTCTATTAATAATTCTGCAGGCTTCAGAGCTGAAATCTCCTAGCATTCCCTTCTTGTTCATTGTCTACACAGAGCTTGCTCTGCATTCTGAAAAACTGTGTCTTTACAGCAAACAGTCTATGTGCATCTGATGTCATCAAAAATAAATTCCTCCTGTTTATTAGTAGCTCAGCTGTATATTGACTGTTTCCAGAAGTGATCAGCAGAATTGCGACTTCAGCTCTGGACTGATATACAGTCTCTAACAGAAGATCAGTACAAAGCAACGAAGTAATGTTTTTAAAAAAAAAATGACAAATTTTTATGTACATTTATTCTGTAAAAGAGGAACATAGGCTATAAACCTTCTATTAGAACACAAATGGCCTTTAGGGAAATGACTCACTTCAGCAAATAGCATTTGTTATGTAGAGAAAGTTAATACAAGGCACTTACTAATGTATTGTGATTGTCTATAATTTTTCCTTTGCTGGCTGGATTCATTTTTGCATTCCATTATACACTTCTTGTTTCCATTATTACAACCACCCTGCAATCCAGCAGCAGTAGCCGTACTTGCACACTATAGGAAAAAGCACCGGCCTATGTGCGCTCCGCAACACTTTTTGCTATAGTGTGCAAGTGAGGCCACCACTGATGGATTGCAGGGTGGTTGTAACCATGGAAATGAGCAGTGTATAATGTGATGGAAAAATGAATCCAGCCAGCAAAGGAAGCAATATGAGCTATCACAATACATTAGTAACTGCCTTGTATTCACTTTCTCTATATAATAAGTGCCACTTGCTGAAGACAACCCCTTTAATTTCATCCAGAGATGGCTCAGTGTTTGTCTGACCCTCTTTCCATTTCAGGCTCCCGTGATGGCTCAATGGCCCTGTGGGAGATTAACGACGAGGTGATGAATAAATGCAACTTCCAACACAGCCACTCCCGGGTGCCGGTCTATGCTCATATTTACCATAAAGCATTGAAGGACATCCCCAAAGAGAGCAGCAATTCTTCAAACTGCAAGGTCCGCGCCCTGGCCTTCAACGGCTGGAAGAAGGTACGTGAGTCTCTCTTCTACAGCTGATGGCCACAGTCTGCCACAGCTAGTCGTCTTGTCTAATGGCGGAGATCAGAGGAACCTTAGATCTCTGCCCCTTTTTGAGAACTCCCCATTATATCACAAAGGAAACTCAACTGATGTCATCAGTAGGGTTTTCCTTCAAGTTCAAGTAGCAATGAATTCTGAGAGGGGTTGTCCCATGACAACAACTTATTTACTAGCCAGTGTTCAAACCCCCGCTGATCACTAGAAAAGAGGCCCATGTTTGAATGAAGCCGCTGTCGGATCTTCACCTGAGCGCATCAAAATCAGGAGCCTAAAAAAATGGTGAAAAATGTCAATAAGTCACAGATTTCAAAAAATGCCCGTTGCACAAAAGTGTGCGACCTTTGTACCTTGTGATGTGCCGCTTTCAGACGAGCGAGTGTCACGCTCCGGACTTGCAGCGCAGCACCCGTCCTAAACTTCCAGCACTGCAGGGTTCGCGTAGCACTATATTGATCTATGACGCTATGTAACCCTTACAGTTCTGGAATGTATTGGATAACATTAACATAAGGCTACTTTCACACTAGCGTTTATATATTCCGGTATTGATCTCCGTCATAGCGGCTCAATACCGGAATAAAACGCTTCAGTTCAAAACTGAACTGAAGAGCACAGAATGCTCCTGAAAGCATTCCGTTCCGTCTTCAGACCGGAGAGCAAACCGCAACATGCTGCGGTTTGCTCTCCGTACTCGGTATCCGCACCAAGACAGATCTGGAATGACCCCCATTGCAAGTCAATGGGGACGGATTCGGTTGGTGTGACACACCAGTAAACGGATCCGTCCTCCATTGACTTTCAATGGAGTTCATTACGGATCCGTTACCCTGCACTTTACCTCCAGTCCAGCAGGGGCCGCTGTGCATCAGGAAACCCAGAGCCAGGCTAAGACCTCCTAGCCGCGCAGGGACACATGACAGAGCTCAGCTGGATGCCGAACGCTGCTGGGGCAGGTAACCCCCGACCTATGCATGCCTCATATCTTGTGAGGTCCCCCTCCTCCTCAAGAAGTGTATGGGGCCGGAGTGCAGTTCCGGTCCCACACTTGCAACGGCGGCACCCTTCACCCGCCAAATCCATGCTGCCGCTAGTGTGAAAGTGGCCTAATGCTGTCAGTGTTATCCTATAAATTCCAAAACTCTGAGGTTTACATAGCATCATAAATCAATATAAAGCTATGTGACCCCGGCCGTGCTGGAAGTTCAGGATGGGTGCTGCTCTGCAAGTCCGGAGCGTGACACTCGCTCATCTCAAAGTGGCCTAAAGGTGCACCAATGGGTCATCTGCTAACACCATTCTCCTTTGTCCATGTGGTTGCTGTCAAGCAAATATCTGAATTGCAGCAGCTCTGGCAAGATGGCCGCCGTTATAATGATTGACACAAAAAAAAGTTACGTTTAAATAAATTCTCCAATCAGAACATTTAAAAACATTTTGGTTTTTAATAATAAAAAAAAAAAAAAAATCTATAAACCAATGTCTATGAAGTGTCTTAATTAAAAACTGACGCGGTGTGGTTATCTCTGTATGACAGATTGGTTTGTCTGTCTGATGATTAAAGTTTCTGTGTTTTGCAGGAGTTGGGAGCAGTGTCGCTGGACGGTTACTTCCACTTGTGGACCGCAGAATACACTTTAGCCAAGGTATGTAAATGAGATGTTTTGAACTTCAGTATGAAAATATGTACTGATGGAGCTATAGAATATTAGTCCGGAAGGACTAACTCAGGGCAAACTGTTTCACTTTCACTACTGAAGACAAATGTATTATTGAGTTCAATGGAAGTTGCATAGATATGTATGTATTGAGCTCCCCCTAGTGGTAGCCGAATTCCTTACATTACTCAGTGGCTGTGTGAAGTGAAGCAGAGGATTTGAAGCTCTGTAAAGTCATATTATACTATTATCTGTCTCATAATGTTGAATCTCTACATGCTTTATCTAGGTACAGATCTTTATGTTGTAACCCTGGGCAATACTGCTTTACTGCATAGTGTGTGCTTCTATTAGGGCAGGAACTGCATAATAAGGTGCAATTGATGATTTTCTGTCCAATTTACTGACCGATTCCACTTTTTCTGATTGCATTCAGCTGCTCTCTACCAAGCTACCCTATTGCAGAGAGAATGTGTGTCTTGCCTATGGTCTGGAGTGGTCTCTCTATGCTGTGGGATCCCAGGCACATGTGTCTTTCCTTGATCCACGGCAGCCGCCAGAGAACACTAGGTCCGTGTACTGCAGGGAGCAAGGCAGTGGTGAGTCTATGGGTGGACTGATGGGTTAAATATAATATAAAAAATATTTCTCTCATTATTCATTAGCTTATTTAGGAGAATATGAAGTGTTAAAGGGGTTCTTCACTCCATTACCATTGATAGCCTATCCGTCAATGTCAGATTTGCAGGGGTCTGGCATCCTGCACCCCTGGCAATCTGCTGCTTTACAGTAGCTTGTGTGCCAGACATCAGCACCAGAACCACACTGCTCCATCTATTGTGTACTTCAGTGGGAGCAGTGCTTCATTAACCAGCTCCTCTACACAATGGACGGAGCTACTCTGGAACAGCTGAATGGCAAAAGTCGGGGGCATCAGACCCGTGCAGATCTGAGGACAAACCATCAATACTGAAGGAGTGGAAAGCCCCTTTAAGCCAAGGAGACTGAAATGTGGTCTTTATTATAACTGCCCTGAGTAGTATATGTGAATTGGAATGTGGTACATCCCAGATGACCCCATATCCGACTTCTGGAAACCCCTCTGATGAGCTGTTTGAAGAGGCCGTGGCGTCGCAGCATCCCCATAACATACCGAGCATAGCACTGTATTATAAATAGTGGCCGTGCTTGGTATTGCAGCCCAGACACATTTACTTGAATGATAGGCTAGGCCTTCAATATTTAAAGGGGTATTATATTTTCTTAAGTCACAAATACCAAATCAGTGGGGCTCCAACTCTCAGCATTTCTTGATGATCGTCTGTTTGAAGGTATGCAGCACTAGTGTCAGAGCTGCGTTCTCTTTAGTGTTTACCTGCATGCCATCTACACTGTAGTAGTGGTACGGGGTAATTACTGTTCCCCTCATTCATTTGAATGGGACTAACAGCTGTAATTACACTGTATAACCACTACAATGTAGATGGTGTGCAGTCAAACAATGAAGAGAACGTAGCTCAGGCACTAGCGCTGCAGCCCCTTCAAACAGTGGGGTGCCAAGAGTCAGACCACTGCCAATCTGAAATTGAGGACCTATCCTGAAGATGTACTTCTTTGGGGCAGTTTTTTATGATTGCATTTACTCATTTGGGGCTAAAAATCATTTTTTTCAATTGGTCTTTATTAAAAATATTCAGCAGTTCTGTCACAAAGGGTTAACTGTGTGAATTATACTTTCACTTTGTGCTGGTCATCTAATAAAGATTATCTCTAAATTACTAAGAGGTCATAAACACTTATTTAAGCCACATTCTTATCAGTAAGAATTGAGCAATAATGAGTGTTTAGGAGGTCAGAGATAAGGAGCAGCTGAGCTGTCTGACTGAACAGCATGGTACTAGAGAATCTCAAAGCTGCACAGAGAAAGGGGCTCACAATTTTTAATAGCGGCCAATTGAAAAAAATGTCAGTCAGAGGAAATCCTTATTAAATAGTCTGTTACCGGGAAATTCACTGTTAAACCAGGCACAATACCTTGTAGGGCTAACTAAATCAACTAACTTGATACCTTTTACTTAGTAATCTATTGCTTTATTCTGGAGGAAAAAAAATACTTTTAATCCGTATGCAAACGAGCAGGTAAGTGCACTGAGGTCATGCCTGAACACTGTGTACTCCTGCTTCCTCTGCCAGCCCCAACCGTTTATTGACAAGGTGTGGCTAGATGACTACAGGAACTTGGCCCTGTCATTCAAGTACAGGGCGAGGCTAGCAGAGGAAGCAGGAGGAGCGCAGAGTGGCTCTGTGCCGCCCTCTGTGCCCTTTTCTGCTCATTTGCTATGCATTAAAGGGTTTCTATCACCAGATTTTTGGATATGAATCAGGCTGAATCAGGCCTGATTCTAACTGTGCTGCTTATTTATTCCTTAGTGCCCCTGTTTTTCAGTAATCTTTAATTTTAGTTTATGCTAATTAGCCTCTAGGAGCAGGGGGGCGTTCTTCTCCTTCTGCCAGCCCTGTCCTCCATGTATATCCCGTGCCTGCGCCGTCCCCTTTAGTATTCGGCGCAGATGCAGTGAGTGAAGGGCGCTCGCGGGCTCCTGTCTTCCTCACTGCGCCTGCGCTGTGCTCCACTCCACTGTGACATGCTCGGCGCAGTGAGGAAGCCAGGAGCCGACGAGCGCCCTTCACTCACTGTGCCTGCGCTGAATACTGAAGGGCACAGCGCGGGATATACATGGAGGACAGGGCCGGCAGGAGGAGATGAACACTGCCTGGCCCTGTCACTCAGGAAGAACTGGGCGTTATTAAAGGTGGGTGAACTGAGCCTCTAGGAGCAGGGGTAACGCCCCTCTGCCCCTAGAGGCTAAATAGCATAAAATAAAATTAAAGATTACTGAAAAATGGGGGCACTAAGGAATAAATAAGCAGCATAGTTAGAATCAGGTGACATTGCCATATCTGTAATGTCGGACTTCATATCCAAAAATCTGGTGACAGAAACCCTTTAAAACTACTATGAAAGGTAACATTACATTTGGCCACCCTCCATTCATTCCTATGGGGGAGCCGAAAATAGCTGAGCGTGCTGGTCGGCTATTTTCGAAGCTTCCATTGGAATGAATGGAGGGCACTCTATATGCAAAGTATGCCCCCCCCAGCAGTTTGCATTCTTATGTGGGTCCCAGAGTCCAAGATGGGAATACCATTTTAATTTGCTTGAGGCAAAGGCTTCCCCCTGAAAGAGTCAAATTTGAATGACCCTCTTGAGATTTCCCCAGTAGTATTGATGCATATTGATACTTCAGCTGCTTGGACCTGCTAAAATCAGATTAAAAAATGATTTTCATTTTCTATTCAGTAAAGGTCCTTGTGATCTCTGCTCTGACCAATACTACAAAGGGATTTTTATTATGTATGTACTCTATGGCTGCTGCACATAGGGAGAACACCATTCTGATCACTTGTTTGTATCTGCGTGCAGGTATCCGCTCTGTAAGCTTCTATGAGCATATTATCACTGTGGGGACTGGTCAGGGCTCCCTCCTATTTTACGACATCCGGGCGCAGAGGTTTTTGGATGATTCCACTGGATATTTAAACGGCTCAAAGTCCAAAGGAGAGCTCCTCAAACTGACGACCGGGAAAGGCTGGCTGGTGAGTTCAATGGAATAAGATGAAGGGATTCCCCTGTATTAAAGGGGTTGTCTCACCTCTGCTGTTCAGGGCCTGCTCTGTAGGGGGCGTTGCCTGTTAGTATGAATGATGGCACAGGCAAGTGGCGCTGAGATTACGTAATCCCGCCCCTTGCCTGTGCGTGCCATGTTTATTACAGGTCCAGGAATATTGAGTAAGCCCTGGACCTATAATAATTCTGTCACTGGATTGCAGATGTCCTAGCTTTGTAGAACAGCTCATAGGCTGCGCGTGCCTTGGAGCACTTTTACACAAACTACAAGCAAATCTATGAGGTGGCCAGTAATTGAGCTACTGTGATCCTGGCCACCAGATAGGGCGGAACTGTTTCTGACGGGACGCAAGTGCGCCACCACTAATGGATTGCAGCGGTGGCTGTGACCCATAATAACCAGGGGAGGATCTGCAAGGATCTGGTGAAGAACGGAAAGGGAGGCATTTTGGACAAATATTATCAATTAGTAAGTGGCTTATAAAATCTTTTTTTTTTTTTTTTTTTTTTTTTTTTTTTTTTAGGCTAAATGCCAGTTGATTATGTGAGACAACCCCCCCCTTAAAGGGGTTGTCCGAGTTATGAAAAAAAAAAAATATAGTACTGTAAATCTGATGGGCAGCAATATATAATTAAGTTAAAGGGGTTGTCCGGGTTCAGAGCTGAACCCGGACATACCCTTATATTCACCCAGGCAGCCCGCCTGAACAGGGCATTGGAGCATCTCATGCTCCGATGCCCCTCCCTTGCCCTGCGCTGGATCGCGCAGGGCAAGGGCTCTTTTGTTTACATAACACACTGCCGGGCGACGCTTCCGCCCGGCAGTGAGTTCGGTGACGTCACCGGCTGTAATGGGCTGGCTTAGCGCTGCCCTAGCCGTTTTACTGGCTAGGGCAGCGCTGAAGCCTGCCATCAGCGCCGGTGACATACCGGGCTCACTGCCGGGCGGAAGCCTCCGCCTGGCAGAGCCGGTACGTCACCGAACCGGGCTAAATGCCTTTGCCCTGCGCTAATTAGCGCAGGGCAAAGGAGGCATCGGAGCATAGGATGCTCCGATGCCTGTTCAGGCGGGCTGCCTGGGTGAATTTAAAGGTATGTCCGGGTTCAGCTCTGAACCCGGACAACCCCTTTAAGCAAGTTTTAGGCCAAAAAAAAAAATCTATATTTCTTAATTTCCCTGGTTCTCTTCTGGCCTTTGTTTACCTGCAGTAATAACAATCTTAAAACCAAATTTGTATAAGTAGTGATTACTTTCATGAGTAGCCATCCATGCAGCCATCTCTATGGATCTGTTTAAAGGTTTTATCTTGCTTTGTAAAAGTTTTTACACTCTCACATGTAAAATTAACATTTTAATAAAGTCTGTGTATTAGGGGATATTCAGACCCACAGATTCTTTTGCATGGTGTTTCCGCGATTCATCCAAATGGTGCTTGCAGAAATCCATGTGCTTGCCAAAGACAACTCTATTCAGTTGAATGGAACAGATTTAGTGGAGACATTTCTGCAACACATTTTGTGAATGTACTCCTTTAAAGAGGACCTTTCACTGCTCCTGACATGCCTGGTTTAATAGCTCCATGCATACCCCATGTAATAACAAGTCTGGAACATCTATTCTTATGTCTCTGTGTTGTGTCATTCCTTTATTATTTGCACTAGAAGTTATAATTGAATTGCTAGCAGTCTGCAGTAAGGGTACAGAGAGGAGGTAACCAGTTGGGGGATGTCTCTGCACAGACTCACACTCCAATTAGTGCTGCCATTTTCAGACTGTGCAGGTACACCCCCCTAACTGGTTACCTCCCCTCTGTACCCTTACTGCAGACTGCTAGCAATTCATTCATAACCTCTAGTAGAAATAATAAAGGAATGACACAACATAGAGACATAAGACTAGATGCTCTAGAATTGTTATTACATGGGGAATGCATGGAGCTATTAAAACAGACATGTCGGGAGAGGTGAGAGGTCCTCTTTAAGCAGTGTATTACAGGAACCTGGACTGAGTGGGAAATGGTAGTTGCTCCATGTATGAGCGGGAGCAATTTGAAGCTAATATTGTAACCCATTGCAGCCTGTCAGCACTCACAGGCTGTCATGACAGCACATCCCTACTTCAGCATAGGCAGAGGTGGCCTTAAGCAGCGCCTGTGTTAAACTGTCATAAACGGCTCCTATATTTATATAGTTCCTGTATATATAGGGACCAATTTTGCTAATACATTTTCATGACTTATGTAGGTTCATCTAAGGCTACTTTCACATATGGGTCCGGCAGGGGATCTCAAAACCACAGCAAAACGCTTCCATTCGAATAATACAACCGGCTGCATCCATTCAGAACGTATCCAGTTGTAGTATATTGAAAATGTAGAAACCGGATCCGGTTTTCTCGTGTCCAAAAAAAAAAAAAAAACAGATCTGGCACCGTTGATTTTACATGGTTTTTGGTGCTGGATCCAGCTTGTTCAGTTTCCCAAGCCGGACAGAAAAAGCGCTGCTTGCAGCAATTTTGTGTCAGGCGTGGGAACGCAACAAACCGGAACTGGATGCATTCTGGTGCAGTTTCTTCAGTTTTGTGCCCATTATCAATGAACGGGGACAAAACGGAAGCGTTTTGGTGCGGTTTTGAGACCCTGTGCCGGATCTCAAAACCAGACAGCACAACGCAAGTGTGAAAGTAGCCTAAAGGAAGCTGCTCTGTTCCTGATAATTAGAAAACCTACAAAAAACACCTCACAAATCAACTAAATAGCCTATGCCCATAGAACACAATCTAAGCTATTAAAAAAAAAACACTATGGGAAACCTTGTAGTGCAATAAATGTCCTCCCTTGGCCAACAAAGTAAATTTGCCTTTTTTTCTTTTGATCTCCTCAGAACCACAATGACATGTGGAGGAATTACTTCTCGGACATCGACTGCTGCCCTAATGCTGTTTACACCCACTGCTACGACTCGTCCGGAACAAAACTCTTCGTGGCAGGCGGACCTTTGCCAACGGGTCTTCACGGAAACTATGCCGGCCTGTGGAGTTAGGGGAGAGGTCCCACCAGAGGTGGCGCAGTCTGTTAACCCATTCCCTCCTAATGTGCAATGTATCAAAAGACCCTCTGGCAGCCTCAAAACAATGTCCGCCCTTTTCTTTCCTTTTTGTCCATTTGTTTTATCTGGTGAAACTCAGCACATTCTTCAGTGATACTCCTCGGCCATCTTGTCAAGTATAATTTAAGCTTTTACAAAAGTTTTTTTTTTTTTTTTTTTGTTTTTTTACTTCTCCCCATTGTTTTCATTTTTAAAACTACGGTTTCACTCCTGTAGCGCCACAAATCACGTCTGCGCTTTCCTGGACAAAAAAAAAAAAAAAAGATTAGAAGTGAACTGTTCTGTACGCTCTCTGTCCCATGAGGTTATTTGCCGGACCCTTTAAATGCTTTAAGCACTAGGTTCGTCACCGCCGCCTCCTGAAATCGTGGATGTCGTGCACTTCATGCACCTTCCAGCAGGAAGCCACATTCGGGGCCACTTAAATTGCACGCTCATGGGTTAAATGGGACGGCAGCTGTAATTAGCTCTGGACAAATATGTGTAATATTTTGGTGGACAGTTCCAGGTTTTCTGTGAAAATCTGGGGAACTATTCTAGTGTATGTGTGTGCGTGCGTGTGTGCGTGCAGGGTACTTTTTTGTGTTGAGTACAAAGCATTTAAATTACTTGGAGTGAATACCTATGTCATTAACATAATTGATACAAAAAAGGCTTTATTTGTTAGGTCCTGATTGCGGGACTTGTTTTATCATTCCTTTTTTAAGTGTAAAAGATTCTAACAAAACTGTATATTGAGAGAATCAACACAATAAATTGTAACAGAAACGGATTACCTGGTCATTATTTGTGTCATAAGCCATACCCTGCTGAGAGAAAAAGAGAACATGATGGACAAAGAATTGTCTTAAAGGGGTTCTCCTATGACTATTGTAAAAAATGAAAATCAGATATCATATAGTACATGACAATCTCTTTCTAATAAAGCTAGAACCAGCCCTGTACCTCATATGGATCCAGAGATCTCCACATTCATTTCTCTGCTAGATTTATATCCAGCTGGCAGCTCAAGGAGAGTCTTTTCTGCTACAGCTCAGGGGGCGTGTCCATGCTCTTCCTATCACAGCTCAGGAGGCGTGTCTCAGCTCTCCCTATCAGCTCAGGAGGCAGTTGAAGGATCAAACTGAGCATGTGCAGCCTTCTCAGTGAGCAGGACAAAGAAATAAGAAAAACAAACAGCAGGTGGCGCTATACAGATACATTTTATTGAATAACTTAGTGGCTATACCAAATATATGCAATTAAAAAAGTATTCAGATACAGGTGCTGATTTGAAAACTGTACAATATTTTTCATGGGACAACCCCTTTAAAGGGGTTTCTGGTAAACAAGTGAGAGTGGTTTACATGGTGAAAACAAGTCGGGAGAGTCCAAACTGGAAGATGTACATGAGGTAAGCAATTACATGAGCATATCTGTTGAAAAAAAAACAAAACAGTAATCCTAAAAAATCCAGTAAGCCCTTGGAAGGACCCAGTGTTTTTCCATTTTATTTTTTTTACTCCCTGCCTTCCCAGAGCCACAATTTTATTTTTTTTTTTTCAGGATCACATAGCCATGTGAGGGCTTGTTTTTCACGGGGCAAGATGTACTTTCTAATGGCACCATTTCACATTGCACATGATGTAGTGGAAAGCTGGAAAAAATAGAAAAAAAATGCAATTCCATGTAATTGGGGGACACAGGCAAGACCATGGGGGTATAGCTGCTGCCACTAGGAGGCAGATACAGAGCAAAAAGTGTGAACTCCCACCAGACATACCATTCCTACAGGGCTGATGGATCAGCTACCGACCAGACACTCTCTTCATTGGTTTAAGAAACACACGTGGAAGACTGGGTAAGAGCTGCCCTAGTCGCACCCATCCCTTCCTTCTAGGTCTTTCTCTCCTCCGGAGAGTCATTTAGCACGGAAAAATGTCAGAACCCAGAGCCGATGGCCCCAAACAGGCTGCGGCATTGGTGCGTTATTTTGTCTGGTTTTCTTGCCACCCAAAATTCCAAAGTGGTTAGTCAGACTTCCTCTGCAGTTCTTGCTCAGCGCCACCAACTAGTGTCCGTGACCCAAGTCCATCTGTCCCTGCTTCCCAGCTGATGGTAGAATCTGAGTGGACACTTTCCCTTTCCAAAATACTGCAGGACATTTCTCAAACCAACAAGGCCATCGTAGAAATGCATGTGGAGGCACTTGTCCTTACAGCCGAATGCCCTCCATTCTGACTCGGACGAATCCACTACAGGCTCCCGGACTGGCCATCCACACATACGGCCAGAATGTCCCACTCGCCCCCTCCTTACAGAGAGTCTCGCTCTGATGTGTGCTCCAAGGGGTATGAACACAAAGCCATCAGCATAATTGAGACTGTAGTGGAGACACCTCAAGTCAAGGATTATTCTTCCCAAGGGGGGGGGGGGTTGTTTCAGAGCCCCTGCCGTTCATCAAAATAATTTCTTGACCAAGAGGATTTGGATTCCTGTCACCAAAGTGTGGAACTTCCCGGATCAACATTTCTCCATGCCAAAATTCCTAGAGCTCCTTTATCTCTTCCAGGAAGATTTGATTAAAAAAAACAGTCCTCTTACCCTGTAGATCTGCGATTATATTGTCTGGCTTATCGCATTAGTCTACTTTCAGACTATCGTTTTTGCTGGATCCGGCAGGGTTCACCAAAAATGCTTCCGTTACTGATCATACAAGCGCCTGCATCCTTTATGAACAGATCCGGTTGTATTATCTTTAACATTGACTTCATTGTGGGTCATGACGGATCCCCAGGACGGAAAGCAAAATACAACATGTTGCGGTTTGCTCTCCGGTCTGGGGATGCAACTAAACTGAACGGAATGCATTTTGGAGCATTCCGTTCTGTTCAGTTCAGTTTTGTCCCCATTGACAATGAATGGGGACAAAACTGAAGTGTTTTTTCCCCTATGACGGAACTCAATACCGGAAAACTCTAATGCTAGTGTGAAAGTAGCCTTACTTTGCTCATGGTGGATGCAGCTTCCTTTTCAGACCAATGGGACAAGAAGCTGGAATCCTTTGCCAAATCTTCCTTTGAGGTGTTTGGCTCCACCTTGCGCCGGTTTTTGCCTCTACCTGGGTTAGCAAAGCTACGGAGGAGTGGGCGAACAAAATGCAACAGGGCATCAGCTACGCAGAATCTCCTGGAGAACTTGCAGACATTTCTTTGCATATTTTTCACTCCAGTACTTCTCTTTGTGAGGGCTTATTGGATGTGGCCAGACTTATGGCTCGCTCATCAGCCCTCCTGGTTGGAACTCGTAGGACCCTCTGGCTCTCCTGCTGGGCTGTGGATATTGCATCCTAGAGGGCCCTTCCGGTTGTCTGGTGGCAGGCTCTTTGGCAAATGCCTGGACGAGAGAATCTCTGATACTACTGGAGAAAAAAAGCACTCCTCTACCACAAAACAGATCCTCTCATTTCAGCAGGACTAGAAAGGGTAGACGTTTTTTTGTTTTGCATTTAGCCCTAAACGCATGGATAGAAAACTTCCCTAGGACTGGAAAAAGAAATCTTCCTTCAAACCATACCCCTCCTAGCACCCCCTTTCACGAAGATGTGGCCCTCACTAGATTGCCCTTGAGTGGGTGGTTGTCTACACTTGTGTCAAGAAGTCTGGCACATGTTTCAAATGGCTTTGTGAGATATTATCGGAGGGGTACAAGCTAGTTTGCCTCCAGTTGCCCTGCTGTCTTTTTTTTCCGTTCCACTCCCCCAAAATCTCTATCTGGGATTTGTGCCTTTTTTCAGGTCGTCATCGTTGTAGTACCCTCCCAAGACTGTTTTCACAGTTTTTACTGCAATCTTTTTGTAGTTCCCAAGAAGGAGGGCAACGTTCACCTGATCTTGGATCTCAAAGCAGTCAGTCACTTCATCCGTGTGAAGTGATTCTAGATGGGGTCCCTCAAATCGCTAATTGCATCTATGGTCCTCAATAGATATCAAGGGTGCATACCTGCACATCCTCATGTGTGAGCCACCAGCATTGTCTTCAGTTAGCAGTGGGGCCCTTCCATTACCAGTTTGTGGCCCTCTCCTTTGGTCATGGTTTCTAGAGCCTTCACCAAGGTGCTCGCTTCAGTCATGGCTCTTCTATACACAGGGGATCATAGCAATCCCTTACCTGGTTGATGTCTTGACGCCGCTGTTGTCTTCCAATTTAGACAGTCTGCAGCTGCATTGGACTGGTTTAGCTTTCTACACTTAAACAGAATATGCTTCCCGGGTCTCATGATCTCAGCCATCCTTATGCCCATTTCCACACCAGACCCCTTCAGTGAACCAAATAGAACAAGTCCTTGGCATCCTAGGATCATCCTATACCTACATTAAGCTCTCAGATGGTGGATATCATCACCAACGTTGACGATCAGCCACTCCTTCATTCCTCTTCAATGGATAGTAATTACAACTGATGCCAACCTCCACAACTGGGGAGGAGTACTCTTGAATGTCTGTTCTGGGGGTCTCATGAAGAATGCTCTCTTCCGATTAACATTTTAGAATTGAAGGCTTTTTGTCTATCTCTGAGTCATTGGATCGGTTCCCTACAGGGCCATCCAGTCCAAATTCAACCTGACAATTCCACGGCAGTCACCTACCTCAACCACGAGGTTGGCACATGGAGTCCAGTGGTGATGGCAGAAATGGCTCAAGTGGGCAGAACTTCATGTTCCAGCACTGTCGGCCGTTCACATGCCTGACGTCGATAACTGGATTTATTCGGCTGAAAAGTTGTAGATCCAGGTAACTGGTCTCTTCTCCCTCAAGTGTCTCATGCAATTTGCGAGGGGAGGGGTTAAAGGGAACCTGTCATCAACTTCATGCTGCCCATACTAACGGCAGAATAAAGTAGAGAAGGTGAGTTGATTTCAGTAGAATGTCATTTATAAGTTAAAAGTAAGTGGTTGCCGAGAACCAACATCACAATCTTTGCGGACTGGGCCTGGAAAATAGTCCCAGCCACCTGAGAAGAGTCCTGGTTAGTCATAAATTCCTGCTCTCCCTGCCCACCTGCTGATGATTGACAGTCTTCCACCTATTTTTCTCCCTTTCTCTCTAGGAGAGAACTGCCAATCATCAGCAGATGGGCGGGGAAAGCAGGAGATTATGAATAACCATGACTCTTCTCAGGTAGATTTGACTCTTTTCAAGGCCTGGGCTGCAATGATTATGATGCTGGTTCTCAGCAACCACTTACTTTTAGCTCATGAGTGACACACCGCTGAAATCAGCATTTCTGTCACTAATTTATGCTGTCCTCAGTGAGGTCAGCATAATGTTGATGACAGTTTCCCTTTAGGACAGATGTGGACCTCATGGCTCCCGCTTCATTCGATGGACTCATGATTCCGTGGACTCTGTTCACGTTTCTGTATGTCTCTCTTCTTTTGCTTCCGAGATTGCTCAAGTCCAAGGGTCTCCTGCTGCTCACCTTGGCTACAGATTGGCCATTTACAGTGTGGCACACCTCTCCAATCGCCCTGCTCACCGTCGAACCTTGGAGTCTTCCACTTTGAGAGGATCTTCTCTCCCAGGGCATTAAACAGCATGGCTGTTCAGGCCACCGTTCTAAGAGTGCAAGGCTTTTCGGAATTTGTTAATCAGACGATTAGAAAACCTTCCTACAGGATCTATTATAGAATGTGGAAGTCCTCTTTCCATTACAAACAACTCTCTCCCATGCTCTACTCGCTGCTCAAGCTTTTATCTTTCTTCCAATCGTGCCTGGTAATGGGATTTGCTCTCAGTTCCCTCAAAGTCCAGGTTTCAATCCTTTCCATTGTATTCCAGCGTAAGGGGCCGTTCAATTTTGTGGAACACACGGGCCAACACCCCATACAAATGCCTATTCTTGTCTGCAATTGCGGACAAGAATAAGTCATGTTCTATATTTTTTCACGGAGCCGTGGCTCTCCGCAATCTAATGCCGTCCATTGAAATTAATTCCGCAAAATTGTGGAATAGATGCAGCCCCATTCACACGGTCGTGTGAACATGCCCTTCACGTAGCATCTCTTTTGCTTTTTTTGTACCTTCTTACCGCTTTGACCTTTGACCCACTTGGATCTTAATTTAGTGCGTGAAGCACATCATTCTTCCCCATTCAAACCACTGCAACAAATATGTCTCTAGTTCTTCTCCTACAGAGTTGCCTATTTGGTAGCTGTCACCTCCATTCGTAGGGTTTCAGAACTTGTGGGTCTTTCGTTTTGCTCTACTTCCTAGTGCTTCATCAGGATAAGGTGGTCTTTCGCCCAGTGCCATCCTTTCTTTCAAAAGTGGTATCTTCCTTTCATCTCAATGAAGAAATCTTACCCTCCTTTTGTCCTTCTCAGAGTGCTGTCTACACACCCTGGATTTTGTTTGAGCTATTCGAATTTATCTGTCCCAAACGTCGTCTTTCAAAAAAGTGCATTCTCTCTCTGTGACTTTGGATGGACCTAGAAAGGAACTAGCAATGTCAAAAGCTACCATTTCTCGTTGGATTCACTTGGCAATTGGAAGCATACCGCAACAAAAACCGTGACCCTCCATTCTGAGTTACTGCCCATTCCGCTTGGGCAGTAGGGGCCTCTTGGGCTGGGCATCACATGGCTTTGTCCCTTCAGGTATAAAAGGCTGTGACCTGGTTGTCCTTGCACACCTTCTCCAGGTTTCATAGGGTGTGGAAGCTTCCCTTGAGCGCCAAGTTCTTCAAGCGGCGATTCACTGATCGCTTCCATTTTCTTTATTTTCTTGCCCACCCTCAGGACTGCTTTAGAACGTCCCATGGTCCCCTAATGACACAGATGAGAGCTAGATTTTTTAACTATAAAATTCTCTTTTTTTTGCTTCTCCTATCTGCTTTTGTATTGTTTTAGCTTATTCCCTGTATGAGGGTAAGCTGGTGGCAATCACCTCCTAATGGCAGCATGTATGCCCCATGGTCTTGCTTACCTTAGGGTGCTGGTTGTCCTTAAAGGGGTTGTCCGAGTTCTGACAAAAAATATATAGCACTGTAAATCTGATGGGCAGCAATATATAACTAAGTTAAGCAAGTTTTAGGCAAAAAAAATCCATATTTCCTAATTTCACTGGTTCTCTTCTGGTCTTTGTTTACATGCAATAACAACAATCTCAGCCCCTCCCCCTTCCCCCCCCCTCTCTGCAAAGGGAATGAATACAAGTGCTGAGTAACATGTCTGCCTGCTGGAATACTCAGCAGCATGTTGTATGTGTAGGACTACAAGTCCCAGCTGTACAATGACACTGCTAATACATACAGGAATTTCTCCCTACCTGTTCTTGTACAATTCCTCTATAGCTCCTTGCCCAGCATTTGTCTCCTCTCACTGCTGCAGCTACTGTTTGTTGTAAAGCCTTGAGCCCTCAGTGTGTTCTGGCTGAAGGGGTTAATGTTTTATCTGAAGGAAACCAGGGAGAGAGCAGATAGCAGCAGGCAAAGAAAGGGGGCGTGGCCAGTGACATCTCATGTACAGACTCTTATCTGAACTCTGAGGCTTGTGAATGAAACATCACAGAGCAGAGAGATAAGGTGACATCACAGGTCATGTGACCCTCAGTCAACTCTGAGAAACCAGCAGCTTTAGAAACACAAAAGTATATGGGAAAGTTGTTATACCTGACAAGTTAGAAACATATAAAGAACAAAAAAAATAACTTGGACAACCCCTTTAAAGGGAACCTGTCACCTCCTAGACCGAAATTAAACTGTTAGCAGTACCTTATAGTACGTTGTAGTGTGATGCAGATAGATATCTTCATAGGGGCAAGCGGATGCATCTAAGTATGTAAAATCCATCTTTTATTCAACTGGACAACCCCTTAAAGAGACCAGTCATGTATGAAGACTCTCTGGAAGTACTTCATGGTATGGAGACTTATTGGCAATGCTCCATGGGAAAAGAATATCCAAAGGGGATCTCTCTCCTTGTGGAAGTTGCTCCCTATGAGTCAAAATGCGATAAAGGAAATATAGCCAAGATGGATATTCGACTTGGCAATATTCACTTGTCAAATGCCAAAGATTTTTAAAACGTCAGATAGGGAGCCACATCCACATGGTGGCGTTAGCGAAATTGTTCTCTTTCTTGGGAGATACCTCTTTACATATCCCCCAATGAACAGAAGAGAAACAGATTTTACGTAAGTACAAAATTCTAGTTTTTACAGTGTTCCCTATTGGTAAAACTGACCTGTTACCTTCATTTTGTGGGTCAGTACAATTACAGCGATACCACATTTATATAGTTTTTTTTTTTAATGCTTAAAAAAATAAAAACTTTGAAAAACATGTGTTTTTCTTTGCATTTCTATATTCTGGCCCCAATAATTTTTTCATATTTATCTCTTCAGAGCTGTGTAAAGGCAAATTTTTTGCCAATCTTGTATTTATTGACTTTGGAATGTGTATGACTTTCTGTAAAATCTGCCTTTTTTTGTGTTACGACGTTCATCATATATATATTATATAAATATTTATATTTTAATATTACAGGCATTTACTATAATGCAATTCATGTTTATATATATATATATATATATATATATATATATATATATATATTTTTTTTTTTTTAAACATTTTTAATTTTCTTTTGTTTCACTATTTTTAAAATATCCCCCCCCCCCCCATTCACTTCTCCCATACACTTCAATAATTTTACATTGCAGCCTATGGGAGATTCATTATGTTCTTTTGGAACTTCACACAGGCCTTCTGCAGGAGCCTTCATAAGACCCGAGACTGCCACAGCAACTGAACTGCTCCCTTGATCTCTGTGCATGGAATCTATTCAGGCTCGGGAGTGTATCACAATTGATCACAGAATCTGAGGGGTGAAATGTCTGTGATGGGCATTACCAGTGGACATAACAAGCCACATAACTAGATTGTGTAAATGTGACTGTGGGGAAATGGATAGGTAAGAAATGTTATGTCGGTAGGGATCAGATACCTATTGAAATAGGGAGGCACACACTTTCTGCATTGTCTGCAGAAACAGTACAGCATGATATGTATGGTCTATGGCAGTTTCAATGAATGTGGGAGGCTAACATTAGGAAAAAAAAGGCTAGAATGGTTAAAAATAAAAAAAAGAAGCATTACTCACCTCAACAATCGCCCAATGCTGCTCGGGTCCCCACTGTTCTGTACTTCCAGGTCCCATCCTAACACACAGGTATGCATACCTCCCAACTTTGTAAATGAACAAAGAGGGACATATTGTGCGGCGCTAATTTTTCACACACTAGGCCGCTCCTCTAACTCCGCCCAAAACTATACACGTAATCCCACCCAGTCCCCTTACAGCTCCACATAGTTATTATTCCCCAGTTATGTGCCCCCTGTAATATGCCCACAGTGTGCCACTCACAGAAAGTTAAAAAAAATAAACACCACGTACTTACCTTCTTCCTAGCAGCATCAGCAGCAGGACATTGGCTGGTCTAGTCTGGAGGGGGCAGAGCCAAGGCTGACTGCCGGCCAGACCCACCCCAGACCCGAGGTATGGAGAGTGGCAGGATGGGGGGGAGTGATGATTAATGAAGCAGTGAGCCAATGCCGGCTCTCTGCTTCATCACAATACAGACAACTGTCTCTGCGTCTTATAGAGGCAGGGACAGCTGCCAGAAACCGGGACATACCTCCCCGTACCGGGACAGCCACTGCAATCCGGGACTCTCCTGCTGGATCCGGGATGGTTGGGAGGTATGGGTATGGCTGAGGCTGCATGCCCATTCAGTAACTGGCTGATGTCAGGTTATTGCTGGAGTGGTAGTTGCTGGGGATCGGTGAGGTGAGTAAAGATCCTCCGGGAAGCGGCACTCTCAGTACAGTTGAAGCCAGGGGCGGATTGGCCATAAACCATACAGGGAAATTTCCAGGTGGGCCGATGCCCAGGGGGCCGCCTGGGCCTTCCTCACGGCCGGCCAGTGGTAGTTTGTGGGGATGCATTATGTGCTGCTGGCAGCATTTTGTGATGGACTGTGGTATTTGGCTCTGTTGGGGTGTTATAATGTGCCACAATATGGTATTGCTGGCTCTGCCTTCCATCACATTGTTTGGCCATGACTGTGCGACTACAAAAATGGGGCACATTTTAGTATTTTTTCACCAGGGCCACTTTAAGCTTCCCACACGTCCATCGCCTGGTTGAAACCCCATGATACAGCACGGTCGTGTAAGCCACACGTAATGCTTTGGGGCGGATCCGGCTTTGTGGTCCCCTACTGTGGGGTATTCCGGAGTGCGGACTGCCCACCTTGCAGCGGAGTTCATTTTAGCTGTGCGGTATTGAAGCAAGAGGAAAGTAGCCTTAGTTGCCACCCTCATCTGGGTGAAGTGAGTCTTATTATTTTTTATTATTTTTTTGTTCTGAGGCACAACGGTTGCACTTTGTATTGTGTGTGGGGCACTTACAGTGCATCATTAATTTTTAGAGGGGGGCACAGGACATTATCACATTTTAAGTGGACATTATTTACTTCGCAGGGGGCACTTTACTGTGTAAAGGGCAAAAAGGGGTGACGTTACTTTCTAGGATGCCCACAGGGCATTATTACATTCTACAGTGTTTGTATTCAGTAACACTGTGGTGTTATAGTGTTTTGTTCAGTAACAGGATAGTAATACTATTTAGCCACTATAGGTCACAAATATGTGTGGCCAACCCTCTTATGAGAGCAGTGAACACTTAGAAGCAAAAAATAAAAAAAAAAGTAAATGTGAATGAACAGTGTGTTTGGATTTCGCTTCATGTAATGGCTCATTCAGTATACTGTGTATACATTCAGTATAAGATCTAATATACATATAGTAATAACCACATTTCTTAGATATAGCTTATTCACACTAACTTATTTTTTTGTCTGTGACCTGTCCCTGTGTATAGCGGGCTGCACTACAGAAGTAGTGCTATTAACACCACATAAGTTATAAGTTGCTTCATTTATTTCTACTATACACAGTGTAATCGGTACACAGTAAGGAACAAAATGGAGTCTCCCCCCGTGACACACAAGTTGCTTTAAAACTTTTAAAAAATAATAGATTAATAAAATAGTAGACAGGGCCTAGCGTTTCCCAATCCCATAGACGAGTTCGGCCTTTGTTGATGGCTTGTGGGAAGAAGTTTTTGTGTAATCTGGCGGTGGAGGTCCAGATGCTTCGGAACCTCCTGCCAGACGGTAAGAATCTAAGGAGATTGTTCACAGGGTGGAAAACATCTCCCTCAAGGTTCGGAGCCTTTTTTTTTTTTATACACCCTTGACATAGGTGTCCGCTATTCCACTGTTTGTGCTGCAGTTTCTGCATGTCTGAGGAAGTCCAGTTTCTGAACCAGACAGTAATACAGATGCTGAGGATGCTCTCAATACACCCTCTGTAGAAGGGTATGAGATTGTGGGGGAGGTGCGCTTCGTTTAGCCTTCTCAGGAAGTATAGGCGTTGCTGTGCTTTCTTGGAGTTTGAGTTGGTGGACCAGGTGAGTTTCTCTGTTAGGTATACCCCCAGGAATTCCGCTTGTTCCACAATTTCTACTGAGGCCCCATTTATATTGAGGGGAAAATGCGTGCTCATTTTTCTCCTGAGGTCCACTACTACCTCTATCTTCGTTCTGTCTATGTTCAGGACCAGGTTTTTTGCCTTGCACCAGTCCATTAGCCACTCCACTTTGCTCCTATACTCTGACCCGTCGTTATTTCTGATGAGGCCTACCAGTCGTGTCAACTGCAAACTTGATGTTATGGTTGGAATCCTGTTTTGCCGCAGTTGTGAGTTAGTAGGGTGAACAATAGTGGGCTGAGAACGCAGCCCTGGGGTGCTCCTGTGCTCAGCGTGACAGTCCTGGAGATGTTTTTCCCTACTCAAACAGGTTGAGTTGTAGATGGAGGTGTTCAGGCCCAGTCTGCTTAGCTTCTGGGCCAGCTTCTGTGGAACAATGGTTTTGAATGCCGAGCTGAATGCCTCAGGAACCCACAAAGTGCAGGAGGGAGCACCACGGATGCATGGCCACCCTCCATTCATTACTAAAGGACTGCCAAAAAGTCAACGCTCAGCTATTTTCAGCAGTCTCATAGAAATGAATGTAGGATGGCTGCAGCACCCTCCTGGAATTTGGGCTCAGGTGTGGGTCCCAGAGGTGTCCAAGATGAGACAACGCCTTTAACCCTTGGAATACTGCAGTTTGTAAGGAAAGAGTACTGACTAAACGCTCCTTTACACTGTCCGAATATCTGGCAGATTATCGCCAATAAGCATTCGTACAAACACTAGTTAGTTAGCGGTAATCTACCTGTGTAATGGTGCTACCAAAACATTAATTCATGGGGTAATTGGACCATTCGTGTGGTCACCTAGATCATTGTTTGCCGGCAGCAGATGGTGCCACCTAAACAGCCTCTGCTGCCGGAAAACAATGATTATGTATGAGGACGAGCGATGGCATTAGCGATCACTTCTACCCATACTGTGGAGGGGATCGCTGCATGTAAACACAGCTTTCTCCTACACTGACGAGCAGGCGATTGCTGGTAAAAAAAAACATTTCTTTCCCGACAGTCGTCTGCTCAGTTGCTCAAAACCGATCATTTGGATTGCCCTTATGAAATGAAGGAAGAGGAGCAGGAGGACTATTGTGTCCCCCGGGGATGAGAGAAGCTTTGTGACCATAACAATAAGATGTTACGTTGTGTGGCAGGCCAAGCAATAAGACAACTCATAATTCTTCATTTTGAATCCTGTTGCTTAGCAACCATCTGAGCCTTTTTAGATTGTGGGAAATGATTTAATAAGAGATCTAAATGTTACTTGATAAATATTTTAAAGCTGATGTACTGAGACCCACCGTATTCTCATCTTCTGGGAAATGTTGGTGGAATGATAAGTTATCTGCTCTTTGTCACTCCGTGTAAATTTGTTATGTACTATCAGTCTACAGGCGATTATCATCTTTGACTGGTATTCAGTGAAACGGCATGCGTCATATTATACTTCAGAGAACCAATAATTAACTGCTATAATAACTAAAAAATAATGGGAGACAAGGAACATAATTGTAGTTTATTAGAGATGAGTGAATAATTGAAAAATTTGATTCTGCTGCTTCGCCGAATTTTACAAAAGAAGAATTACTTAGTCACGAAGCTCATTTCTTTGTAACTAGCGGGTCCAATGATAGGGAGCCGCGATTGCGCCGCACCCTTTCATTGTACCCCTCAGATGCAGCGTTCATACATGATTGCATTATCCGATAAAAATAACAGTGTGTAAATTTTAAAAAAAATAAAATCATACTTACCTCATCAATTTGCTCGCGATGGGATGACTGCTGCCATCTTACTTGAATATCTGGTGCGAAAGCTTGCATGGCCTTTGATGACATCATCACACTGGCTGGCACAGGATTTTGTGCAAGATCTTCAAGCAAGATGGTGGTGGCCGGAAATTCGGCTTCATGGCTAACCAAATTTATCCTGAAATTAGCTCAACACTATTTGTTATAAAACCTTAATATAGCCAAACAGAATGAGGATGAAATGCTGCAACAAATAGGAAAGGCAACGAGCAATAATGGGAATTCTTATGGCGGATTTTAACTATCCTGACATTAATTGGGACATTGAGCCCGTTGGTTGTGCTACAAACTGTACGTTTTTATCAAGACAATTGCTTGTTGCAGCTACTCTAGAAACCAACCAGAGGAAATAATTTGCAGGATCTGGTATTGTCAAACAGACCAGATACAAGCACTTAGGCAATGGCGACCATAATATGGGTTACAATATAATATTCAATAAGGTCCTACAAAAGGGAGCTATGAACACCTGGAACTTAGAAAAGCTAAATTCAGTTGACAAAGGCTTTTCACACAAGTGAGCCTTTGGTTACATGACACGCTGCGCGAGAAGTCTTTTTGCCCCCCTCAACACACATACCTCTGCAAACATGAGTGACCACCATTCTATGTAGCACTATGCGACTTTAGAAAATAGCAGAACACTGGCTATAGTTCCATAGAAGTGAATGGAGGGGACGCCATGCATGAACAGTAGTAGTAGTGTCAAACTCATTCCATAAATACAGCACAAGAACCAAGTACGGTACATAAATATAGCACCAGAACCAAGCTCATTACATAAATAAAGCACAAGTACAAAGTTCATTACATAAATACAGCACCAGAACCAAGCTCAGTACATAAATACACCACCAGAACCAATCTCATCACATGAATACAGTACCAAAACCAAGCTCAGTACATAAATACAGCACCAGAACCAAGCTCAGTACATAACTACAGCACCAGAACCAAGCTCGGTACATAAATACAGCACCAGAACCAAGCTAATTACTTAAATACAGCATCAGAACCAAGCTAATTACTTAAATACAGCATCAGAACCAATCTCATCACATGAATACAGCACCAGAACCAAGCTCATTACATAAAGACAGCACCAGAACCAAGCTCCATTACATAAATACAGCACCAGAACCAAGATCATTACATAAATACAG
Organism: Rhinella marina; assembly: GCA_900303285.1. NCBI lineage: Eukaryota > Metazoa > Chordata > Amphibia > Anura > Bufonidae > Rhinella > Rhinella marina. The sequence continues at coordinate 292,688 of ONZH01014046.1, read as the reverse complement.
CACCAGAACCAGATCATTACATAAATACAGCACCAGAACCAATCTCATCACATGAATACAGCACCAGAACCAAGCTCAATACATAAATACAGCACCAGAACCAAGCTCATCACATGAATACAACACCAGAACCAAGCTCAATGCATAAATACAGCACCAGAACCAAACTCATTGGGTGAGCCAATGACATTGAGTGATTTTAAAGAAAAGCTTACCAGCATGTTCGACTTGCATCCCATGGCTGAGGAGCAGAAAGTCACCATCTTAATAAGTCAGCTCAGCGGTGCGGCCCAGAGGGAAGTCAAATCCTGGCCAGCCACCGATAAATACTGCACCAGAACCAAGCTCAGTACATAACTACAGCACCAGAACCAATCTCATTACATAAAGACAGCACCAGAACCAAGCTCCATTACATAAATACAGCACCAGAACCAATCTCATCACATGAATACAGCACCAGAACCAAGCTCAGTACATAAATACAGCACCAGAACAAGCTCAGTACATAACTAGAGCACCAGAACCAAGCTCAGTACATAACTACAGCACCAGAACCAAGCTCGGTACATAAATACAGCACCAGAACCAAGCTAGGTACAAAAATACAGCATCAGAACCAAGCTAATTACTTAAATACAGCACCAGAACCAATCTCATCACATGAATACAGCACCGGAACCAAGGTCATCACATAAATACAGCACCAGAACCAAGCTCCATTACATAAAGACAGCACCAGAACCAATCTCATCACATGAATATAGCACCAGAACCAAGCTCATCACATAAATACAGCACCAGAACCAAGCTCAGTACATAAATACAGCACCTGAACCAAGCTCATCACATGAATATAGCACCAGAATCATGCTCAGTACATAAATACAGCACCTGAACCAAGCTCATCACATGAATATAGCACCAGAACCATGCTCAGTACATAAATACAGCACCTGAACCAAGCTCATTACATAAATACAGCATCAGAACAAAGCTCAGTACATAATTACAGCACCAGAACCAATATGGTGCATATATACCTCTTGAGCTCCAAAACAGCTCAATACAGATATAATTTGCATAGTCTGGTTATCCCTTGTATAAGTATGTAAAGTGTGAAACTACAGGTCCCAGCATTACCTGAATAGAAAAAAAAAAACCAGAATGCTACCACCCATTATCACACTGTAGACCAGTGGTTCTCAACTCCAGTCCTCGGGACCCACCTGCCAGTCAGGTTTTCAGGATTTCCTTAGTTTAGACCAGCTGATATAATTAGCGTCCATCCATCAGGACTTACCACAGGTATTCATTCTGTGGGATATTCCTAAATCCTGACTGGCAGGTGGGTCCCGAGGACTGGAGTTGAGAACCACTGCTGTAGACCATAAAAGTGACTACAGCACTCATCAGACACAGTCAGTGGCGGAATAAACATTTATATTTATTGACTTACAGGTGACATCTCCTCTGGAGTTCTGTTTCCTTATCTTTCTATCCGGTTTAGATACTGTGCTCTGCAGATTTTACCACCCAGATGTCTTAAGCTTCTCGCTTTACCAACACATGGGCAACCTATATACTAACACAAACTCATCCATTCAGTCATGTTACATACTATGAGCCCTGTAAAGAATGGACCATATACACACTGCCCTTAAAGGTTGTATATAGTGCCACAAACTCTGTGCCCCATGTATATATAGCCTCATGCTCTGTGCCCCATGTATACAGTGCCACATGTGTTGTGCTCAATGTATATACTGCCAGGTTTTGTGACCCCTTTATGTAGCACTTCTTACTCTGTATCCCCTTAATATTTTGCAAAATTCTGTGCTGGTGTCAGATTCGGTGCCCATATCTGTGCCCCTTAATATAGTGCTAGGATCTGTGACCCCTTTATGTAGTGCCTCTTCCTTTGTGTCCCCCTTTAGTGTCATGCCTCATGTTCTGTGCCCCCTATAGTGTCTCCTGGTTTGCGGTTCCCTATAGTGTGCCCCAGTAGTTAAGGCCCTTTAGTGCCCCCTCATATAGTAGAATGCCCCATTCACAGTAGAATACCTCTTTAGTGACCCCACACAGTAAAAAGCCCCTATTTAGCTATTCCTCCTACTGCCGCTACACAGTAGTTATGCCTCCAAATGCCCACACACACTAATTATGCCTCCTTTGTGCCCCTACATAATAGACATGCCCCCTTAGTGACCACACACAGTAGTTATGCCACTTAAGTCTCCCAAAAAATGCCTTCGTAGTGTCCCTACACAGTAAAAGTCCCCCTTAGTTCCCCCATTCAGTAGTGCTGCCCTTTTAGTGCCTCAAGTCCAGTAGTGCTTCTTTTTAGTGCCCCCATCCAGTAGTGTTGCCCTTTTAGTGTTATTAAAATAAAAAGTAAAAAATCTAATACTTACCTACCAGCCTCTTCTCCCCTGTGAGTGAACATCCCACTCTCTTCAGCAGCAGGTGCGATGTGGTGACATCATCGCGCCTGCTGGGCTGGAGAGCGATCAGGCAGATTCACGTCCTGTGTGCTCCTTCTACACAGCCCAGCAGGCGCGATATGTCCCTGGCGCTGGCCTGTTTATAGTGAAGCAGGGAGCTGACAGCTCCCTGCTTCACTATGGCATTCAACTGTATGTGTGTCCTGTGGACGCTGATACAATTGAGTGCAGGGCAGCCTGGAAACCGGATGAATCGTTTCGGTGACTAGGTACCTGGAAAAGCGGACGGCGCCCCCTTCAGGAGTCTAGGGAAGTGCACCCAGTGCTGTCGCAACCCCCTAAGGCAGGCCCTGCATTCCAGCATGCCAGCTCTGCAGGCAAAACAAAATAAGACGCAGCTATTCATGTGAAAATGTAGGAACCATGGTTGTCCTTCAGCACATAAGGCGGCATCACCTGCTCACGTGGAAGTATCAAACTGGCCAGAATTGTCAGTCATGCATAATGGAATGTGTGGGCATGAAACAACATGAGCCCAGTAATCCATTTGTGTGCCAACTGAACTCCCACTTGGTCAAGTTGCTGGCAGCAAAGATGAATAAATGGAATTTGTTCAAAAATCAGTCTTGAGCAGTACAGATGCCCACTGTGCTTGCACCATTCTAGGTACACGGAAGTGTAGTGACGCATGCACAGTTGGGTAGCAGCAGCAGAGCCTCTGCGCTTGCACAGCTACTCGGAGCAATGGTACAGGTACATAAATTGACAGGGCCAGGTAAGATGTTTGGCCCTGTCGAACAAGGGGTAGGAGGAAGTCTCTTGAGCAGGGGGACCACCCCATCGCTGCTCACGAAGTCTAATTTTTGAATGTATTTGATTAGGACAAATTGATTTGCACATCTCTTGCTGGTTGCTGTACTACTTAGTGGATTCCACTGCCTTTAGGAAACTGATGCCATACGCTCAGCCTCAATGGAGGATACCTAGCCACCATTGTTTCTAAAAAAAAAAAAAAAAAAAGCCATCTCTACTTTGTAATCTCACGTGGCAGAGAACATGGGCTGCTCCTTGGAATGGTTGTGGTGCGGCAAGGTGGACGCAACCATCTTCGTGTGGAGCAGCAGTTACAGCCAGGGACAGTACGTGGCTTTCACAGTCCATTGGGTCAGTTTTGCGAGACCCTACACTGCAGCAATGCGGTCAGGTTTTATTAATACCTCCACCTTCAGTCTGGTCCCCACAAAAGGCATTTATGCACCTCCTTCTCAATGGACATCTGCCCATACCCAAAAGGAGCATGGGAGAGCGTGGCTTCCCCTCCCCCTCCTTCCTACCATATGTGTAAACTGCAGCGTTGCCATGCTGTCTTAGAACTGATGAGCCTGGTGGAGAGAAGCCCCACAGCTGACCAGTTGCTAATCTACGTCAAGCAGCAAATTTCTTACTGGAGGTCTCCCCTACAACTGAGCAACATGGTCAGAAACAATGGCAGGAACATTATGGCTGCACTGCATTTGGGAGATATAACATATGCTTCCTGCAGAATGTACATCATAAATTTGGTCGTGCAACGCCTTTTAAAAAAACATATCAATCATAGCTTGCACAAGAACTGTGAGTCAGGAGCTTCATGAAATGGGTTTCCATGGTTGAGCAGCTGCACACAAGCCTGAGATCACAATGCCAAGCATTAGCTGGAGTGTTGTAAAGCACACTGCACCCTTCAGCAGTAAACATGTGTTCTCTGAAGTCATGAATCATATTTCACTACATGGCAGTCTGATGGAGGATTCTAGGTTTGGCAGTTGCCCAAAGAATGCTACTTGTATATAATAAATGGTGCCTGAGAGATAATGGTATGGGGCTGATTATCAGGGTTTGACCCCTTATTTCAAGTGAAGATTAATATTAACGCTACAGCATATCAAAGCACTTTACAAGGTTGTCTCTTCCAATTTTATGACGACAGTTTGGGGAAAGATCTTTCCTGTTCCAGCATGTACAAAAAAAATAAGTCCATAAATATGTGATGTCATAAGTTTGATGTTGAAGACCTTTCAGAGCATTGACTACAACCCCATTCAACACCTTTGGGAGGAACTGCAAAAAATCTCACTGACACATTCCAAAATCTTGTAGCAAGTCATCTGCAGTAAGAATCAGCTCCCATCTGGAGGCCTTCGTGAAACCATTTCTTAAAGGGATTGTCAGGGTTCAGAGCTGAACTCGGACATATCCCCATCCTCATCCCTCCAGACTCCCCTGATACACTTGAAATACTCCAGTGCTCTCCCTTGCCCTGTGCTGTATCGTGCAGAGCAAGGGCTTCTTTATTTTTTACTCTGGTACACTGCTAGGGGGAGACTTCCCCCCAGTATTGTTGCTGGTTATGTCACCGGCTCTGATGGGCAGGCATTGGTGCCGGTGACGTCACTGGGCTCACTACTGCTAGGCGGAAGCCTCCGCCTAGCTTACCCCATGTAGAGCCCAGTACGTCACCGGATCTCTTAAAAATGCCTTTGCCCTGCACGATTCTGCGCAGGGCAAAGGAGAGCATGGAGCATAAAATGCCCCGATTCTGATAACAGGGGGCTGGAGGGGTGAAGATGGGGATATGTCCGGGTTCAGAGCCCCTTTAAGCTACATCCTGGTATCACTTGATTATAGCAAATTTCTAGGTTTGCTACACAGAACTGCAATGTCAGATACAGCATGTGCAGAATAAAACAAAAAAGAACAGATTTGGGACGCTGCCAAAATGAATGAAGTAAAAATAGCTTTATTGTTCAAAAAAACAATATTATTATTGTTTTTTTTTTTTTTTAACAATAAAGCTATTTTTACTTCATTCATTTTGGCAGCATCCCAAATCTGTTCTTATTTGTTTTATTCTGCATTTTAATTGTGGCCATCGCTTGACGAGACCACCCAGAGGGAGCAGCGGCCAATGGCATTACACGTGGGCCGCTGACACCAGGAAAGTTCTCCATGTGATATTTTCAGTGCCTGAATATCTGATCATCTGGTAAATACAGATTAATCTGTACAATCCTTAAAGGGGTTGTCCGCAAACAGCATTTATTATGTAGAGAAAGTTAAAAAAAAGCATCAGCCTATGTGAGCAAAGGAAGCCATATGGATAATCACAATACATTAGTAAGTGCCTAGTATTAACTTTCTCTACATGATAAATGCCATTTTCTGAAGTGACACAATCCATTGAACTTATTGGGATGGTTTGGGCTTCTTTCACACTGGTGTTAGGATTGTCCGGCAGCAGACTTCCGGCAGCACACGTGTGCGAGCATTAGTATGGATCCGGCAGGCTGTTCCCCTGCCGGACAATCCTAACGCCAGTGTGAAAGAAGCCTTACACTATGGAGTGCCAGTCTCTCTTTTCCTTCTACTAGATACGGCCTATGAACAGACATTTCTCTGTTTCTGGGTAAATGAAAAGGCAGATGATCTTTCTTTGTAATCCTGGACAACCCCTTTAAAACGTTTTGTCTACTAGGGGGTTAAGCTACAGCACCTGGTATCTAGTCAGGGGAAGACTGGGAACTTAAAGTGGCCCTGGAAAAAATACTAAAAGTGGCCCCATTTTGAAGTCGGGTCCAAATTGATGGAAGGCGGAGCCAGCAATACCATATTGCAGCACATTATACCACCCCAACAGAGCCAAATACCACAGTCCATCACAAAATACCGCCAGGAGCACAAAATACATCCCCAAACACTTCTACTGGCCGACCGTGAGGAGAGCTCAGGCGGCCCCCTGGGCATCGGCCCACGGGGACATTTCCCTGTAGGGTCCATGGCCAATACGCCCCTGTATCTAGTCCAGTAAGAGTCATGGACAATCATATAATGATGGCTACGTAGTGTAAAGTTTATTAATATTTTACATCTACTGTGTGTAGGAGAGCAAAAAAAATGAGGCACTGCAGAATTTAGGAAGATGCTCAAAATGATTTATACCGCTTGGGGCATCTGTCAGCAGATCTGTGCCTATGTGCCGTTACACCTTGCGCACTTTGATTGACAGGGCCAGGCAGTGAAAAACTCATAATCCCTGGTCCTGGCAATGAAAGTGCAGAGGGAGCAGCAGTTGCAGAGAGAGCTGAGCTTCTAGGTGTAATGGTAACGCCCCGTTGCTCCTAAAGGCTCATTTGCATATATTAAAACTCATTTTTCTCAGCAATGTGGGCAGATGTGAACATTGGACCAACACAGAGACCTTCAGCTGCCAAGCACACATGTAACAGGTCAGCCAGTGTCACAGGGACAAATCTGCCGACAGATGCCTTTTAAACACATGATTTTCTGTTCCCTCCATCCTCTCATATAAGGCTATGTTCACATCTGCGTTGTGCTGTCCATTTTTGAGATCCGGCACAGGCTCTCAAAACCTCAGCACAACGCTTCCCTTTTGCCCCCATTCATTGTCAATGAGGACAAAACTGAACAAACCGGAATGGAGTGCACCAGAATGCAAGCAGCGTTTTTGTGTGCGGAATGGGAAAATTAAAAAGCCGGATCCGGCACCAAAAATGATGTAAGTCAATGATGCCGAATCTGGGTTTTTTTTTGCACACAAAAAAAAAAACGTATCCGGCGCCCTTAGACTTACAATGGTTTTAGGCTGGAATCGGTTTCTTCATTTTCGATATAATACAACTGGATCTGTTCTGAACGGATGCAGCCGGTTGTATTATAACAGAGGCGTTTTGCTGTGGTTTTGAGATCCCATGCCAAATCTCAAAACCGGACAGCAAAAGCGAAGATGTGAAAGTAGCCTAACCCATATAGCCGGCATTGAATACAGACACAGTCTCTGTGCCGTTTTTTCTTCTTTCTTTATTATTTACAGCAAAATAACCTTGTAGAATGGCAGCCGTTTATAAGACTGTTAGAACTAAGCTCCAAGAAGGCTGTTCTCTGGGCTTCTGCGGCAGGAAAGCTGCGTAGATGGATGCAGTCTCTTTAAGTGTTGCCATGGAGACACAGGACCTGACAATTCACTAGAGACTTCACATGATCCACTAACTTGGGGTCTAAATACATTTCTAATGTTATCACAGGAAGAAGTCCCTACACGACTGACTGTCCAAATAACAAATCTTCTGGGTCACCATCCAATCAAACATAAAAGAAAGGAACCCCGGAAAATGTATGAGTCGTCGTCTTACTTTCTGCTTTTCCCACATTGATGACCGATCCTCAGATCGGGGAAGGCTGCGTTCCTTTCAAACAGCTGATCGGCGGGGGTCCCGGGAGTAGGGACTCGACTATTTGATATTGATGACCTATACTGGGGATAAGTCATCAATAAGGGGAAAGCAGAAAACCCTTTTAATTCATCCCTTTTAAAACTGACTTTAATTTAAGTGGTTACAGCTACCACAGCCGTGGTCCCCTAGCTTTCCCTTAGGCCTCATGCACAAGACCGTTGCCTGGACCGTATTCACTTGAATGGGCCCACAATCCAGAAGGAGTGGTGCGGAATGGAGGCACGGAACCCCACAGAAGCACTACAGAGTGCAATTTTTTGCGAACGGATCACAGACCCATTCAAGTTGGGTCTTCCAATAGCAGGCCGTGATGGGAACAAGCCTCCCTAGTATCACCTGCGATGCTAGGGAGGCTTGTCCCCATTGCGGTCTGCTATTAGCTCCCCTTCCATCCCCCCGCCAGATGTTTTCATCCATGCAATGGAGAGATGTAGAGGTGGCCCTAAGGGCATCAGGAGCGACGCCGGGTAAGTATAACTGGTATGAGGTGCCCGGGCATTTTGTGGGGCATTATAGAGGTTGGATAACCTCTTTAACTCCCATGCACCGCAATGGGAGCAGACCAATTCAAGTCAATGAGTCCTCAAACGGAGTGCACACGAATGGTGCCAATGTATTGCGGTCTGCAGCATGGGCATGGGGCACACACACTCGTTTGCATGAGCCCTAATAAGGAGAGAGAGCTGCAGCAGAATGGACATGACCCTTGAGCTGTAATAGGGAGAGAGCTGCTGCAGCCTGAAATAAATGCTGCTGTAGCCTAAACTACCAGCCTGAATTAGAAATTTTGCATTAATTATGCCATAACCCCTTTAACCCCTGCATGCAATATCACATACATGCATGAGATAATCTGTAGGAAATTGTATGGAGCGGGCTGCTGTGCTAAGCCCACCACATACATAGTGGGCACAATGACTGGGGTTGGTGATGATGCCAAAACTGGTCATTTAACCCTTCAGATACTGTGGTCAATAGTGATCGCAGCATCTGTGAGGTTAGGCAGAGGGAGGGGGCAGATCGAGGCCTACTATGACAGATTGGGGCCTGCTGAAGGTTCCCAGGCCTGTCATGATAAACTGCTTGTAAAGCTCTGCACAAGGCCCGACTCAGCGGGCAGGGCTTCATAATCCCATAAACCATAATAGTTTTCTATTATCGTTTATGGGACAAGCTATCAGAAGATCGCAGGTTCTAGCCCCTTAATGAGAGTTAAAAAAAGAAAAAAAAAATACATAAAAAAATTCAAATCATCCCCCTTTTCCCAATTTTACACATAAAAATAAATAAACAACAAAAATACATAACCGGTAACCGGTAAGAGAGAAACTTTTTGGATGGTCAAGGAGGGACACTTACAGGTCATTGTCTGAAATTCCATTTTTCCTGCATATACATACACCTCAATATTTTTCTTTTAAGAAATTGTGTGAAAATTTATGAAATAATATACAAGACGGGCTCTATATATATAATATACAGAGAGGAACCTGAGAAACGCTTTCTGGGTCAATATTGTGAATATAAAAATGCAAATCTATACCTAACATCAAAAAGAGGGACATTTATGGAGCAAATACGGTCAGAGAGACTTGGGCTAAAAAGAGGGACTGTCCCTCCAATAGAGGGATACTTGGGAGGTCTGCAGTGGTCTGTCTGACCCTCCCCCCCCCCTCCCCACAGTTCATAATGTAATATGCCAGATATAACAATATGCTATATAGAAGCATATCATGCATGGGATCACAGTGCTTATGGTTCTATGCTGTATTCTCTCCTAGAAGCAATGTTTCTATAGGGGAATATGATCCAATATATGGTACCTCCTGCACTTGTCTGACACATTCAGACGGTCCTATGATGATGGATCTGTAGACTACATTGCATTCCGGTGGCCCAATCTTTATCGGAGTACAGTTGGTAATAACAAACAAGAAGGAAAAGGATCCTCAGCATCCAACTAATAAAATCAACGATTCTTTATTTCATCTCTTTAAAATGCCACGACTAAGGGTGATCTGTTTCATCCGAAACGCGTTGGATTTCGCTACGGTACTGCTGTACATTTTAAAGAGATGAAATTAAGAATCGTTGATTTTATGAGCGGCATGCCAAGGATCCTTTTATTTCTTGTTTGGACACGGTGAAGGAGCCGACACCATGTTCTTCGTGCAGCACCTTACAGGAGTCATTGGTGGCCACGTAGATGACATGGAGAGTTTGTCCCTCTATGGTGGGGTGCAGTATCCTTTGGCTTTCATACAGATGGTAATACATGCGTTTCAGAGTCACACTTCCCATTCCCTTCTATTGATGTGCACCTACCGTGGCACATCACGCTCCCCCAGAGATAGATGCATTGCCAGTCCTAGGCTGGGGGCTACACGAGCCTGCAACTTGCTGCCATGTGACTATAGGGCTATCACCCAGTTAAGCCAGTACTCTCTGCTCTGCACTGATGAGGGGCAATCATCCAGAAACAGCTGTCTGCAGATGAGGTGCTGACTTATTTAATATCCAAGTCATGCCTCAAGGCCCGTTTAAAGGGGCGAACATTGACTTATAGGATAGCTGCCTTACATTTGGTGGCATCAGAGGCAGGGCTTATTAGAGCTCATTTGCATCCCTTTCTTCCCAGAATTCCAGAGGAGCATGTATGGTCTATAAGTCTCCTCACGTCGATTAAGGTGCTCTCGGTGTCCCGCGCGACATATTTAAGTCAATGGAGAGAATGCCGCATGACATGAGACTTGCAACACAAAATCCAGACACCACAGACATGCATGAAACGCGTTGCATCTGGACCTAGCCCTCCCAACCTGACCATTTGGTGCAGGAAGAGGAAGTCACATTTGAGCATCTGCTGATTGGACGACTGTGTGTGACTTCCTAATAGGGTAAAAGGATGGACGCTCTAAAACAGCGATGCTCAACCTGTGGCCAGTGGCAGACTGAAAACTTAAAGTGGGCCTGGAAAAATACTAAAAGTGGTTTTGTCTTGTAGTCGGGTCCAAATTGATGAAAGGCAGGGCCAGCAATACCATATTGTGGCACATTATACCACCCCAACAGAGCCAAATACCACAGTCCATCACAAAATACTGCCAGCAGCAAAGGCATCCCCAAAAATGTCCACTGCCCGGTCGTGAGGATGACTCATGCAGCCCCCTGGGCATCGGCCCACCGGGAAATTTCCCTGTAAGGTCTATGGCCAATCCGTCCCTGCCTGCGGCCCTACAGCTGTTGTAAAACTACAACTCCCAGCATGCTCTTATAGCTGTCGGCTGTCCAGGCATACTGGTAGGCTTTGATTTTGATTTTATTTTACCATTATAAAATATTGTCAGAAAAATAAAAAAATACTTTTTGTGGGACTACAAGTCCCAGCCAGCCAGAGCATGCAGAAACTTCTAGTTCCACAGCCCACTGCTGAGCACGTTACTGTGTTGTGCAGGAACACAAAGGGGGTAGGGAGGCAGGCATTGGCCGGCTCCCTGCACAATCACCCCTAGCAACCAGCACAGCGCAGTCGCTGACGTCATCAGGACGCGCCTCCCCTTTTTCCTCAAACGAGACAGAGACTGAGAGAAAAAGGGGGCGGAGCATTACCGCGACTTTTAGTGTTGACGAGAGAAGGCTGAGGACGCGGAGGGACTGGCTCGGTGAGTATTAACATGGGAGAGGTAAATGTATACGAAGGTTAGCCCGGCTGTGAGGCGGTTGTCGCCTGCGGATTCCGTCACGGCCGGGAAGATGTCGTCGCAGCCGGGTGACGCTGGGGGAGGAGTCAGGTGACGGCGCCCGTTGCTGCTGCTAGTGCTGCTGCTTTGTGAGGCGCATTGTGCTGCAGGTAAGAGGCGGCGGCGGTGGAGGAAGTCGGCAAGTCACCGGGGGCGTCGTGTACAGGGTTAGTGGTCGGTTTTTATCACCCGCCGGGCGCTGTGGTTATCGTCTCCGCGCTCCCCCGGTCGTCATCCCATCGGAGGAGGAGGAGGAGGAGGAGGAGGGGGGGTCGGGTCACACCGGTCGTGGGGCTGGTGGGGGGGAGCGTGAGGCCCGCATTAGGGTGGGTGGTCTGCGGCCTAGTGATGGCGGCTGCTCCTCCCTCCCCCGGTCTCTGGACAAAGAGAGCAGGCCGGGGCGGCGCAGTGTGGTCGCCGGAGGGTGGGGGCGCCCCGCATTGTGCCGCATTCCTGCCCGCCCGGCTCTGCCATCCTCTCTGCCTCTTCTTAGAGGTCGGTCAGAGGAAGAAGCCCTTCAGCAGTGCTCCCGGGTGTGATGCGACTGCTGCACTACAGGGGCCCCTTCATCCGCCGAGGGCCACCATCCTAAACTATATTGAGCATCTGGTAGTCCTCCAGTCTAAATCCAGGGGCCCCCATGCCCGTCCTTTTATAAAGAGGCCACTGTTACCATCTAACTGTCATAGAGGGGCCCCAGAATCATTGTGTGGCTGTTAGGTTGGGGCCACTCTTGCAGTTGTGCTCCACACAGCAGTTTGTGTGACCGTTGTGGTATTCTACGGGGTCACTGTGCTTAGTGACTGTGGGGCCCTTTTTGTATTGGCTTCTTATTACATTGGGGCCACAGTGTTTTTTTTTTTTTTTTTTTTTTTTTTTTAGTCTTGGATGGGATTTATATGAAGCTGGTCTGACCATTATTCAGGAGCGTAGCTGGGCCGGGGAAATGTAAAAGGAACCAACACTAAAGGCCCCTTTACATTGCCTGATATTCGGGCTGATTATCGCTAACGAGTGTTTATATGAATACTCGTTACCAAAAGTCTGCCGGTGTAAAGGCGCTGCTGATTACCTGGTGAACGAGCAAAAAGACAGACACCTAAATTGGCAGCAGGTCGTTCCGTCTAAACAGCCTCTGCTGCCAGGAAATAATGGTTCGGTATGGAGACGAGTGATGGCACTAGTGTCACAGCCCCCCATACTGTGGAGGAGATCGCTGCTTGTAAATGTGTCTCCTCTACTGACGAGCAGGCAATTGTTGGGGAAGAATGCTTGCTTCGCGACAGTCGATGGCTACATTGGGCCACATAAAGGGATATTCCGGTTGTTTTCAAGTTGTCACCTACCCACAGGATAGGGGATAAATATTAGAATGGTGAAAGACCCCCACTGATCATGAGAATGGGACCCCCTGCAGCCCCACTGAAATGAACATGTGCATGTTCGCTCCATAAGTTTCTGTGGGGGTTCAGAAGATGCAGCCAAATACAGCGGCGCTCCACTGCCTCCAGAATTCCCATAGAAATTAATGGAGCGGCCGCGCGCCCAACCATTTGCTCTGTTTATTTCTGGTGGGGGTACTGGGCTCTCGTGATAGATCGATGCGGGTCCCAGCAGTAGGACCCCCACCGATCTAAGGCCTCATGCACACGGCCGGTGCCCATATTGCGGCCCGTAAACATTAGGTCCACAGTATACAGGCCCCGCAAGTTTGTGCACGGTTGTGGACCCATTCACTAAAATGCGGTGAAGTTATGGTGCGGAACAAAGGCCCGGAAGCACTACATGTTCTATTTTTTTTGTAATGCGGATGGGTCTGAATCCATCTGTGGCAGCAGAACAGAAGGTGCATGTGCATTCGGGACCACAAATTGCGGTCCCCAATGCACGGAACGGCTGCGTGCATGAGGCCTAATAGTTATCCCCTGTCCTGTGTCGGATACATGTGCATTTTACAGGTAGAATTTGACTGTGGCCTCTAAATAGGTGAAGGTAACTGGAAATGGTACAGCAGACATTCACATTTCACAAACTGTAACGGCAATTATTTTAAAAGGTGATTCAGAAAGAATGGCGCAAAATGATGCCCTTTGTATTCATAGCTGAGAACAGAACCCAAATTTACTAACTCGAAAAGACACGCTATCAACGTTTTATCTGTACACTAGAAATGTTCCATGTGAGCTCCATAGGTGACACGGCAGATGTCTAGGCGGTAGTCCAGCTCTGTCCTGGCTCGTGTCGGCGTATCCACGGATATAGGCTCTTTTTCCGTCATGTCGTCTCGGGTTGTTTAGATCCTGTGGGGGTGCAGATAAGCTGAGTTTTTGATGTAGCCTCAAGGAAAGAAGTAGCAAGGTGTTAGAACTAATGATAGTGCAGACCAGCACCACGTTGGCGAATCGTTTATTCTGGCGCCGCCGATCCAGCGTTCCGGTACAGTTTCATTCAGGCATCAGCCAACATCCAGCGAGAAATGAGGAGGTGCACCATCCTGCCGATGGGCTTCGTTTGGCAGATCTGCCCTAAGGGTTTTGTGGTCCGCAAAACACGGATCCCAGCCGAGCGCAAGCTACCGTTTATTTTCTAACTTCTGTAGAAAAGGCCTATTCTTGTCCGCAAACGCATAGGATATGTTCTATTGTTTTTGTAGGCCCGTGGAACGGACATACGCATACAGACAGGACGCGGTGTGCTGTCCGCATCTTTTGTGGCCCTATTGAAATGAATGGGTCCGTATCGATCTGCAAAAATTGCGGACAAAAACCACGGCTGTGTTCATGAGCCCTAACTGTGGCATAAGCCATTCCCTTAAAGGAGTTTTCCAAGACTTCTATGCTAATGGTATAGGTCATCCGTTTCTGATTGCTGGATGTCCCGGGACCCCGACCATCTGCTCTTTCAGAAAGCGCCGGTGCTCACAGTAGCGCCATGGCCTTCTCTCCGCTCACAAAGCACAGCGCCTAGGCCATGTGACAGAACGGGATAGGAGCTGCTAGAAGGATGTGGTGCTACCGTGAGCACCGGTGCCTTGGCAGATCCCCACTGATAAGATGACCTACACAGAGGATAAGTCATCAGTATGTACGTTTCGGAATACCCCTCTATGTGTGTTCGCGGTCCTTGGGAGTAGCTCAATATGACAGTGCGGCCCTTGGACCAAAAATTGGCCATTCCCAATCTAGACTCGTTCAGAGAATTCCTCGCTTTGTCGTTGCCAATGGAACAAATGTATTTTTCCCTCAAGCTGGCTTTAGATGTATATCAGCAGACTGGTCCACCATCTGATGTTTATGGGGGCCTCCCGACTCCAGGCAGATGGCTTTACTCTCCTGTCCTATATTAGTGCATGTTCTGATGGGCTTACTGCAAATACGATCCATGTTTCTGATGAAGGAAATCAAACCCGCGGCACCGTATAAATGGGGCAGCAAGAACTGTAAAGGAGTATTCCGGTAATAACATATTCCTTATCGCATGGGGGATGGCTGTTAGGTTGGTGGGGGTCCCAGCGCTAGTACATGATCATGGGGGGCCCTTGGTCCCCATTTGAATATACATACTGAACCGTGGCGTCTGTGGACCTGTCGTACAGCATGTGTGGTCATTGATCCATTCAGACTGGGGACACAGAACCTTCTCTAGGGCGTATGGATGAAGGTTTCGTAGTGAGACAACACCTCTGATGGTGTAAATTAGGGATCAGCAGTCTTCGGCACTCCAGCTGCCGTGAAACTAATACTCCCAGCATGCACACTTGCTTGGCTGTTCTAACCCCCATAGAAGTAAAAAGAGAGAGAGCTGGCGCCGGGGGTGGTCAATGCCTGGTGTAAACCATGGCTATTACATAGATTTTTTTATTTTTTTTTTTTTGTGTGCAGCAAACGTCTTTCAAGATAATAGGGAAGATTTATCTTCTCCATGTGCCATAAAACTTGTGTGAAAAGGTTGCAAACCCGGAGTTTGGGATTTTTAAGTGACAAAATCATACAACTGCCGTTCCTAGATCACCCTAGGGGGAGTGGCCTGGGCGGGGCTACTTTCCCGCCATACATAATGACTGCACTCTATGCCGTCTGTGAGTTGTCGTAGAGTTCTAGGTGCGGTGTACTTAATTTACGATGAGGCGTGCTCGATAAATCCCCCCCCCATTTGACTTGTCTTACAACTTATTTGCCCTGAAAAAAACGTAAAAAGTCTTTCGTCTGAGGAGCGAGGCACGATTCACAAGGATGTGCAAGTGGGCTTATGGTGCTGAATAGAGATGAGCGAACGTGCTCGTAACGAGCACTGTAGCGCTCGGCTCGCATGGGCGCAGGCATCTGCATCAGTCAGGTGAGGAGGACGGATGCGGATGCCTGCGCCCATGAAAGTGCAGGAGAGCCGAGCGCTACAGTGCTTGTTACGAGCACGTTCGCTCATCTCTAGTGCTGAATGATGGGCCTCAGAAGCGTCTCCCGTGATGGACACGTTGTACCGCACTGAAGCCACTCTTGGTGTTGCTGCTATCCCAGTAATGTCAATGGGTATATCGCAGCATGTTCTAGATTGTCCTTGTTCACTCAGCCTTTGCCCCATAGAAATGAATTGGACTGCCTGAAAAAACGGAAGGCGTGCGGATGCGATGTGTTTTTCACTGATAGCTGCTAGGAGATGTTATTTTTCATGCTTGTGAAAAACTGATGCAAAATGGATTCAATCCGGGTGTGAAAAAAAACAAAAGCAGTAAAAACAATCACAGCCGGAACTGCTTGAACCATCAGTGTGAATGAAGCCTAAAATATTAATTAAAAAAAATTTTTTTTTTGTACTTTAGTTTTCATAAAAGGGTCTTCCAGGATCTGCATGTAGATGACTCTAACTCTCGGCGCCCCCGCTGATCTGCTGCTTGAAGGGATTGCGACTTCTTCATGCTTTACGAGTGGTTGTCTACCTACACGCCATAGTAGCGGTGGTGACCATATAGTGGCCCACATTTACCAAGGTGCTTGCGCCTAAAATCTGCCTAAAAAGTGGCGCAGTTTGGGTGTCTACACCTTTTTATGAGTTGCTTGACAAGTGGGTGGGGCTTCACATGAAAGGGGGCAGGGCCTAAGATGTGATATTTTGCACCACAATTCTGGTGAAAAGTTCTGTCTTTAAAGTAGACAACCAGCGGTAGGTATAGAGCTAGAGAAAAGTATCTGTCCCTGCACCAGCCGGAGCCCCGGTGATGAATCCAGCGCAGGTCTAGGCCACTGTGTTTTAGCAGCTAGCATTTTTTTGAATGGTGGTTTTTATAGAGGAAAGTATATGCCCCCTCTGTAATGTCACACTGTCCAGCTCTATTGGAGAGGGGGACACTGGTTAAAAAACAGCCAAACAAAAAATGCATTAAACAGCAACACTCATTGGACGTGCATTTTTAAGGTGCAAAAAACACTGTTAAGGACACCTGGCAACGAGGGAAAAGCCAGATCCAGAGCATTCTGCAATTTGGAAACAATAAAAAAAGTAATTAACCCCCAAAAAATGCACCTCAAGGGTTAAAAAAAAAACGGCTGCAAGGATACCTGTTTGCCCTGCATTTAAAGGGGTGTTCCGGATGCAATATGGATGTCATGCATATTTTTTGCGGGTCCTTATGTGGACCGTACATACCGTCGTGCGCATGAGCCCTTATGGCCACAACTCAACCACAATTTAAAAGTTGTTTTGATTTTTTTTTTTTTTTTTTTTTTCTTTTGCATGTAATTGTTGTTTTGGTTTAAAGAGGGCACGTGTACATAGTCGGGGAGTGGGGTAGTGATGAGGCGACTTGAAGCCTCTGTAGGGTCCACACAGGCGTCTTCAGCAAGAAGACCCTTTACACCCTGTTTTCTAGAACGAAGAAACCCCTTTCCTTAAAGGGGTTGTCCAAGTTTCTAACTAAGCAAATGTAAGGGATTTTCAATTCACTTCATCTACAGTGGCCCCGTTCTTCTAGTTAGCTGATGTCACATGACCTGTGATGTCGGCTTCTTACCCTGCTCTGATGATGATCTGTGCACAAACCTGAGGGAGCAGCTCTCCCTGCTGGTTGGAGCAAGAAGCCACACCCACCTGCACCACCCGATCTGCTGGCCACACCCCTTGGCTGAGCGGTCTGCCCTGTGTCTTCCCTCCCACTGGATTCTTCAGAAAAAGTTTAACCCCTTCTACCATCAGCAGCCCAGACTCGGGGTCGGAGGCTCTGCCTCAGGTACTGAGCAGCTGCAGGGTTTCCTCTTCTCCAGGCAGTGATGAGACAAATGCTGTGCACAGGATCTTCCCTCCCTCCTCACCCTGCAGTCACAGATGACAGCCAGCAGAAGTCATCTTCTCTGTACTCTTCTGCTGGCTGTGAATAAGTGTCTGCAGAGCATTGCACAAGAACAGGTAGGGGTTAAGATCCTGTGTGTGTCAGCAGTGTCGCTGTACTGTACAGCAGTACACATAACATGAATTTCCCAGCAGTCAAACTACAAACAGGGCAGCACTTTTCTTCACTCCCTTTTCAGAGCAGGGGGAGGGGATAGGCAGTCTTTGTTGACACCCTCATAGATTGTTGTTACATGCCCCCACAGCTCTGCAACTGCATGTAAACAGAGGCCAGAACAGAACTAGGTAAATGAGTAAATATTTTTTTTCCCCTAACACTTTCATAGTTTATGTATATCTTGCTGACCATCAGATTTCCAGTGCTTTATCTTTTTTATATAACTGACAGCCCCTTTAATAAAGTATATTACAAAATGTTTAACATCCCTGCACTGTATTAAAAATAAACTGATGTGACGTTACACTTTACCAATACTTCTATTACTTATTGCTTTATGCATTTGCTCTTTGATCAGTTGTCAGTTTAGCAGGCTTTTAGGGGGAGATTTATTTTCTTTGCTCTTGAAAGGCAGCTTTTAAAAAAATGATCGCATCTATCGTTTTTTCCGCCATCTCGCTATTTCCCCTAAAGGATGCGTTGCCAGACACCCCAACAAATTTATCTTCATTGACGCCATTTTTCTATCTAAAATGAAGCTAAAATAAACGGCCAAAAGCACCATTCTTGATAAATCTCTCCCTTAGGCTATTTTGACGCTTGCGTTGTTAATTCCGATATTGAGATGCGGCAGAGGATCTCAATACCGAAATTAGGCCCCATTCACACGACCGTATGTATTCCGTGATCCGTATAAAAACGGAACGGAAGACATACGGAAAGTCTTCCGTAGTGTTCCGCAATTTTGCAGACCCATTGACTTTAATGGGGCTACGGACGTGTTTTTGCAGCCAAGTATAAGACATGTTTTATTTATTTTTTTGGTGGGGGAACTTCTGTGAGATACGGGATGCGGAATTTTTTTCTCCTATGGAAAAATGAATTGGTCCGTATGGTTCCGCATCTTATCCGCAAAAATGTGGATAAGATGCGGAAATGTACATACGGTCGTGTGAATGGGGCCTTAAACTGATCCGTTTTGATTTTACACATCAGGATGCGTCCGTTCCGTTAGGATGCAGTTGTGTGGAAACAAGATGGGGGGAGGGACTAGATACATTGAAAGTCAGTGGGTGATGGATCCGTTTTTTTTTTAGGCTCCAAAAGAAAAATAAAATAAAAAATCCGTCACCATTGACTTATATTGGTCTTGGTGCCAGATCTGTTTTTCCGACCGGACACACAACCACAGCTCGCAGCGGTTTTGTGTCCGGTCACAAAATGGAATGCTGCCGGCACAGAAGACGTCCTGATGCATCCTGAACTGATCTCTTTCCATACAGAATGCATGAGGACCAAACAAACGTTTTTTTTTTTTTTTCCGGTATTGAGATCCTCGGCCGGATCCCAATACCGGAAAACAACTTAAGTAAGTGTGAAAGTAATCTTAGTGCTTTAGCTTTGATCTGTTTTATGTACTGTCCAGTAATCTGGAATATTTGATAATCCAGGAAGGTCTTGGCAGGTCTGGTTGTCATTCCATGGGCAGATGTCCCGCCCACCCTGATGGGCAATGTGACTTCATCCGTCTGACCCAAGTGTTCACAGAGACAGACCCTAGTTCATTTCTTGTCGGTTTTCCGTCATTACTATGTGCTGGGCTTGGTCAGGTGGCAGATATAGTCTTAGGAGGCTTGCATCTGTTAAAAAAATGCATGTTTTTTTATTCTGCAGTTTTTATGGATGAGGCTCATTTATTTCATAGTCTTTGGTCGTAAGAACTTCAACTGCTTCAAAAACTGTCAAAAATGAGTTTTTTCCACTGGCGTACTTTTTATGTGGGTTTTAACCACATCTCAACTACCACATGTGAATGTACCCTTCGGTGTGGCAGTGCTGTGGTTGCGACACGGCAGAGTACCACGTGGCTGTACAAGCCGCAGCAGGATCACATCAACTGACTAGAATCAAATGGTTTATTTGCCATCCGTTGGTAATGGCCACATGATCTGCAGATCCGCACTGCCCTTTACAATGACCACTGAATAAATCACTTCTACTTAAAGGGCATCTGTCAGCAGTTTTGTGCCTATGACACTGGCTGACTGTTACATGTGCACTTGGTCCCATATTCATATGTGCCCGCATTGCTGAGAAAAATGAGGTTTTAAAGGGGTTTTCCAGGATTTTACTACTGATGACCTGTCCTCAGGATAGGTCATCAGTATCTGATCGGTGGGGGCCCGACACCCGGGACCCCCACCGATCAGCTGTTTGAGAAGGTACCGGCGCTCCTGTGAGCGACCCTACCTTCCAAAGCTTATCAAGCACAGCACCATACATTGTACAGCGGCTGTGCTTGGTATCACTTGAATGGGGCTGAGCCGCTCCTAGGCCACGTGATTGATGACCGTGACGTCACTGGCCTAGGAAAAGCTGAGAGAAGGCCGCGGTGCTCACGGGAGCACCGATGCCTTCAGCAACAGCTGATCGGTGGGGGTCCCGGATGTCGGACCCCCACCGATCAGATACTGATCACCTATCCTGAGGACAGGTCATCAGTAGTGAAATCCCAGAAAACCCCTTTAATGTATGCAAATGAGCCTCTAGGAGCAACGGGGGCGTTACCATTACACCTAGAGGCTCTGCTTTCACTGTAACTGCTGTGCCCTCTGCACTTTCAGACAATACAAACATCATCACACCCGACCCTGTCAAAGTTCAGAGGGCGCAGCAGTTGTAGAGAGAAGACACCCTAGGTGTAATGGTAACGCCCCTGTTGCTCCTAGAGGCTCATTTGCATATATTAAAACATAATTTTTCTCAGCAATGTGAACACATATGAAGATGGGACCAACACAGATGTCTTCAGCTGCCAAGCGCACATGTACAGGTCAGCCAGTGTCATAGGTACAGATCTGCTGACGTAATACCTTTTAACTTCATGCCGCTGCGGCTTGTAAGGCCATGTGGTGTTCAGCTGCAATGCACCGCGTCTGGACAGTCACAGGTCTGTGTGACCATACTCTGATAGTTGGAGCAGTGATCTTAACGTGTCCAATTAACTATTTAGGAATGAGCAATACAAGCTCCATCCCGTCCTGTAATGCCCAGTGTATAATAGTCCTCAGTGTGTGCCTGTCTATACCTGTAATGTATAGGACACCCTTATGTACTTGCTGTGTAAAGTCAGAATCTCCTATGTGGGGCCCCCTGTCAGTGTGCATTGTGTCCCGAGTTACAGGACGGCTAACGTCTATTGCAGCCAGCTCCCAAACTGGGAATTCCAGGAAGTGGCTGCTGTGAGGGCCCCCGGAATCTGCCCACCACCCCAGTTACTGATAATGAGGTAACCTGCTCATATGTCAGGCATTGTGCGCTCAGTTGCTGCTCACACGGGGTGTCTGGGGGTCTCCGTCTGGGATTGAGGTCGGCCTGGGTGGGGAAACAGCTGCTGCATTCAGAAGTGAAATTGGAGCCGACCAGGAGAAGGATTTTTCCGCTTAAACATATGTGAACAGTCACTTATGAAACCCGTGCTCAGATTTCTGCCTTCTGAGACGTGGGGGAGGGGTTATTCCCTTCCTATTTGAGGAGCTGCCATCCCATGTTCTGTGAGGTATATTTTTACCCCCCACACTGAACGAGGCCCTTCAAAAGGGAGGCCAGAACTGACTCCTATGAACAGGCAGGATTTTTATGTTGTACCCTGTGCTTTAGTAAGTGACGGACAAGCTGGCCCTTGGGTTAGTGCAAATGGCTCTAAAAGGGCCTGTCAGGGCTTTTATAGTGATGGCCTGTCCTCGGTGCCCGTCACTCCTGCCGATCAGCAGTTTAAAGAGGAGGCATTGCTCCATGCGAGCTCTGCTTCCTCTTCGTTACACTGTCCGTTCTCTCGGAAGCGAGTGTAATTACAAGTACTCTACTCCATTCACTTGAAAGGGACGAGCACTTGTAGTTACATCGCGCCACCGCTACACGGGAGACGACGGGCAGTGTAATGAAGAGGATCAGCGGGGGTTCTGGTTGTCAGATCAGAGGATAGTCATCAGTATAAGGCTACATGCACACGACTGTATGTATTTTGCAGTCCGCAAAAAATACAGATGACGTCCATGTGACATCTGTGTTGCATCAATTGTAACAGTGCCCATCCTCGTCTGCAAAATGGACAAGAATAGGACATGCTCTATATTTTTTGCAGGGCTACGGACATATGGATGCGGACATGAAATACTGAAAACAGACATACGGATCCGTTGAAATGAATGAGTCCACATCCTATCTGCAAAAAAAAAAACAGAACTGACACAGAAACCTAATACGCTTGTGTGCATGAGACGTAAAAATGTCAGAAAACCCTCTTAGGCTTCATTGGCACGACCGTATGTGTTTTGCGCTCCGCAAAAAAAGGGTGACGTTCCGTATGGCATCGGTTTTTCCGTCTTTTTTTTTTTTTTGTGGATCCATTGTAACAATGCCTATGCTTGTCAGCAAAACGGACAAGAATAGGACATGTTCTATCTTTACGGAACTGACATCGGATGCGGATGGCACACGTTGTGCTGTCCGTATTTTTTGCGGACCCATTAAAATGAATGGGTCCGCATCCTATCCGCAAAAAAGAAAAAAAGGAACGGACACGGAAACAAAATACGGTCGTGTGAATGAAGCCTTAAAGGGGTTGTCTCACTTCAGTAAGTTGCATTTATCATGTAGAGAAAGTTACTACAAGGCACTTACTAATGTATTGTGATTGTCCATATTGCTTCCTTTGCTGGCTGGATCATTTTTCCATTACATTATACATTGCTCGTTTCCATGGTTACAGACCACCCTGCAATCTATCAGTGGTGGTCGTGCTTGCACAATATAGGAAAAAGCACCGGCCTATGTGCGCTCCCGTGGTCCTGGCCACCAGAGAGACTGACGCTTTTTCCTATATTGTGCAAACACGACCACCACTGATGGATTGCAGGGTGGTCGTAACCATGGAACGAGCAGGTATGGAAGGCAAGTGGTAAATAAGTGCCTGAATGTAACAATCCCTTTAAAGGCCTATGTGAAATCCTTAAGCGTTGGTTATTCTTAGCTGGACAGAATCGACCATGAGGACTATGCTGGGTGGGGTATCAACACTGGCCCCCAGCTGATCACGAGAATGGGGCCCCATGAATGGAGCAGCAGATCAAGCGCATGGACTGTTGCTCTTTGCATCTCTATGGGACTGCCGGAAATAGCTGAGTGCTGCACTATCCGGCAGTCTCCTAGGGAATGAATGGAGTGGCAGTCTACATGCTCAACCTGCCACTTTGTTTTGGGGGGTCCTTTTAGTGTTCCCTGTTCTTGTGGCTCCCAGCAATCGGACCACCACCGATCTAATGGTTATAACTGAAATACCCCTTTACCGGGATGCCATAGAGGGGCGGGAGTCCTGTACTGCGGTGACGTGCTCCAGTGCACTCTATGTAGAGGGATATTCTTCCTAATATGTGATGAATATGGCAGGCGGTCTGCCGGCACCTGTACGGAGGCAGTCAGGAGCCACTGCTCTATAAGTCAGCTATCGGCCCTACTTCTGTACTGACGGGTAATGGGAAACATTTGTTCTGCCCGGATGGAAATCACGTATGCATTAGCTTGTCCCGGGTGTAGGAAGCCGTTGGGCGGGTTATTTTGGGATGTCGCCTGCATGAGCCAAGCGTTTTATTTCCTGCCTGTGTTGAGGACGGAGGAGCCGAGCGGCTTGCACTCATCTGTCACCGCAGAGAGGAGTGTGTAATGTGGTTTTTAAAGCTGTACCTCATGGATGTCATTTGCTGGGTTTAACATGTCTTACATGATGGCCGAAATCTGCAGCATGTCCATAAATCAGTATTTGTGTGTGGATCAAGGGTTAGGGGCCCCCGTTCTGCTGGTATGATGTGGATCCAGGCTTAAAGGGGTTGTCTCGCCTCTAACATTTGTGGCATATTGTTAGCATATTCCGCCACCCCTGGGACCCAAACCTGTCTCTAGATCAGGGCTCCCAAAGTGAAGGAGAGGGCACCATGCATGCTCCGTCCTCCAGTAGTTTCTATAGGGGTTCCTCCGAAAACAGCTGAGCAGCGTGCACGGTTATGTTTGAAAGTCCCATAGAGATTAATGGAGGCAACCCCCTAGAATTGTCACCTTTTTTAGGATTTCTGGCATGTACAGTGTTATTACTTACTATAAATTTCCTCAGCTTTTGTAGTTGAAACACCTGAACCTCTGTGAGTAACTAGTTGGGGGGTTGTCCCTGCACAGTCTGACAATGGCAGCACTGACTGGATTCAATCAGACTGTGCAGGTACACGCCCCCAACTGGTTACCTCCCCTTTGTACCCTTACTGCAGACTGCTAGCAATTCAGTCATAACTTCTAGTAGAAATAATAAAGGAATAGCACAACATAGAGACATAAGAATAGTTGCTGCAGAATAGGTATTACTTGGGGAATGCATGGAGTTATTAAACCAGGCATGTCAGGAGAGGGGAGAGGTCCTCATTAATACTTTCTCTCCTCTTATGATCCACACTGGCTTCAAAAATAGCATTACAAAGGCTATGTCAGCACCCTTACATGCTGCCTGCAGATTAATTAGCATGTTCATGGTGTGCGGTTCCCTTTATAATACTGTGAGTGGGTGTCCTTGCCCTTAAAGAGGACCTTTCACCGCTCCTGACATGCCTGTTTTAATAGCTTCATGCATTCCCCATGTAATAACAATTCTGGAACATCTATTCTTATGTCTCTATGTTGTGCCATTCATTTATTATTTGCACTAGAAGTTATGAATGAATTGCTATTTGTCTTCAGTAAAGGAACAGAGGGGAGGTAACCAGTTGGGGGTGTGTACCTGCACAGTCTGAAAATGGCAGCACTGATTGGCTAGAGTCAGACTGTGCAGGTACACACCCCCTACTGGTCACCTCCCCTCTGTTCCTTTACTGAAGGCAAATAGCAATTCATTCATAACTTCTAGTGCAAATAATAAATGAATGGCACAACATAGAGACATAAGAATAGATGTTCCAGAATTGTTATTACATGGGGGATGCATGAAGCTATTAAAACAGGCAAGTCCGGAGTGGTGAAAGGTCCTCTTTAAATCTGAACCTTACCAGCCAGTAGTTATGGCTCCGTCAGATAAATCACTGCTGATCCATCATGGAGCATAGGTGGTCTACAGTTACTATTTTCTGCCTATGTGTTGTAGGAAGTTTGCGGTTTATATTACAGTTATTACTGCAGTTGTTGAGTGTGTTTTATTTATGAAAGGGGTAGTCCAGCCTTTAAGTAATGGCCTGTCCTCACGATAGGCTATCATTTACTGATCAGCGGGGTCTGCTGGAAGTCAGCTACCAAGCTCTCTTAACACTGTGGTGGGCAGTACTTGTCACTGCACCCTTAAAGGGAGTGCCTCACTTTCAGCCAGTGGCATGTATCGCGTAGAGAAAGTTAAAGGGGTTGTCCGGGTTCAGAGCTGAACCCCGACATACTCTTAATTTCACCCAGGCTGCCCGCGTCTCATGCTCCGATGCCCTCCGCTAAATCGCGCAGGGCAAGGGCTCTTTTGTTTACATAATACAAACTGCCGGCGGAGGCTTCCGTCCAGCGGTGTTCGGTGACGCCACCGGCTCTAATGGGCCGGCTTTAGCTCTGCCCTAGCCGTTTCACTGCCTGGGTGAAATTAAGGCTCTGAACCCGGACAACCCCACTAATACAAGGCACTTTGTGGTATATTGTGATTGTCCCTATTGCTTCCTTTGCTGGCTGGATTCATATTTCCATTACATTATACACTGCTCGTTTCCATGTTTACGACCACCCTGCAATCCAGCAGTGGTGGTCGTGCTTGCACACTTTTTGAAAGATCGCTGGCGCCTCTAGTGGTTAGGACCATGGGAGTGCGCCTAGACCAGTGCGTTTTCCTATAGTGTTCAAGCACGACCACCACTGCTGGATTGCAGGGTGGTCGCAACCATAGAAACCAAAAGTGTGTAATATGAAGGAAAAATGAATAAAGCCAGCAAAGGAAGCAATACGGACAATCACAATACATTAGTAACTGCCTTGTATTAACGTTCCTCTACATGATGAATGTCATTTGCTGAAGTGAGAGACAACCCCTTTAACTTCAAGGGGAGCATACTGCAGAGACCAGCACTGTCCACTACAGTGTTGGCAGAGCTCTGTTGCTCCAGCAATGACTGCTGTCGACGAAGCTACACAGAGCAGCAGATCGGTGAGTGTGCCAGAAGCCAGACCCCCGCCGACCAGCTAGTATTAGCCTATCATTGTGTCAACAGACTGCGGTGATTCTCTTCACTGGTCTGTGAGCAGATGGGCAGCAAACAGATACCATTTGTGTGTGGTTCGTTCTGATCCATTGTGTAGAAATTGATACATTTTCTAAAATAAAAAAAAAAATTCCTTTTTTGTGACCATGCACGGTGCGGAGTCGCATCCTGAACTTGTTCCTTTGCAGATGCAAATTGGTCTTATGTTTGTGAATCTGCTGAAAAGACACATATGTTTAAAAAAAAAATTAAAAAAGCCACATACCCTGGATTTGCAATTTTTTAAAGAGGACCTCTCCCCTCTCCTGACATTCCTGTTTTAATAGCTTCATGCATTCCCCATGTAATAACAATTCTGGAACATCTATTCTTATGTCTGTATGTTGTGCCATTCCTTTATTATTTCTACTACAAGTTATGAATGACTTGCTAGCAGTCTGCAGTAAGGGAACAGAGGGGAGGTAACCAGCTGGGGATGTGTCCCTGCACAGTCTGAAAATGGCAGCACTGATTGGATAGTCAGACTGTGCAGGTACACACCCCTAACTGGTTACCTCCCCTCTGTACCCTTACTGCAGACTGCTAGCAATTCATTCATAACTTCTAGTAGAAATAATAAAGGAATGGCACAACATAGAGACATAAGAATAGATGTTCCAGACTTGTTATTACATGGAGAATGCATGACGCTATTAAAATAGACAAGTCAGGAGCGGTGACAGGTCCTCTTTAAACTCCATTTGTGCAAAACGTCTTGCGCGAATGCAGTTTGTTGCCCTCGCCACTTTCTAAATAAAAGGGGGTGTTGTGGGCAGGGCCAAGGTGCCCCAGCAGATTTTTTTTTTTTTTTTTTTATAACTATATTCTAGCTAACAGCTGGCATAGATTTCGTTCTAAGCGCATGAACTGCTGGAGGATGCGCTTAATTTACGATGAGGCGTGCGCTTCGAGAAAGTGTTAAAATTCCTGGAAAAAATGGCATAAGCTACAGCAACACAAGAAAGTTAAAAAAACAAACAAAAAAAACACAATGAACAAAGACACCAGGAGCAAAAAAAATACTTGTTTGCTGGCATTTTTACAGCTGAAAATGCTCCATAAAATGTAAAACTGCAAAAAAAAAAAAGTGAGAGCGCCCTTACACTTCGAGCAGTAGCTGAGGCACCGGTCCCTCAGTCTTACGTGCGGCTGTGTTTTCTCCCTGTATTCATGGTGCGTCCATTTCTCTTTGTGTTCTGATCAGCCGTCGTCTCCCATTGTCTCTAGATTCCCTCCCATAGCAGCTGCCGGTCCTGGTCACCTCCTGAAATCTGATCAGCGCCTTCCATGGAGGTCGTTCACCTGATTTCCCCGGCTCTGATTAATAAGAGAGCCCTGGTGGGGGGGGGGTATACTCAGACGTTTAACTAAAAAAAGTGTCAAAAACCCTTTTAAGAAAATTTCTTTCACAGTGATTGGATACAGATTTGTGATGCAGTAATTGGATGTTTTTTTTTTTTATATACAGGTGAAGTACATTTACTTTTACCTGTTTCACTTGTAAAAATGTGAAAACGAGTGCCAAATCCCAGTAAACCCACATAGGGTTTTCAAATGTGCTTTTTGGTGTTTTTCATTGCGGCGTCTGAATGTACCCCTACATTTACAGTGCTGAGGGTTTGTGTTTCTCATCAAAGCCATAAAAAAGGGTTTAATTGCAGGTGATGGCTGCAGTCGTGATGTGATTCGCATTGTATGGATTTCAGGCAGGTGATAATGTGCCATTGGCCTCACAGCTGAAGTCTGTGGCACTTGCTCCTGAGAAACTGGTGGACACTTAAGCCTCATTCACATGTCCATGCTCAAATTCGTGAGAAGGTGTTCAGTGTTGGGTCCGTGTGTCCGTTTTTTTGCTGCCTGTGTGCCATCCTTGTTTCACTGACACTGAACAGCTGAAAAATTATTTTCAAAGCATCTCTACCTAATGATCCGTGAAACATGGATGCAACACAGATAGCGTTTGTGGTTTTCAGGGACCCATAGACTATAATGGGCGTGATGGATCTGTGCTAAAACACCGATGTCTGAATACACGCATTAAAATGAATGGAGAACACGTACAGCACACGTCCGTGAAAAATACTGATGTGTGAAAAGGCTTTATAAGGCCCCATTCACACGACCGTATATTTGCGGGCCCGCATTACTGTGGACCCGCAAATATACGGGGGGCGCCCGGCGTGTATTCGGCAGCGCTCGGAACACACACTGTGGCCCCATTGAAAATGCCTATACTTGTCGGTGCGTACAGAGAAGTATAGGACATGCTTCAAAAGAGCCGCGGCTCCCGGCCCCATAGAAGTGAATGGGGCCGCATCTATGCCCGCATTTTTGCGGATAGATACGGCCTCATTCATACGGTCGTGTGAATGGGGCCTAAGTAAGGGCTCATGCACACGACCGTATGTATTTTGCG
The DNA here is from genome assembly GCA_900303285.1 of Rhinella marina. Classification (NCBI taxonomy): domain Eukaryota; kingdom Metazoa; phylum Chordata; class Amphibia; order Anura; family Bufonidae; genus Rhinella; species Rhinella marina. The sequence goes on along the minus strand of ONZH01014046.1, from coordinate 263,998 downwards.
ATTAAAAAACAAACAAACACGGATACACAAAAAAATGGATGACATCTGTGTGATGTTCGTGTGGTTTTTTTCGAATCCATTGTAACGGTATAGAATAGGACATGTGCTGTGGAGCAGACATACAGACACGGAGTCATTGGAAATGGTGACATCCTCAGCAGAAATCGTTACCATTATCCGCACAGCAGGGCAATTTCTGCACGAAAGGAAATATCAACGTGTAGATGAGATTTGTCATACAATTTGCTGTTACTGTATTACACTGCGTTTTTTCTGCACGAAAAGCTATACGTAATCCGCAACGTGCGCAGGTACCCTAAGGGCTTATTTACAAGACAGTGAAAAACGGCTGTTTTTGGAACCAATTTCAGTCTATGGGGCTATTCACTTAGCTGATTTTTATTTATTTTTTTAAACATTAATTAGCAGTCATAAAAAAGTACTATTTTTGTCTGTTTTCACCAGTAGACTTATCTCATTAAAATCAATACTGCCATTTGGATGTGCAAGAGGCACTATGGGGGGCGTTGTGTATGCTGAGGGAACTGCATGGGTTGGAATTTATAACTGAAATCCTATTAAATTCATCCGTTTTAAATGGCAGTTAAACGGCCAGTAAAAAGGATGCACACACTGATGCAAAATGGCCAAGACACACTGAGTCTGTTTTTATTGGGCGTTTTAAGTATGAGTCGTCTTGTAGTGGACACAGAACACCTATTTAAAGAAGAACTCCCACAAAAATTTTTATTCCGTGTCCTGCTAGAAATGTACATGATGTAATCTGTAGTGAATGTCATTTTCTTACCAGTGGCTGAATTTTTGAGTTATATCATCCTGAAGTTTATCTGTGTCATGTGACTAGGAATTAGACCCACCAACTCACACAGCATCTTATGTGTGGACAGGAAGTCTAATTCTCTATGTATTCCTATGGGAGCCTCACTTTCAGTCTCATAGGAATGAATAGAGAAGTGACTGGCTTCCTGTCCTGGGTCAGCTGGAGGTCAGGGAGTTGCTCACATGACCCAGCTACAATTAGAAGAGAGGGGATAACTCACAATTACAATCTCTGATAAGAAAATGACATTCACTACAGATTATATCATGCACCTTTCTAACAGATCAGAGAATAAAAATTTTTGCGGGAGTTCCTCTTTAATTGAAACCATAGGTGGCACTATAAAACCCCTTTTTAAGGCTAGCTCTACACGACGACATTTGCCGCGCAACAGAAAGGTTACGACTACACCGCAACATGTCGCGTTGCATTTTATTTTTTTTTATAATGATAGTCAATGGTGTCGTACTCCGACATGACAGTTGCGCAAAAATCCAACTTGACAAGAACAAAGAAGCTGAAGCGTGATCCCACGGCAAATAGCAGGGGGCAATAGGTTTCATTCCTATTAAGCTCAGAGTAGTAGTTTCCGGTACTATGGATGTTTGTTTGTTTTGAGCTGGTTTAGTTACTGGACCTTAGGGTAATATCCTCTTTTATCCTTTTCTTGCAGATTTTCTATTTTGTACATACATTGTTTTGTATATACTGTATATGATGACTTCGGTGGGAAATGAACGTACCCGGGGCACTCGGGAAAAAACACAGATTTCAACTCCACAGACGCAACCACAGAAACAGGTACAGGTAAGCTTCCACCGCCAGGTAGTTGCTATGCATGACTTCTGTTTTATTCTTATTAGGGTACATTCACACGTCCGTGTGTGTTTTGTGGTCCGCAAATTGCGGATCCGCAAAACACGGACACCGGCCATGTGCGTTCCGCATTTGCGGACCGCACATGGCCGGCTCTATTATAGAGATGCCTTTTCTTGTCTGTGGCTCCGGAGAAGAATAGGACATGTTCTATATATTTGCGGGGCCGCGGACCGGAAATGCGGATGCGGACGGCACACTGTGTGCCGTCCGCATCTTTTGCGGCCCCATTGAAAATGAATTGCGAACGGATGCGGGCACATTCTGCGGATGTGTGAATGGAGCCTTAGAGATAGATGTAATAACAATCACTTTCTCTGGTATGATTGGAGCTATTGAATGTGAACCTTCAGGTGGTCCAGGAGCCCAAGATTTGAAGAATTTCCTTATTTGTTCTCTTGTGGCTTAGAGCATCCCTAACATAGGTTTTGATTGGTGGGCGTCAGAGTGTTGATCACTAGAACAAGGCGAAAGAGGGCGTTCTCTCCTTGCAGCAGGGGATGGGCTCCTAAAATTTCTGTTGAGCACATCCTCTGCAGCAAGTACATAGTGCCCGGTGTGAGCGCCTCTTTCTAGCAATCCGTGGTGGCCTCAGCACTTGGAACCGCAACAGTCAACATCTTTGATCTGTCACTTTGACATATCCAGTAGTTTTTTTTTTTTTAATTTAGATTATTTTTTTTTTTAGTATAGGAACTTTTTAGACTAGTTGAAAACCTCTATGTTCTGTGCTGCAACAGCCTACCGGAGTTCTCCGGATCATTGCCGTATACTGCCCACTGAACCCGATTGACTATAACTGGGTCCAGCAGAGATCCAGACGTTACCAGGCAAATATGCTGGAAATCGGTCAGGCAAAAACTGCAGCACACAATGGTTTTTTTTGTCCGGCTGAAACTAGCCTTAAAGCTGTTGTTCAGCCAGTAGTATCGATGACCTGTTGTCTGTATCTGATCGGTGGTGGTCTGACACCCGGCACCCCCGCCGATTAGCTGTGAGACAAGGATATGGCGCTCCATGCGTGCGCCGCTTCCTGGTCTTTACAATACGCATCGTCTCCTGTGGAGCAGCGATGTAGTGTAATTACAAGCATTCTATTCACTTGAATGGAGGTGGTACTTGTACTACACTGCGCTTCCAAGACAAAGTGCAGTGTAATGAAGAGGATGGAGCGTTGCCTCCTCGTCTCTCGGCTGATGACGGGTGTACCTGGTCTCTTTAAAGAGAATCTGTCACCTCACTAGACATGTCAGTTTTGTAAACTGCTTGCATTCCCCATGTAATAACAACTCTGGAACGTCTATTCTTATGGCTCTATGTTGTGCTATTCCTTTATTATTCCTGCTAGAAGTTTTCAAATTGCCAGCAGTCTGCAGTGGAGGCACAGAAACAGTAGGTGTGTCTGACTCAATCGTTTCTGCTGGTGTCAGACTGTACAGGGACACAACTGGAAACACCCATCTTTACATTTGCTGCAAGCTGGTGGCAATTCAATCATTACTTCTAGTAGAAACGATAAAGGAATGGCACAACATAGAGCCATAAGAATAGATGCTCAACAGACATGTCTGGATAGGGGACAGCTCCTCTTTAAAGAAGAACTCCCGCAAAAACTTTAATTCTCTGACCTGTTAGAAAGGTGCATAATATAATCTGTAGTGAATGTCATTTTCTTATCAGAGGCTGAAATTGAGAGTTATCCACTTTCTTCTTATTGTAACTGGGTCATGTGACCAACTCCCTGCCCTCCAACTGACCCAGGACAGGAAGCCAGTCACTTCTCTATTCATTCCTATGAGACTGAAAGTGAGGCTCCCATAGGAATACATAGAGAATTAGACTTCCTGTCCACACATAAGGTGCTGTGTGAGTTGGTGGGTCTAATTCCTAGTCACATGACACAGATAAGAAACGTCAGGGAGTTATAACTCAAAAATTCAGCTACCGGTAAGAAAATGACATTCACTACAGATTACATCATGTACATTTCTAGCAGCACATGGAATAACATATTTTTTGCGGGAGTTCTTCTTTAAGCAAAAAGTATTTTATCTTGTATATCTCCAGTGCAGTAATCCAGAGTATCTGATAATTTGGATATTGTTTTGGAGACTGAAGTGTAACACAGTATTGCATGTATTTTTTACCTTTTGGTTCTGAAAATGCTGCATATTTGCCACCTGGATTTGTGTGGGAAATCCCCAGCAGATTACTGTTGATGTAAAGTGGATGAGATTTTAATGAACTACAGCGAATAGATAAATACACAATAAATCTATTTAAAAAAATCCAACAAAATTTGTACAGATTATGCAATGGAATTTGTGGTGCAATCCACCACAGTTTTTCATCCCATGTGCACATAGACAAATGTTATATTCACATGTCTGGCTGGCAGCACCTGCAGTATGGCTTTCAGCCTCATGTTATACAGTTTTCTATCTTTAGAGTGTGCTCTATACTGACCCTCTGTAACATGGAGTAAAGACTATTCCAGTTGACTTCTCACTCTGACAGCTGAGATATTTCCAGCCTGCTGCGGTGTCATCCATGCTTGTGGAGAGGCTGCTAATCTTAATTTGCTTTGGGTAAATTTTGACCGTCCTGTTTTCCAGGCAACAGCTGAGCAGATCCGCCTCGCACAGATGATCTACGACAAAAATGATGCAGACTTTGAGGATAAAGTGAAACAAGTAAGTCGAGGGCTTCTTCTGTTGTAGGCCATTTTAGGAAGTGTTTGCTTCTGCGTTCCCTGCCTGCAGAACAGACGGACCGGACACAGGTGGTGATTTGCATACATCAGGCTGCATGGCTGGGGATTTATTTATGGGACAGTGTAAAGCTGCTTTCAGACGAGCGGGTGTCACGCTCCGGAGTTGCAGCGCAGCTCCCGTCCTGAACTTCTAGCACTGCCAGGGTCGCATAGCATTATATTGGTTTATGATGCTATGTAACCCTTACAGTTCTGGAATGTATTGGCTAACACTGACAGCATTATGTCGGTGTTATCCAGTACATTCCAGATCTCTAAACTAGAGATGAGCGAACGTGCTCGCAACGAGCACTGTAGCGCTCGGCTCCCCTGCAAACGAATGCCCGCAGGCATTGCGGATCCGTCCTCCGCTGCATGTAAGTCAATGGGGACGGATCCGTTTGGTATGAGTGTCATACCAAACGATCCGTCCCCATTGACTTACACGCAGCTGAGGACGGATCCGCAATGCCTGCGGGCATTCGTTTGCAGGGGAGCCGAGCGCTACAGTGCTCATAACGAGCACGTTCGCTCATCTCTACTCTAAACGTTGCATAGCATAAATCAATATAATGCTGTGCGACACCAGCAGTGCTGGAAGTTCAGAATGGGAGCTGCGCTGCAAGTCCGGAGCGTGACACTTGCTTGTCTGAAAAGGTGCTGCCACAGGTTTTAGGGGGTTTTTTAATGCAGTTTTTGAAGCCAAAATTAGATATGAGTCATAAAAAAGAGCATTAGTGCTCTATCAGACAAGTGTATCCTGTGTGGTAATGAGCGTGATTCCCCATTATGGACGCTGCTCATTTCTCAGGAGCGCACAACATTTTACTTTTTTTTTTTTTTTTTTTTTTTTTTTTTAATAATGCTGTGTGTCTCTGCATGACCTTACTGCTACAGAATCATACTGAAATAATGCTGTCAGTATAAGGCCTCATGCACATGGCCGTAGCTGTTAATGCGGTTCCAAAAATTTTGGATCCACTTAACACTGATACTAGCCATGTGCGTTCCGCATTCTGCGTAACGAAACGTCCGTCCCTCTGTAGAACTGTCCTATCCTTGTCCGTGCTACAGACAATAGTAGGACATGTTCTATTTATTTTTAGTGTGATTCCTGCACAGGACACACTCCTCTGAAAGGGCCGTTTTACACACTTTGCGTGTAAAATATAAAAATGTACACCCCTTATTTTTCTTTTTGCTTTCTTAAAAAATGTACTTTAAAAATGTTTCTTAATCTTTTGTAGTAATAGAAAAAAAAATTGAAGAAATATACATATTTTTCATAATTTTCTGTTTTTCCTTAAATATTGTTTTAATATATCTGTCATCTAATGGCACAAAAACATCTAATATGTCCAGTGAAAAATATCAAATACGTGTGTCGGCTCAGAAATTAGTTATTTGCTGTTAGATCGGCCCATTTCTAAAACTGAAAAATTGGCGGTAAACACTCCAGTAATTAAAGGGAACCTGACACCTCCTTTTCTCAAAATGAGCTGTTAACAGTACCTTAAAGTAGAGCCGAGTGTCATCCTAAGGCCTCTTTCACACGAACGTTGTTTTTGCGGGCTCCGATCCGCATTTTTCACATGAAAAATGCGGATCCATTCATTTCTATGGGCCCGCAAAAAATGCGGGCAGCACACCGTGTGCTGTCCGCATCCGTTGCTCCGTTCCGTGGCCCGCAAAAAAAAGTAGAGCATGTCCTATTCTTGCCCGCAAAACACGGTTTGCGGACCCATAGAAGTCAATGGATCCGCAAAAAATGCGGAACGCTACGGAAGCCTTTCCGTATGTTGTCCAGATCTGTTGCCCAGGGGGTGTAGACCACTTAAAAAAAAAAAAAAAACACTTTCCGTTTTTTTAAACGGTCCGCAAAAAACGGAACACATACGGAGACACAACGTCCGTTTTTTGCGGAACAACGGAAACATTGCGGAATACAAACGGAATCTTAAAAAAACGGAAAACGGACCCGTTGGACCGCAATTTGCGGACCGCAAAAAACAACGTTCGTGTGAAAGAGGCCTAATGTTGTAGTTGAAACTCAGAACTGCCGGATGAAAAGGCTGAAAACAGAACTTTTAATCTTGCTGCGCTGGCTTTCCGGTGTGGGCTTGAAGTCAAGGGGGCAGCGGCCTCCTTGCTTCAAGTCAAGAAAGCCACTCCCCACTTGCGCTTGACTGACAGTTAGCCGGGGTGCCGGGGATTGCAGAAATCTCACGCATGCGCGTTGCGCGACTGAGTACTGCGCGATCCCGGCACCCGGCTCTTCATGTTGCCGGCGCTTCAGTAGTCATTGCGCATGCGCCGCCTTACATCAGTGACCCCGTGGCAAGGACGCATAGTAAGGCGGCGCATGCGCAATGACTACTGAAGCGCCGGCAACATGAAGAGCCGGGTGCCGGGATCGCGCAGTACTCAGTCGCACAACGCGCATGCGCGAGATTTCTGCGATCCCCGGCACCCCGGCTAACTGTCAGTCAAGCGCAAGTGGGGAGTGGCTTTCTTGACTTGAAGCAAGGAGGCCGCAGCAAGATTAAAAGTTCTGTTTTCAGCCTTTTCATCCGGCAGTTCTGAGTTTCAACTACAACATTAGGATGACACTCGGCTCTACTTTAAGGTACTGTTAACAGCTCATTTTGAGAAAAGGAGGTGACAGGTTCCCTTTAAGTAGTTAATGTAACTATTTTAGAATGAAGTAATTCCCTTTTGCTATGTTTTCCCTTTTTTGGGAAAAAAAAGCACCATGAACACAACATGCGTGTAAAAACAACATGCGGCAGCACCCTTACCTGCTCTTCCTTTTATTAGGCCTAAAGGCAGCACCCTTACCTGCTCTTCCTTTTATTAGGCCTAAAGGGTAAAATTGAAAAGGTTGTGTTTTTTTTTTTGGTCATTTTATTACTGCAGCTCCTCAGCATGTAAGTGTTGCATGGGGCTGGTTTGCACATGCAATCCCTGTTCTTCCTCCTGTCACATGCCTTTCTGTGCAATAAATTATGATCCCACTGTAGGTCTGCAGGAAATGAATTATTGTTCAAAACAGAGTAAGGCCTTGTTCACACATCAGTTATTTGATCAGTTATTTCCATCAGTTATTGTCAGCCAACACCAGGTGCAGGTCAAAAACACAAACAGGAGGAAATCTTTTCATTATACCTGATCTCTGTGGAGGCTTCACTACTGGTTTTGGCTCCCAATAAGGCCCCATTCACACGTCCTGATTTTTCATCCGCGTCCGTTCTGCAATTTCGTACGTTTTTTGCGGATAGTATGCGCATCCATTCATTTCAATGGGTCCCGAAAAAATGCGGACATTGCACCGTATGTTGTCCGCATCCGTTTCTCCGTTCCGTTTTGCGGATCCGCAAACAGAAATCCTCCTGTCCTACTTTTCCTTCGATTTTTGCGGTCAGTAGCCCAATGAAAGTCTATGGATCCGCAAAAATGCGGATGACATGCGGAAAGGCATCCACATGTCATCCACATTTGCAGATTCCGTTCCAGGAAGGTTGGGAAAAAAAAAATTTGATTCCTCACGTTTTTTTGCGGATCTGCAAAAAACGGCTGACGTACTGATACATCCTTTCCTTTTTTTTGCGGAAAAACGTAACGGATGTGCTTGGAAAACGGAGGTTTTTGCGGAACAACGGATTCGCAAAAAACTGACAGTTTTCCAGGATGTGCACAAATACGGACGTGTGAATGTAGCCAAAGGCTTCATTCACACATCCGTATTTTGCGGATCCACAAAACACGGACTCCGGCAATGTACATCCTGCAATTTGCGGAACACACGTAATAGAAATGCCTTTTCTTGTCTGTGTATTCGGACACGAATAGGACATGTTCTATTTTTTTTTGGGAGCCACGGAACGGAAGTGCGGATGCGGACGGCACACTTTGTGCCATCCGCATCTTTTGCGGCCCCATTGAAATGAATGGATCCGCATAATTGTCCGCAAATTTGGAAACGGATGCGGATAAAAAAAAACGGACTTGTGAATGGGGCCTAACTGAAGGGTGAACAAGCCCGAATTGAAACACTTTTTTAGTAAGTTTTGGTCGTGTTTTTTTAAGAAGAAAATAATAAAATCTTGACCTCTTTACAATGGCTGACAGTACGTCGACACTTCTGTTCTGTTGGGATCACTATGAAAGGTAGAACCTCTGTTATAAAGCTGGAGGCAGATACCACAGGATCCACAGTCGTTGATGGTTTAAAGGGGTATACCCGTTATGTTAAGTTAACCCCTTATCCACAGGATAGTGAATAACTATTAGATTAGTGGGGGTCGTACTGCTGTTACTCCCCCCACCAGTGACGAGATCTCGGCCACCTTAGCCATGAAATGAATGGAGCGGCAGATCGGGCATGCCCACGGCTGCTCCGTTCATCTCTCCTTAAGGGCTCATGCACACGAACATGTGCTGGCTGTGCCTGTGCCTGTAGTGCTTCCATGGTGTTCCACATCTCCGGGATTGCAGACCCATTCAAGTGAATGAGTCCGTGATGCGCGGTGCACACAGCTGGTGCCCGTGTATTGCGGACCTGTCATATGCGGGCCGCAATATGGCCGTGTGCATGAGCCCTTACTCCTATAGAAATAAACATGCAAGACCTTGTGGTCGTATCTTTACTGCATAATGTTTCATTGGCGACTAGGCCTCAGGTGATTGGGCTCTGCGGCAGTTCCCTGCACAGCAGCTAGCTAGAAGCGGTGCTGTCCAGGTAAAGACTTTGAGGGAGCCCCATCATTCTGAAGACTGGTGAGGGTCCTGGGAAGCACTGCCGATCAAAAAGTGGTGGCAAATATTAGCCATCAATAGGCAAACTCCTTTAAAGGGGTTGTCACGTCAACAAATGGCATTTATGATGTAGAGAAAGTGAATACAAGACTTCCTAATGTATTATTATATTGCTTCCTTTGCTGGCTTGATTAATTCATTCCATCACGTTATACACTGCTTGTATCCAGGGGTTACGAGCACCCTGTAATTCAGCAGCAGTGGTCGTGCTTGCATAATATAGGAAAAGACGTTAGCCTCTCTGGTGGCCAGAACGGTGGAAGTGTGCATAGGCTTTTTTCCTGTAGTATGCAAGCACGACCACCACTGCTGGATTACAGGGTGGTTATAAGCCCTGGATACGAGCAGTGTGTAATGTGATGGAAAAATGAATTCAGTCAGCAAAGGAAGCAATATGGACAATCACAATACATTAGTAAGTGGCTTGTAGTAACTTTCTCTACATGATAATTGCCATTCACTGAAGTGAGAGGACCCCTTTAAGCGAGCCTAGAGTCTCCATTTCTGGTGCCAACTTCCTACTCTAATTGTCATATGTCTTTGCGGGGGTGATGCAAACCCTTTGAGTATCTTTGCCATCATGAAGGATCAGAAAGGAATTATTTTTACCTGGAAATTACTTTTTATTTTAAAAATAGCCATGTTAAAAACTGTAAAAAAAAAACAAATGGTGCTGGCATTTTAATTTTATTAAAATTTTTGTGTGTAGCTAATGGAAGTGACCGGAAAGAACCAGGATGAGTGCATAGTGGCGCTTCATGACTGCAACGGAGATGTGAACAGGGCGATCAATATACTTCTGGAAGGAAACTCCGACACGGTGAGACTGGCTTGCTGGACTGTGGATTATTTCATGCTCCTACACAATGTTATAACTAGAAAGCGAAAATCCTTGGATATTATACAATATGCTCATAGATTGTAAGCTCTTGTGAGCAGGGCCCTCACTCCTAGTGTCTCAGTTGTATATTAGCCAGTCGTTGTATTGTACAAGAACCCTATGATTTTGTAAAGGGCTGCGGAATATGGTGGCGCTATATAAATTATTATTACTAATATTATATTTTTTTATTTTATTTTTATTTTTGTTTTTATTATTTTTATTCCTATCTTAGACAAAGAGGGCATATCGCTAGGATATGCCCCCATTGTCTGATAGGTGCAGGTCTCACCGCTGGGACCCACACCGATATCGAGAATGGAGCAGGAAGCGCTGTCCCTGGATTTCCCGGGCTCCGGCCACCACCAGGCGCTGTTCCCATAGAAATGAATGGGCCACCGCTCCCATCCATTTCTATGTAGCCAATGGAAATAGCCGAGCCAGCGCTCTGCTATTTTCGGCGGCCCCATAGAAATGAATGGAGGGCAGCTAGATTAAAAGGAATAACCCTTTAATCTAAACCAGTGGAGGCTTGTTCCTTAGGTGATATGAGAACATATTAGACATTAGATACGGATAAGATTTGTAGCTCTGCTCCTCTGGGAAAACCATTATTTTAGAAACTCTGGTTAGATCACCTTCAGACCACAAATCACTAGTCAGACGACACATGGAGTACTGTGTACAGTTCTGGGCTCCTGTGAACAAGGCAGACATAGCAGAGCTGGAGAGGGTTCAGAGGAGGGCAACTAAAGTCATAGCTGGAACGGGTGGACTACAGTACCCAGAAAGATTATCAAAATTAGGGTTATTCACTTTAGAAAAAAGACGACTGAGGGGAGATCTAATAACTATGTATAAATATATCAGGGGTCAGTACAGAGATCTCTCCCATGATCTCTTTATCCCAAGGACAGTAACCATGACGAGGGGACATCCTCTGCGCCTGGAGGAAAGAAGGTTTGTTCACAAAAATAGAAGAGGATTCTTTACGGTAAGAGCAGTGAGACTATGGAACTCTCTGCCCGAGGAGGTGGTGATGGTAAGTTCACTAAAAGAGTTCAAGAGGGGCCTGGATGTATTTCTGGAGGGTAATAATGTTACAGGTTATAGTTACTAGAGAGGGGTCGTTGATCCAGGGAGTTATTGTGATTGCCTGATTGGAGTCGGGAAGGAATTTTTTCCCCTAAAGTGAGGAAAATTGGCTTCTACCGCACAGGGGTTTTTTGCCTTCCTCTGGATCAACTTGTAGGAAAACAGGTCGAACTGGATGGACAGATGTCTTTTTTCGGCCTTATAAACTATGTTACTATGTTACTAGATATTTTTCTGTGGTCAGTGTTAGAAATTTCCCTTGTGACCAGAGAGTGATTTAATTGACTTGTCCTTTTTTTTTTTTTTTTTTTTGTCCTTGTAGACGTCCTGGGAGACTGTTGGGGGCAAAAAGAAGAGCATTGGAAAAGAGAGCTCTGAAAACAAAGAAAACAGGGAGAAGAGAGGAGACAGAGAAGCCAGCCGCGGCCGTGGAACATCCAGCAGGCGTGGCCGAGGAGGAAGTCGTGGTAGAGAGTGTACGCTGCCCGTTATCGTCCTGTATTGTAGGGTGGCACAGTAGATGAGGGTCTAATATATAGTTTCTTTCATGCAGTTAGAGCAGAAGAAAATGGAGTAGACAATGGCCCTGGAGACAGACCTGCTGACCGTGGCAGACGTGGGCGTGGAAGAGGTACCGTAGTTTTGTCTCCTGCTTTGTCACTCCCCTGTTTGTCAGATTTATATAATTATCTAGGACATTTTGCATTTTACTTTTCTTGGCTTTATAAAACATCCAAATGTAGGATCCGCTTACTGGGTGCAATGTTCTGTATTGGCAGTGGACTGCTTCTACTGTTCATCATTTGCCTTCTCACTTTGATGCTTGTCACACAGTGGTTAGAGCTTAGTACAGTTTGTGTGTTTTTTTTTTTTTTTTTTTTACCGTTATCACCTTCCCTTGATTTGTACATCAGTATTTAAAAGGGGTTTTCCGGGATTTTACTACGGATATCCTCAGGATAGGTCATCAGTATCTGATCGATGTGGATCCAACACCCAGCTGTTTGAGAAGGCACTGGCGCTCCTGTGAGCACTGCCGCAGTCTTCTCTTAGCTTTTCCTAGGCCAGTGACGTCACGTTCATCAATCACGTGACCTAGGAGCGGCTCAGCCCCATTTAAGTGAATGAGGATGAGCACGATACCAAGCACAGCCGCTATACAACGTACGGTGCTGTGCTTTTGGTGAGCAGGGGAGAAGGTAGCTGTGCTCACAAGAGCTCCAGTACCTTATCAAACAGCTGATCGGCGGGGTTGCTGTTTGTCGGACCCCCACCGAACAGATCCTGAGGACAGGTCATCAGTAGTAAAATCCTAGAAAACCCCTTTAATAACACTGTTGATTCTTGGCTTCTGATATCTCAGTGAAAATTTTATCTTCAGTATCTTGTTGTCATTTTTGCATAATGGGAGATTCTACATTTTTTTTGGGAAACAACTACTTTGTGACTTTGGATAGTCCTGTTGAGTCACGGGTCTGTTGTGCACACCTTCCCAGGTAGAAATATGTACCTTCCTCTTTGACATAAGCAATATTCATTTACCAACATCTTTTCTCCACAGGATTTGGAGGGCGCGGGCGAGGTAGGGGAGCAGGAAGGTTTTCAGCACAGGGCATGGGGTAGGTCTTCAGCACGCACCTTGTCACGTGAACAACTTTCATTATTGTTCCTTTAACCAACAGGATTGTGTTCTTTGTTATAGGACATTCAATCCTGCAGACTACACTGAGCCCAGCACTAATGATGGCTTTGGTGGGAAACCAGAGGTATGGGAGACGGGTCAGAGTGACGGAGATGATGGGACTGGTAAGCGTTGTTTAATCTCAGCGATTCCTTTTCTGTTAAAGGGTTTGTGTCACTTCAGCAAATAGCATTTATTATGTAGAGAAGGTGATTACAAGGCACTTACTAATGTATTGTGATTGTCCATATTGCTGGCTGGATTCATTTTTCTATCGCAGTATACACGGCTTGTTTCCTTGGTCACGACCACCCTGCAATCCAGCAGCGGTGGTTGTGCTTGAACACTATAGAAAAAAGCTCCATCCTACGTGAGCACCCACGGCCCTGGCCACCAGAACGGCCAGTGCTTTTTCCTATAGTGTGCAAGCACGACCACTGCTGCTGGATTGCAGAGAGGTCGTAACCATGGAAGCAAACAGTGTATAATGTGATGGAAAAGGCGTTAGCCTCTCTGGTGGCCAGAACGGTGGAAGTGTGCATAGGCTTTTTTCCTGTAGTATGCAAGCACGACCACCACTGCTGGATTACAGGGTGGTTATAACCCCTGGATACAAGCAGTGTATAATGTGATGGAAAAATGAATCCAGCCAGCAAAGGAAGCAATATGGACAATCGCATTACATTAGTAAGTGCTGTGTATTAACCTTCTCTACATGATAAATGCCACTTCCCAAACCCCTTTTAATGTCTTATTGCCATCAGAATCAATTCATTTGACTCCCCTACTGATTCTTACCATGAAGACATTTTACATATATTTTTGCCTTTTTGAATGTGACGTTTAATTAACAGAAGGTGACAATTCTGTCTGCCATGTGCAGTCTTGCATCATTGTCTTATTTCATTCTGTGACATTTTTCTTGTTTTCTGAGGAGCATCCTACACTTACCATCCACCTTTTATGTAAAAGTTATAGTTGGGGTCTTGTGTATATACCATGTTATTTAGGATTTTCATTTCCTGCTTTTTACAAGGAGCATGGAGAAATTCTATGGAAGAGTGGACAGCAGAAGACTGGAATGAAGATGTGAGTGCTACTTGTTGCTATTGCTTAACGTATTCAGGGAGCATTTTTTTTTTTTATATATATAAAGGGGTTTTCCCAAATGCTTCTTAAATTTAATTACTGAATAATAATCTCCCTACCAGTTGCCTGCTGTTCCCCTGCCACTGCACATCCCTCACCTCTATATCCTGGCTTCGAAGCGATCTTTTCATATGGACATGTAACCCCTGCATCCAATCACTGGCTGCAGTGGTCAGCCCTGAGGTTACTGCTGCAGCCATCGCATGTCCATGTCAAAACATCATCGCTGGAGGTCAAGATACAGAGGTTGACGGGTGACCTGGGAAGCTACTGCTCAGGAGGAGTGGGTAATGGGTAAGGTGAGTATTATTCAGTTTGTCGCGTTATACCATTATAAGCTTTAGGAAACAATTGAAGTGGCTGAACTACGCCTTTTAAAGGGGTTGTCCCATCTTGTAAAGTGGCATTCATTGTGTTCCTTTAAAGGGGTTCTGCAGTTGTTTAAAACTGATGATCTATCCTCTGGATAGACCATCAGCATCTGATCGGCGGGGGTCCGACACCCGGGACCCCTGCCGATCAGCTGTTTGAGAAGGCAGCGGCGCTCCAGGAGCGCCTCGGCCTTCTCTGTGTTTTCCTCAGGCCAGTGACGTCACGACCACGATCACTGTCCTGGGCGGGGCTAAGCTCCATTCATGTGAACAGAGCTTAGCCCCGCCCAGGCCAGTGATACTAGTCGTGACGTCACTGGGCCTGCAGTAAACACAGAGAAAGCCGCGGCGCTCCTGCAGCGCCGCTGCCTTCTCAAACAGCTGATCGGCGGGGGTCCCGGGTGTCGGACCGCCGCTGATCAGATGCTGATGATCTATCCAGAGGATAGATCATCAGTTTTCAACAACTGCAGGACCCCTTTAAGCATAATAACAGGCTTACCCTATGCATGTAATCGTCATTATCTGTCATTTTTGTGTAGTTAGCTGGTTGTCATTGGTTATGGCCACCGCTGAGATACTGTAGCGGTGGCCGCACTTGCTCCGTGTCCTTCTCTGCCTTCCTTGAACTGTGCTGGCCGAGCTCACAGGAGCGCGCATGGCCTCTCCTGTTTCTACCCCTCACTGCAGCTCCATTTAAACTAATTGAACAGCCCCCGGACATAAGCAGTAGCTTTCAGCAGCTGCTCTTACCATGGCCGGAATTCAGGATCCTGTAAAACTCCCTTACTAAAGAAGCTGCTATTAGACACTGCTAGTATCAACACTGGGAGCTCGCTCATACAAGTAAGTGACACGATGAGGTCACCAGAGTGTGGCTTTCCTGTACTGTCAAGTGTGATGATACCGCCCCTGGCAGATAGAGGAAGAGGGGACCTGTGGTAGTGGAAAGTCAGTGAAGAGGACAGATGGGATAACCCCTTTAAAGTCCTACCTTATTATTAGAACTGAAGTAAATCCACGCCGTTAGAATGTATATAATTCTGAGGTAAACTCCAGAGCTGTCTTCAAAATTCTGCAGTCTCTAGATCCAAAGTCTTTAGCGTTCCTTGCTTTTGCGCGTGTGCATTCTGAGAAGTGTCATCTTTACACCAGGCTCTGTAGTCATCTAGTGTAGGGGATAAAACAACTCTTCTCTCCTGCATGTTAACTGTGTCTGTTGACAACCAGCAGAATTATAAATGCAGCTCTAGAGTAGAATACAGGCTGTAACACAGGATTAGTACGAAAGAATGTATTTACATATTGATTCAATTTTGTATTAGAGGACCTCTCAACACCCCTGACATGTCTGTTTTAATAGCTTCATACATTCCCCATGTAATAACAATTCTGGAACATCTATTCTTATGGCTCTATGTTGTGCCATTCCTTTATTATTAATACTAGAAGTTATGAATGAATTGCTAGCAGTCTGCAGTAATGGTACAGAGGGGGGGGTAACCATATGGGGGTGTGTACCTGCACAGTCTCACTCTATCCAATCAGTGCTGTCATGTTCAGACTATGCAGATACACCCCCCCAACTGGTTACCTCCCCTTTGTACCCTTACTGCAGACTGCTAGCAATTCAATTACAACTTCTAGTAGAAATAATAAAGGAATGGCAAAACATAGAGACATAAGAATAGATGTTCCAGAATTGTTATTACATGGGGAATGCATGAAGCTATTAAAACAGGCATGTCAGGAGTGGTGAGAGGTCCTCTTTACACATCACTTAAATATTAATACTTAGTCACCTTTGTCTTCTCCCTTGCAGCTTTCTGAAACTAAGGTCTTCACTGCATCTTCTGTTCCACCAGAAAACCACATTACGCCTGGGC
Organism: Rhinella marina; assembly: GCA_900303285.1. Classification (NCBI taxonomy): domain Eukaryota; kingdom Metazoa; phylum Chordata; class Amphibia; order Anura; family Bufonidae; genus Rhinella; species Rhinella marina. The sequence goes on along the minus strand of ONZH01014046.1, from coordinate 247,652 downwards.
AAAGGTATGTTAGAAGCTGGGGATTTGTTCACTTGTGGTAATAAGTATTAGACCTCTACACAATATTAGCTTCCTGATATACTTCTATCGGTTTTAGCAGTGCTTGACTTATTTTCTTTGTTTTTAGCATCGACCTGGTGGCCCTGCTCCAGAAACCACAGCAAAACAGTGAGCCTGGTTCTGTAGGCTTTGAGTCTTCTCAACAGCAGAATTTTGGTCAGGCGCTGGTGTTCACGAATTCTCAGCACAGCTCTCAGATTCCATCCGCAACCACCGGCTCCAACGCTGCCAACAGCTTCACTCAACCAAGTCTGGTAGCTCGATTTTATTGTTGTCTTAATCCAGTTGTTTGACCAAAGATATAAATATTATATATGTGTACCTGAGTATTTTGTTATATTAATTTTTTTTTTTGTGTAGTCCTCTGTGCTTGGATCTGGGTTTGGAGAGATCGGGCCTTCAAAACTTACAAATTCTGCCGGCTCCCAGATACTGGAACAACTGAAAAACCCCAGCCTGGGGCAATTCACAACCCCAAACCCTCAACCGAGTGGCGGTACCTCCACCTCTTCTTCATGGGACATAAAGCCTGTGCCGCAGGCGTCGGTCCTCGCTCAGTTTGGTAAGAACCACCTCTTACATCATAGGTTTATTTTAATAAGTGTTATCACAAGCTTAGAGGCATTTCACTGTGTCACTCTCATGTTGTTCCTCCCTGTATTCACACCCCCAGACATTATCAGGATATGTATACAAAGGATCGACAATGGATATCAGTCCTCAAAAATTTTGGTAATTTTAATGGCTAAAGATGCTCTCCTAAATTTGCAACTTCTTAATCCTTTCGGTTTAAACCGTGGGGTTCAGTATGCTGCTTGTTTAGTTCATATTACTTGAGGACGCAATGAGCCCTCCCCATCTGTTAACGACAGCTGCAGTTGTAGTTTCGCTATATTAAGCAGTGCTTTCATTTTGTTCTGCTGGCGCAGGCAGATCTTTAAAGGGATATCCCTGTTGAAACAAGTTATCCTCTGTCCACTCAGACCCCCTGCCGTTTACCAGAACCTTCTAGAGATTGAATGGGCTGTGGTACACATGCTTGACCTGCCTCTCCGTTCATACAGGGACGCAGGGTCCCTATTCTTGTGATCCCTTGGGGTGACTTCATTCAGACTTCTATGCAGTGGATAGTTTATAACTTGTTATAACCCGGTGGGAGCATTGTATCTTCTGTCCGATGCAGTAACAGAAATGGGCATTGTAAACGCAGGACTGGTCTTATACCTGTTATAGACTCTTGTCATGCTGCCTGCATTGCTTCCTATGGCTGAACTATTTCTTTTTACTCTAGACCCGGGATCAGCAACCTTCGTAACTCCCAACATGCAATCCTGTCCCAAAGAAGTAAATGAAGCCTTCTGGGAGTTGTAGTTTGTGAAAAGATGCAGTGCCTGAGGTTGCTGATCCCTGCTCTAGACTAAAGCAGTTTTCCTCTACTTCCATGTTAATGACCTATCTGGAGGATAGGTCATCAGTATCAGATTAGCTGAAGTCCAACTCTTGGCACCCCCATAATCAGCTGTATGAAGAGACTGCAGCGCTCCTGCAAGCACTTCATTCTCTTCACTGTTTACCTGCTTATCGTCCACGTTGCTTCTGTTCCTCATCTCATTTACTTCAATGGAGAGCACGTCACGTTCAAGTAAATGGGACGGACCAGCTGTAATTGCACTGCTCACTGCTGAACAGTTAGAGGACCACTCCTGACATGCCTGTTTATATAGCTTCATGCATTCCCCATGTAATAACAATCCCAGAGCATCTAGTCTTATGTCTGTATGTTGTGCCATTCCTTTATTATTTCCACTAGAAGTTAAGAATGAATTGCTAGCAGTCTGCAGTAAGGGTACAGAGGGTAGGTAACCAGTTGGGGGTGTGTACCTGCACAGTCTCACTCTATCCAATCAGTGCTGTTATTTTCAGCCTATGCAGGTACACCCCCCCCCAACTGGTTACCTCCCCTCTGTACCCTTACTGCAGACTGCTAGCAATTCACTCATAACTTCTAGTAGGAATTATAAAGGAATGGCACAACATACAGACATAAGACTAGATGTTCCAGAATTGTTATTACATGGGGAATGCATGAAGCTATTAAAACAGGCGTGTCAGGAGTGGTGACAGGTCCTCTTTAAACAGTGAAGCACTTGTAGTGTGCCTCCACCATAATACATGGACTTTAGCTTCGTGCAGCTTTGCAGGAAGCTTGAAGATAATAAATGTCTTCCATTCCTCTTTCCAGCTGTTTACAGTAAGTAGTGGTGGCAGTGCACATTGCTTTCAGTCCGTTCTTCCTGTACACGGCAGAGGAACTGTACTGCAAGGAAAGTGTAGTCCAGTGTTCATGCAGCAATACTTTGTAGCCGAGCAGACTTTTGTTCTTCTATTTGTATCATTGTACGTGCTTTGTGGTGTCATTAATACTGCCATCTAATGCGTGCTGAGACAACCACTTCCTACCTCTGGGTGGTCCATTTTATGGTATATGTAAATGTTATCCACATTATATGGATAGCAACCAATAACACAGGCAAAATCTCCTGGCAAAATGGATGTGTTTAAAGCCAGCACAGGATCTGATTCAGGTGGCATGTGACACAGAAATTCAAAGTAAATCTGTGTCACGCACTCCGCACCCTCTGGCTCTACATCATGCATCATACAGCGACCTGTATCAGTTTTGGTGAGCGACATTTCAGTGCACCAAAGCTTAAAGGGGTATTCCAGTAAGGTAACTTAATTTTTGATAACCTGCATTAAGGCTGCAGGCTGTGACCCAACCAGAACCCATACCTGTACGTGTAACCAGAACCCATACCTGTACGTGTAACCAGAACCCATACCTGTACGTGTAACCAGAACCCATACCTGTACGTGTAACCAGAACCCATACCTGTACGTGTAACCAGAGCTTCAGTTTACCCTGCAATTCATTTGTCTAGCTCCTGTTTGAGCCTGCAGCACACTGAATATCATGGCTCCTGATCTTCCCTCACAAAACTACAGTCCCCACAATGCCTAGCTTTACTGCTGTGAATTTCTGCTTGTTCATGAGTGTTGCTGTTCACTGATTGGCTGCCTGATATCACAGTGCAGTCACGCCCCCTCTACTCAGTAATCAGCAGCACACTGACATTTAGCTAGAGAACTGATAGCAACATACTGAGCATGCCTGACCTGACACAGGCTCAGAACTACAGGTCGGTGCCATGGTAACTTATGAGGAACACAGTGGGTAGCAGAGGAAGAAAAGTACTTTATAGCTACTGAATGGTAAATATGTGAAATAGACATTATATTAGGTAATGATTGATGATGAATTAGTCTAAAACATAAGTTATATTTATGGTAACTGGAATACCCCTTTAAAGTATACCTGAAATATATATATATATATATATATATATATATATATACACACTTTATTAAAAAACTGGTGTAAATGAGATTAAATAAATTTTTCTGATACGCTTTTTATTTGTTAGGTGCCTGTTGTAGGATCTATACTCCTATACAGCGCTGTGTATGGAAGTATGAACTGTGCAGACTGCAGCATTGGCACTCCTGACTGTACCAGCACTGCTCCGCTAAAGCCTGGCATAGATTGGCTATGTCAGCCTTTAACAGAGCAGGCGCAGGCAGAGGAGCAGTGTCTTACATGAGCTCCTACCCTGCGGAGAGCGAAGTGAGCAGGCATCGGGCAGGAGCTTGCATGAGACATGGCTCCTCTGCCTTTTGCAAATTTATGATTTTTTTATTTTATTTTTTTTTTTCTTAAGTTTATTAGCAAAGTATGAATAGGTCAGATTCTTTAATCTCTTCCTTTTGTTTATTCAGACTTCAAATCGCAGCCAGAGCCGTCACCGGTGCTGAGTCAGCTGGCACAACGGCAGCATCAGATACAGACTGTCACAGCGCCACCTCCTGGTTTGGAGACCTTCTCGTCACAGGTCAAACTGAGGGAGACTTCTCCAGTGGAAAGCTCCTCCAACATCAGCAAAATGATTCAGCTTCCCAACTTGTCCCTGGACTCCCAGGCAATGTCTGTACAACAGACTCAGCATCAGAAGCACCTAAAACCCCAGAAAAGGAGGATACCTCCCACTTCAAAGGTCAGCATCCTGGAGAGCAGTCCTTTTTATTCTGCAAGCTACAATTTATTGGTCAGTGCATGGTTTGTGTTTGTTTTTTTTTTTTCCTTTATCACTTTGATTGTACTATAAAGAGATCTCAAGTAAGATAAATCTAGCCCTCAATTTTCTGTTCCTTCATTTTCACCATGCCCTGTTTTCTAAGTGAAGTTCTCTGGGAATTATTTAAAATGGCTGCCAACAAGCAGTCCTAGAATGTTAGCCAGGACTGGTTGCCACCACTTGCAGAGCTGTCTAGGCTCTGACACTTGAATATACTACATATTGGTGAGTGTTCCTGTCAGGCTGCTCAGCCATGATGGCATGTTATAGGCAACCTCACATTCTAGGGCAGGTTGCTGGCGGCCATTTTAAATAATTCCCAGAAAACCCCTTTAAAGGGAACCTGTCACCTCCTAGACAGTAAATAAACTGTCAGCAGTACCTTAATTTAGGGACCAGTGTGATGCTGATGAATATCTTCATATGGACAAGGGATTCCTGTAACTGTTAAAAATCCATCTTTTAATCCTGTAGCGCGCGCTTTCTTGCGTCAGCGTAAAGTCAAGGGGGCAGCGGCTTCCTTGCTTCAAGTCTAACCACTCCCCTCTTGTAATTGAATGACAGGTCTGCCGTTGGCCGGAGATCGCGCAAGTCTCGCGCATGCGTGGTGCGCGATTAGTTCCTGCGCGATCCCGGCTCCGGCTGTTCCGTTTGCCGGCGCTTTTCACAGTAAAGCGCATGCGCCGCAGAAGCAAGCGAGCACGCTTGCCAGAGCTTATTGTTTCGGCGGCACATGCGCTGTACTGTGAAAAGCGCCGGCGAACTGAACAGCTGGAGCCGGGATCGCGCAGGAACTTGACTTCAAGCTGACGCAAGAAAGCGCGCGCTACAGGATTTTTAACAGTTAAAGGAATCACTTGTCCATATGAAGATATTCATCAGCATCACACTGGTCCCTAAATTAAGGTACTGCTGACAGTTTATTTACTGTCTAGGAGGTGACAGGTTCCCTTTGAGAGCTATCAGAGCACAATGATGTTTTCTTTCCAAGCACATATCTGAATTATGTGTGGAGAACAATAATTCTGAGTGATCTGGTTGACTCCATTTTATTATAGGATTAACCCTGTATACTTTGTGGCATCTAGCTTTAATTAAAGCGTTTGCATAATGGCTGTGCCATTATAACTGAATCATAACTGAAGAAGTAGGCTTTTTTAGGCTTTCCTAATGTCTGACTCATCCAAGTAATTCCCCTCTTCACCTGTACTGCAAAGTGCATGTCACTCGGAAGCAATAGGAGTTTCCCTTCTGTGGAAGTCTGCCAGTACTATACTGGCAGTGACTTCTGTTCCCTTACTTCCCATTATGTATGTTTTCATTTAGGGAGCTCACAGATGAGCGGAGGGAGAATAGACAGGATGCTCCTCTGCTTCTGAAAAGCTGTGAAGTGGCATTCTCGATTTAAATTAAATTGTGAAAGTACAGTGTCTCTACTAAATATACAACGCTGTAGGCAAACATTCCTGTTCTCAAACTGATTCCCCTTCCCATCACCCAGTGCAAATTTGTGCCTGACCCCATATGTCAATGTCGCATGTGCTGTGGGTGTAGAGCTCAGTCTGTGCTCTCAAGATATACGGTTCGCTGCCACCAACTACCAGTTTCGGGACACTCCAGCAGTCAGAGGGTTAATCCACTCTAATAAAGGCTATGAATTCTTTAGACGCATACAAGAACTAAATGTGCACAAAAAACAGTCCAACTAAGATAAGCGGCTGTTCCCCTCTACCATTCACGATGCATGTATACAGGGATATTAGGAGAGAAAGTAGTTGGCTGCTGATTGTCTAATGTGTATGGCTGGCTTAACACTGAAGAATGAGGGATGCATACCTTAGACTTTGGTTTTGCGCTCACTATGTGAACCACTTTTTATTGTAAAAGTCATATGTTTGTTAAACCCAGGTTCAGGGTTCCATTTTTTTTTTTTTTTTTTTAAATAAAAATTTCTTTTATTAATCATCACTGTTATGCCCCAGTGTGGATGAGATGTTTGCAGTTTTCACAGACAAGCACTCGGTGTGAAAGGGGTTGTGCAGCACTACACTGTTTCTCATCTGTCCTCAGGATAGGTCATCAATATCCTATGGGCTCCGGACACCCCTGCTGATCTGATATTGCTGACTTAGCTTGATGATAGGACATGAATATTGTAGCTCTGTACAACCCCTCTAAGCATGTTCCCCCTCTCACTGTCATTTGCCATCTCTGGCGGGCCATTCTCTATGGAACTGCCAGAGGTAGCAGAGCGCTGCACGATCGCCAGCAGTGAGAATGAAGCCACAGGGTGCATCTGAGGATTGGTGGGTTCCAGCGGCTGGACCTCAAGGGATAACTTATAATTGGAATATCCCTGTATAGTCCCCGAGCCAATTCCTAGAGTTTATTGCCCTTTAGAAATGAACCCTGTTGTTTTTATATAGAAAAGCACCCGCCATCTCCATGATATCCAGGAGATTGGCATCCTGGTAGTGCAAAGTTTTCTAAATGCTTTTACTACAACCCATGGGTTTGTGTCCGCCCCCCCAATGCCAGCAATACTTTAAAATGGGTACATATTGTCAGTTGTATGATATAATGGCATCGATAAATCAATAGTACAGCTGATTATAAGAAACTTTGCAATATATCTTATCAGAGAAAACTGCCCCCATCTGCCACCTTCCCTTTTCTAAACTAATGTTTTCTCAGAGGTATGTGAGAAGTCAGTGTGGGTCTTGCTGTCTGCAGGATCAGTTTGTATTGTGCCATGGAAAGAGGGAGGAGAAGGGAGGAAGTGCAGAAAGAAACCGACACAATACGGGAATGATTTCGCTGATTCAGATGCTAATAGCAGAGAGTGAGCTGCAAGTGTCCACCCACCGCTCTGAAGTAACTGAGAATTAGGGCTCCTGAGCATGAACGTATTCGTGGACCATATGTGGAACCATTCATTTCAGTGGGTCTGCAAAAAACCTGAAGGTACTCCGTGTTCATTCCGTTCCTGTATGTCCGCTCCACAAAAAGATAGAACATGTCCTATTATTGTCCGCATTACAGACAAGGATAGGACTGTTCTATTAGGGGCCAGCTGTTCCGTTCCGCAAAATACGGAATGCACAAGGACGTCATCCGTGTTTTTTGTGGACCGCAAAATACATACGGTCGTGTCCATGAGCCCTAGAGATACAGCATGCCACAAGTTATATAGTGGTCTGCTATAGTGATATTACCCATGTACACACACGCCAGCTTATTCTGAGAAGTCTTCTGGAACTACGGGTACATTTTTAAGCCACTAATATTGAGGATTGAATTCCTTGGCTGTGGCTACAGCTGGTGCAGACCCACTGTTGCCCTCAGGATTAACGTGTGAAACCTTGTCATTTCCCCTCAGATCCCCTCGTCTGCAGTGGAGATGCCAGGATCAGCCGACGTCACAGGATTAAATGTTCAGTTTGGAGCCCTGGAGTTTGGATCTGAGCCCTCGTTGCCTGAGTTTGGATCAAACACAAGTCCGGATAATGCAAGTCAGACAGCAAACAACTTGTATTCAAAAAGCATAAGGTGAGGGAGGTTTCTTAACTTCAAAACTTAATTTTCCATTGTGAGTCGTCATTCCCCAAAATAAAGCATTGATGTCAATGCTCGCTTTGAAATATCTTTTTGGGCCTGTGAGCTGGCACCATCACTAATGATAAAATGACAAGCCCTGAGTGGTCTTCCTGTGTACCCGAACTCCACAAATCTGAGTTTTGTCAGTGGGTTCCCCATTGAAATCTAAATGAGACAATTGTCGATAGCCAGGGGCTCTAGTGCCAACACTGCAGACATCTTGTTGTCTGTCAAGACTATTAAAACTGGATTATATATATATATAATTTTATTTTTATTTTTTTTTTCTCTCTCTCTTTGGAGGCGCGTTCAATACTAATTGTTAACTTGTACTGTTACTAAATGCAGTCACCGTATTTAATACTCTTCCACGCTTCTCTTCCTAGTGACTCCCTGAATACCTCTTTGCCAATATCAAGCTCTGTGCCGGAGCCAAGCTACACCTCGCCAGTAATCACAACTTCCAGCCACAGTAACTCTACGCAGAGCACCAGTCCAGTCACAATCTCCTCCTCTTCCCCCTCCTCTTACGACCAGACGTCTGTGCACAACAGAATAGGATACCAAAGCTCCATGTCGGCCCCCGAGGTGGTACCTGTCACTGTAAGCTCCTTTATATGTTTAGAGAAAACTCTTGTTGAAACTTGAACCCAAAAATAGGGGAAAAAAATGTTTAAAGGTGTTGTCCGTGTTCATATCCCCATCTTCACCTCCTCCCAGCAGTTTGACGATGTAAACAAAAGGGCCTTTGCCCTGAGTGATACAGCTCAGGGCAAGGGAGAGCATCAGAGTATGAAATGCTTTGATGCTCATACCGGGGGGGGGCGAAGATTGGGATATGTCTGGGTTCTGCTCTGAATCCGGACAACCCCTTTAACAGTAAAGAATGTGGTGCAGTTACTATATACCTCATACTTCAAAATCACCTGCCCACCATCCATCCCAACCTCTCTTGCTTTAGTATGATTATTTTTTTCTACTGCCTTATGTGTTATAAAAGTGATTTGATGTTTCTGGCACTGTCTAATGTACAAATAGAGCGCAGAGTTAGACTACGTTCACACGGGCGTTGTGTTTTGTGGATCTGCAAAACACGGATACCAACCCATGTGCATTCTGCAATTTGCAAACAGCACATGGCCGCGGCTCTCATAGAAAATGCCTATTCTTGTCCACATTTGCAGACAAGAATAGGACATGTTCTATATTTTTTGCGGGGCCGCGTCACGGAACAATAGATACAGACAGCACACTGCGTGCTGTCCGCATCTTTTGCGGCCCCATAGAAATGAATGGGTCCCCTTCTGAGCCGCAAAATGTGCAGCTCGGATGTCGGGAAAACAACACCTGTGTGAATGTAGCCTTAGTCTAACCAAATCTCCTTGTCCCTGATACTGGGCATGGACAGATTCTCATGCACTTTCTCCAATTCTAATTAATACACTAATGGAGAATGACCCTTTGTGAAGCCTTCCGAATTTTCTATATTTCTACATAAATTTGACCTAAAATCTACATCAGGTTTTAAATCAAATCCCAAAAAGTAGATAAAGATCAAACAAATGAGTCAGAAACATTAGACTTGATCATTTATTTAGTGGGGAAAATGGTCCAATATCCGTTAAGTGTTTTCAATCAATAGGATGACAATCCGGTGTGAGCAGGCGATCTGACTGACCTTCACAACACATGTTTGTGTATATGTTTCATGATATGGTCAAAGAAGGCCTCATGCACACAACCGTGTCCATCTTAAGATATATACCCACTTTATTGTATTAAGCTTTTATTTATCTTCATTCTAGAACGGACACAATGGAATTCGGGCACAAGTGTCTTTGAACAGTAAGTACAGTTCTTGTGAACATTACCAGTCTTTGCTTTCTCCTGATGTATACAACAGTAATATAAAACTGCAGTCGTTAACAAGTTTTCTCTGTGACTGCAGCCTTTATTATGGATTTCAACTCTCCCCAGAATTGTGCCCCTACTGCGGGGGCAGAACTACTGGACAAGACAATGATGGTTCTTTCCAAGCACATATCCTAATTACTGTGCGGACAACAACTTGCTGAGTCTTGTGCCAGTCCCCGATTATCGTCCTCTCTTAATCCGTAGCAAACAGTCTCTCTCTTAGATTCCTCCTCAGCGCACATCTGGCAGCTCTTAATGTCTTAATGTCTTAAAGCTCTTAATGTCGAATTCGTTTTCCCCTGGTACTGTGAACCGGTTCCAGCACTGCCTACCCCTGCTCTAGAGGTCTCATGGTTAAATACTGTGTGCGCTCGGAAGGCAGAGGATGGGAAGTATAGAGCTTGCATAAACAAAAGGTGTGTGACTATTGTAGGAACTGTGATATTACTGCTGCCTATGAGCAGGAAATCTGGTCAGACCCATCCCCCGCGGGTTTTTTATTTTTTCCTTCTCCTGTTTAGCATATGATTTGCGTTAGATCCGTCTTCCATGTTGTAATCATATCAGCTACAGAAGTTACTGTAGCTGACAGCTGGCACGTGTCCACCTCACAGTCATGTGACTTACCTACTTTCTAATTGATTGTGGAAAAAGCCAACCAAGGAAACGTCTCGCCAAAATTTTTATCTGACCGTTAAAACCAGATAGTAACATATTCTGCTTTTTTTCCCAATCTGTTTTTATTTTCTTTTTTTTTTTTAATTTCCTGATCATTATTATGGGGGAGGCCTTCTTGCCTGAGCAGTTAACAGCATTTACAAAGCATTAAAAAAAATTTCATTATGGCAGCCCCATGGTCTGGAGGGGATCTCATTGACTTCTATGGGAGAGTTTTGTAGGCATGCTCGGTGACTTGTGCAGAGGTACAAGGAAAGAATAGAGAGGCTTTGTGAATGGTGGATGCTGTCTTATCTATACATAGAGGTGATATCATTACAGGCAGGATAAGGATGACAGATAAGCAGATAACTGCAGCAAAGTTATCTGTACAGACCAAGAAGTGGCGCCATTTATTAGGCTTGGTGGCCAGTACAAAAACTGCAGGATTTTTGGTTTTAGTTTAAATATCAATAGCGACATGGAAAATTAAAAATAACATCATCAAAAAAGATTTAACAACATGTTTTCCAAGTTATTCTTGAAGAGGGTGCGTGTGCTCGTTTCAGCGCTGCCTCCTCGTCCTTGTTTACCTGCTCGCCGTCGCAACAGCAGCCATGAGCAGGTGTAATTACAAGAAGCCGTCCCGTTCACTTCAATTGGATGGCTCCTTCCTGTTCAAGTGTATAGTAACGAGCCGTCCTATTGAAGTGAATGGGGTGGCTTCTTGTAATTACACCTGCTCGCCGTCGCAATAGTAGTAAATGGTGAAGAGGAGGCATGTGCAGTCCTTTCAACCAGCTGATTGGTGGGGTGCCGGGTGTTGGACTCCTGCCATTGATGAGGAAACGTCATCAGTAAAAAGAACACCTTTAACAATATTTAGTACTTCCTGTAACTTTAACTGTAGATATATATGGTCCACACTGTTATTCACTCTGCTCTATGGTATGGATTTTCCCAAAGTAACTTGTGTATAACACCACGGCACTCAAAAAACTGTAATTTTTTTGCTCTTTATTATTCCATCCAGCATAAATTGAAAAATGGCCAACGTTTCGGTCCTTTCCTGGGACCTCGTTCACGGCTAAGAGTGAAGGAGATGTAGATAGTAGCAATTCCGCTGCTGGATATGGCTGAATGGCGTCCTAACAGTTGATACAGCTGGTGGCAGTAGAAGAATGTAATAGCAAAGAAAAGAACAGCCAGCTGGTGGCGCTATACAGATGTATTTTATTGAAGGACTCGGTGGCTATACTACATTTCTAATTACATACAATTACAAAAGTAATTGGGGAATTGAAGGCTGTAAAAAGGAAAACCTATAACTATGCCCCATTTGTAATTTTGTGACGTGTATTTTTTTTTTTTACTAGATACTAGAACTTACTAGATAGGAAATGATCTATAAAAAATAGGAACTGCTGTCAGTGGGTAAGGTTGTCTTATGAGTGTCCTCTGGTTCCAGCTGCTTCCTCTGTACCATCCGTGAAGTCTGAGAGCTCGCAGAACCTGTCTTCTGTAGTGTCTCTGTCCAGTCCGGCCTCCACCGCCTCCTCTCTCCTTCCAGCAGTCTCGCAGCAGCACACGTCTGCCGTGTCGCTCTCCAGCTTGCCGCAGCCCAGCGACCTCTCAAACAGCTCTCTATCCCAACTCAGCAGGTATGAAGCCATGAAGCTTGCCTCGCAGTAAGCTCGTCAGACAGTGATGGTAAACCAAGCACATATCTGAACATATATGTGGAAGTCTTTTTGCTGAGTCTGTTCTTGCGCGGACAGTTCACTTTTCTTGTGTTACTGCTGCAGTTTGTCCTTCTCACGTAGTGTCTATTCTCCTCCTAGCACTTTGTCTGGGCACCAGAGCAGCCTTCCTGCAGCGTCTGTATTGTCCTCAGCGGTTTCCCACACAGTAAGTTCTCCCGTTCCTGGTTTACCTGACATAGCTATTATAGCTAGGATATCTTATTTTTCCAGAAATTTTGAAACTTTTTTATTTTCTCTAGCATACCAGTGTGGAAAACACAGTATCCCTCCAGCCCAGCACAACCTTCTCTACAGCCCCCACATCGGCGACGAGCACCACCTCTTCTGTCGTCAGCCTGGCCAGCAGTATGAACACTACAAACAGCTTGGGCCTGAGCGTTCCCAGTGTTAGCGTGCCAGTACCTGCTGCTTCCACCAGAACTGCTCCTCTGGTCTCTTCCGGTAAGAGGCAATAGCTATGAACAAATGTTATGGTTGCATTTCTGCCAATAGCCGCTTACCATGTCCATGTTTCATGATGCCACCAGAGTAGCCAATATAAATGCCTTGTCAATTGCCACACCTTTGCTATCTAATGATCCTTATCAGGTAGCAAAAAAGACCATTTTCTCACGATTAGTACTCGTGCACACATTATACAGTCCGCGTTTTTTGCAGAACGGATTCGGACTCCTTTATCTCAATGGGGCTGCAAGAGATGCGGACAGCAAACCCTTCTTGTGGATCCACGATTTGCAGAACACTGCTGTGTGCATGAGTCCTTAGGCAGGGTTGGGGTAGGCTGTACATACAGCTTTGTGTGCAGAATGTTTTATAGCTATATTGGCCCACCCAAATAAATGCAAAGTTTTGGTAACAGACCATGTCTCCTGCAGCTGCCATGTACCTTGTGTAGCTATAGACCTGTGATGGCTAACCTCCGGCGCTCCAGCTGTGGTAAAACTACAACTCCCAAGATGCACACTTGCTTGGCTATTCTCAGAACTCCATAGAAATGATTGGAGCATGCTGGGAGTCGTAGTTTCACCACAGCTGGAGTGTCAGAGGTTAGCCATCACTGTTATAGAGGTGTAATACAAGACCTTATAGACTGGAAAGTATCTGTGTAAGCACCAGTAGACCTCATCAGATGTGGACATGATGTCCCTTGTGATGCTTATCATAGCTTTCAACTTGTTGGGATATTATAGAAAAATGAGTGGAAATTGCAGTATGTTTCAGGTGCTTGTCTAGAGGTTGCATAACATGTAACATTGGGGTCAAATACATGTTTGTAATTTAAAAATTTTTTGCTTTCCAGGAAAAGCTCCCCCCAACCTGCCGCAGGGTGTCCCCCCTTTGTTACACAATCAGTACATAGTAGGACCTGGAGGTCTCCTCCCAGCATACCCAGTAAGCCCAGTCGTTGTGTGTTGTGATGAAAGCATCGGATGCAGAGTTTTCTCTTGGGCCGGGGTGTAGGCAGTGAGGACAGTGATTTTGGCATGTGGTAGCTGTGTGTGAGATCCTTTGGACCACCCTACTTTTTCCCTGATGGCAGACGTCGGGGGATAAGTAATGGGGAGTAGGATTTCAACTGCCTTGTTCTTGTTCCTTGTTCTTAGGCTACTTTCACACTAGCGTTTTAAAATTCCGGTATTGAGTTCCGTCATAGGGGCTCAATACCGGAATAAAACGCTTCAGTTTTGTCCCCATTCATTGTCAATGGGGACAAAACTGAACTGAAGACAACGGAATGCTCCTGAAAGCATTCCGTTCCGTCTTCAGACCGGAGAACAAACCGCAGCATGCTGCGGTTTGCTCTCCGGTCCAGGCATCCGCACCAAGACGGATCCGGAATGACCCCCAATGCAAGTCAATGGGGGTGGATCCGTCTGGTGTGACCATAATGGTAACCGGATCCGTCCTCCATTGACTTTCAATGGAGTCCATTACGGATCCGGGTACACATAGACACATACAGACACAGACACACACATAAAGACATACAAACACACATACATACTTACATGCTCCCCGGCAGGTCTTCGGAGCGTCAGGACGGCTCACACAGGTCACGATTCCCCACAGCGCCCTCTGCTGGGCGCCTGGTGGAATCGTCATCTGACGATTCCACCAGGCGCCCAGCAGAGGGCGCTGTGGGGAATCGTGACCTGTGTGAGCCGTCCTGACGCTCCGAAGACCTGCCGGGGAGCATGTAAGTATGTATGTGTGTTTGTATGTCTATATGTGTGTGTATGTTTATGTGTATGTATATGTATGTACTGTGTGACATGTGTGGGGCCGGAGCGCGGTTCCGGCTCCACACATGTCACTGCGGCAGGCCTGATCCGGCAGCACCCTTCACCTGCCGGATCAGGCCTGCCGCCAGTGTGAAAGTAGCCTTACTTGCCTCAAGAGGAGCTTCATAATGATTAAAAAAATAGCTTTATCTTTGATGCCTCCATGTTGCATGTAAATTAGGTCCCCAAAGTCTAGGAGGTTCCTTGAACATCCTCGGAGATATCAGTCAAGTGAGAAGGGACTGCCTTTGGTTACGGAGACCTTGACTTGCTTTGGCTACCTTTCCACTCCATGATTTCAGGGACCTAGTTTGCACACAGTGCTTGGAAGTATCAAAGATGTTATAATATGAAGGACTTATTTTGGTTAACAAAGACTGGCCTAGTTGGAGATTAGATGAGCAGAGCTGTCAGGTACTGGTGGAGATTTGGGCCACACATACCTTCTGACATCTCCTGCTGATCTGCACCATCTTGAACTGAGAACGGTGCTGCTTACATGAGATGGTGGGACATAACTCTTTTTGTTCTACTGCAACAATTCTCCTTGTCCAGCCAGAAACAGTACATGAAGGGGGGGGCGGGGGCATCGTTGAGCTCCTGAAACATAGAATATTTCTTGATAGATTTCTTCAGTTTTCCAGTGGAGATAGAATTGGTGTCAGTGGGCTCAGGTTGGTTAAAAGGGAACCAGTCATAACAGAAATGCATTTCAACCTACAGTACACAGTGAATAATATTGGCGAAGTGGAAACTGTAATTCTGTAATTCTTCTCTTGATACTCGCGCCTGCAAAACTGGACCTGTGGTGCATTGACAGGAGTCCCAAGCGCACAAAAGTTGGGAGGAATCCTCTCAATACATTACAGTGCCAGTTGGTGAGTGCGCAATAAGATAGTTCAGTCTAGAGAGATAAATTAGAGATTTTGATTCAGCTTCACGAACACTGTTTACTGTAGATTGAAATGTATTGCTGTGCTTGACAGTCTCTTTAAAAATAAAAAAAACTCTGCACTCTCTCACTCTGTGAGTGTCTGTTTTTTTTGTCTTGTTTTGAGTTTGCTGCCACCAATTGTATTCATGTTGGAGAATGCCTTTAAGATGGATTGACACACAGGTTTCTTTATGGCATTGGCATTTTTTTTTTTGTGGGAAAAGAAAATGTCTGAAAAAAGCATGGGTTTAGGCTACTTTCACACTAGCCTTTACTATGGATCCGGTGGGTGAAGGGGCCCGCCAGATCCGTAGTGATAATACAACCTTGTGGATCCGTAATTAACTCCATTGAAAGTCAATGGAGGACGGATCCGTTTGCTAGTGTCACACACCGAACGGATCTGTCCCCATTGACTTGCATTGGGGGTCATTCCGTATCAGTCTTGGTGTGGATGCCCAGGACGGAGAGCAAACCGCAGCATGTTGCGGTTTGCTCTCCGGTCTGAAGACGGAACGGAATGCTTCTAGGAACTTTCCGTTCTCTTCAGTTCACTTTTGTCCCCAGTGACAATGAATGGGGACAAAACTGAAGCGTTTTATTCCGGTATTGAGCCCCTATGACGGAACTCAGTACCGGAATTCGAAAACGATAGTGTGAAAGTAGCCTTACTTGTGTTAATAAATATGCCATAAGTAATGCATGTGACAAGCAAAAAAAAATATTAGCACTAAGAAGAAGCACCAACTCAAATTCTTGTGTTTTAGATGGCCTTAAAGGGGTATTCCAGTTACCATAAATATAGCTTATGTTTTAGACTAATTTATCATCAATAATTACCTAATATAATGTCAATATTACATATCTACTGTTCAGTAGTTATAAAGTAGTTTTCTTCCTCTGCTACCCACTGTGTTTCCTCATATGTTACCATGGCATCGACCTGTAGTCCTGAGCCTTTGTTAGGTCGAGCATGCTCAGTGTGTTGCTATCAATTCTCTAGCTAAATGTTACTGTGCTGCTGATTACTGAGTAGAGGGGGCGTGACCGGACTGTATATCAGGCAGCCAATCAATAAACAGCAAGACCCACAGCAGGAAAGCTAGGGATTGTGGGGCTTGTAGTTTTGTGAGGAAAGATCAGGCGCCATGTTAGTCTGTGTGCTGCAGGCTCACAGGAGCTAGACAAATGGATTGCCAGGTAAAATAAAGTTCTGGTTATATGTATAGTTTATGGGTTCTGATTGGGGCACAGCTGGCAGCCTTAATGCAGTTTTTAAAAAATGAAGTTACTTTACTGGAATACCCCTTTCGGTGAGCTGATAGGAGTAGATGAAGGGGCGGTTTCTGACATTTTTATTGTGTATTTTTTGAATGCCTACAAGGTGAAGGGTGTGTTGGGATCTGGATTGCTGCAGTGAGGATTTTTTGTGTGTATTAAATGACCTCTCTCCCCAATCTTTGCTCTTCTTGATTATAACCCTGTCTTGTTACTTTTAAGCAGATCTATGGATATGATGATCTCCAAATGCTTCAATCCAGATTGCCAATGGTGAGTAGTGTTGTGGAGTGTCGTGCCCTCCAAGAATAGGATGCAATTATGTAAAACTTGCTTTTTTTCTTAAATAAGATTGCAGAGGGTTATCTCGTTAGGCCTCTTTCCAACATGCACCATTAGTAAATTAGGACATTCTAGAGAACTCTCCGCCAGTTTGGAGAACTGAGGGGTTAGAGCAGCTCTCACTGTGAAGGACTTTGCATCCCCTTGTAGCACATGATTTTCCTGAGCCCCCGTGGTTTACTACATCGTGTAATGTGTTGGTGCCAGCCACTTCAATAGCTGTCCTCTCACAGGATTAGCACCCCTTGTATAAATACTTGTCTGCTTTGTTTTCGGTAGGACTACTATGGAATCACATTCCCTGCCCCAGCAACACTTACTGGAAGAGATGGAGGACTTGCAAGCAACCCATACTCAGGTTGGTTGACAGCACACGTAGATACAGAATAATCCGTTGGTCCCGACCTATTCTTTCAATTAGTAAAATGTATGTTGTGTAGAGTATTGGGTTCTGCTTTGAGTATAGACCAGTCAAACAGTTCTTTGACCCCTGGTCGCAGACAACAATCTGTCTCATAATTTTAAACCAGGAGGGATGTAGTTATATGAAGGAGGTTTCATACAGTCAATTGAACAGATTTTTTTTCCATTCATTTCAATGGGAAGCAGCATGCCCTCTCTTAGGGCAGAATCCGTGTTAAATCTTCCATTGAGTAGATCCACCCAAAAAAAAACGCAGGCTTCTCTTAGCTTACCAAGCACAGCGCCGTACATTGTATAGCAGCTGCGCTTGGTGTCACACTCTGCCCTGATCACGTTAATGAAGCAGCAATGCCTTCTCAAACAGCTGATCGGCAGGGGTCCCAAGGGTAGTTATTGTGAGTAATGCCATTAGTATCAAATGGCAAGTTATTTTAAATCACAAGTGTAAACTAAGTGTATAGTAAAATTAGAAAACTATAAACCCCTTATTAACGTCAGTACCCCAAAAAATACAAATTTACAAAGATAAAACTATCATGGGCGGGTAAAATGGCTCTAGTAAAAATGTTTATTCTTCCATCCATATTATATACATTCCATACAATTGCCATCCCAATCAAAAATCCCTTCTTCACGCAACTACAGAATATAATCTCCAAATTTATATGGACAGACAAAAAACCCAGAATAAACTCGGACATTATGACACAACATTGGAAATCAGGAGGCATGGGATTACCAAACATACTACAAAGCAACGTTACTAGACCAAACAAAACACTGGTGGCCTAATATAGAAACAAACAAAAGACAATGGGCTCAAATAGAGGAATATAACCTACAATCAGATCCCATCACTATACTCAGATCAGTCAAATTTAAAAAAAAAAAAAAAAAAAAACACCACAAATCCACGCTAAGTATAAAAGCCACACAAACCACCTGGGAAAACTACGTTAAAAAATATCCCCTATCCAAAAAAATTAATCTACACCAATTACATATATTAAAACAATATGCCCAGATATTAATCTCTCCAATTGGGAAAAAAATGGAATAAAAAGAATTAAAGACCTAATTGACCCAAATAATCAACACAAAATACACTCATTCACTTATTTAGCTTCTCAATACCATCTATCTAGAACAGACTTTTACAAATATCTAAGAATTAGACACTCATTCTCACATTCCCCAATAAATGATCCAATATTCCCAAAATCTGCATTTATATTCTTCTCTACTCAAAATATAACAACAAAAGGTATCTCTTTTTTATGCTGATATGAACAACAATGAAAATACTCTGAAAAATAAATATATATTATATTGAACATATATATTTATTATAATATAATCTAAAAACGATATAGTTCACTAAATAGATGGTATCGACATGCCCAACCTACCCCTATCCCTCTTAGTGTTTATTAATATTAATTGAGTGGTTGGAGATTCATGCATATACACTTCTATAAACATGTACACGAGTACCTCCATACTAACGTAGGTGGGTCCTTAACCACTCAAACTTACAAAATAATGCCAACACAAAACGTTGTAAAAAAAAATATATATATTGTTAAGATACAAAACACTTATTGTTAACATGTAACCTTATAATAATTTTAAAAAAATCAATAAAAATTTATTTAAAAAAAGTGTATAGTAAAATTATAATAAAATAATACAGTAGTGAGGCTTTTCATAGAGGAAAAGTTTTTTGGGGGATGATGTTAGAAAGTTTAGTTTCCATGAGGACCAGTATTTGATTTCCATGTTATAGGCCTAAGTAACAGATGACCAGACTTCTCATATGGTGGGAATTTCCGGACTTTTCCATTTCTTTGCAATGAGGCTTCTTGCAGCTAGTATTATATTTCAGCAAACTGTTTTAGTCTGAAGAGGAATTTTTTGGTGTGAGTGAAAACATAAAGCAGAATCTGGTGTTGGTTGAATATCGATATTTAGTAGTTTTAGATTATCAAATATAATGGTATACATGGGTGTATATATGTTTCTTGGGAGCCACAGTTTTTCCAGCCTAGATTTTGCTGGTGTAAGATGCCATTTTAGGATTATTTTTCATGAAAGTTCCTTTCGATATTTGGTTAATCCAGTTTAGTGCCGCTAGCCAATCTTCAGGTGAGTAACGTGTCCCTAGATCAGATTCCCACTTTTGTATGGATTTATTTTTAAATTCAGTTTCCTTAATGTTGAAATCTGCATAAAAACAAGAGACCCTTTTGTTTTAGGTTTTTTTGGTAGACAAAAATAGGAATGCAGATTTAGGGGGAAAAATGGCCTATCTATTGAGATGTGAGCGAGGGAATGTCCGATTCTTAAGTATTTATAAAGCTCATGCACACGACCGTATGTATTTTGCGGTCCGCAAAAATACGCATGACGTCCATGTTTTTTCCGTATTTTACAGAACTGAAGAGCTGGCCCCTTATAGAACAGTCCTATCCTTGTCCGTAATGTGGACAATAATAGGACAGGTTCTATTTTTTTGGCAGAATGGAAATACGAACATACGGAATGCACAAGGAGTAAATTCCGTTTTTTGTTTTGTTTTTTTGTGGACCCATTGAAATGAATGGTTCCACATATGGTCCACAAAAACAGAACGGACACGTAAAGAAAATACGTTGGTGTGCATGATCCCTTAGGTAGGTGATAATGGGAGGCTCAACTGAGTTGGGGAGATTTATCAAATTGACGTAAAATACACACCAATTATAATCCGGGGAAATGTGTCCACAATAAATAAAGGGAGTGGAAATGCCTGCTTAAATTAAATCCCACCAAATAGAAAATAAAGGCCTCCACAATAATATTATAAATAGGAAAATCTTTATTAATCCATTTCATAACAAGAATAATTAATACTCATTATTAAAAACAGAAAAGCAGCAGAGTGTGTGTCATGGTGAGACAAAATAGGGGGATGCGGTGAAAGATGCCATAGACCAAACAGGGAAAAGCAGTATCAATACACCACCTATATATCTATGGTTAACAGGGGCAATATCTCTTAATATTATAAAAATGAGTCTGTCTGTCCGTCTGTGCGCGACCAAACTACTGGACCGATTTTCACCAAATTCGGCACACAGGTACATCAGCTTTCCGGGAAGGTTTTAGACCAGGTCTCATCTCTCTAGGACATAACGTTCCCGAGATAATCCCAAAATGTGACCTGCATTAGCCAATATTAGCCTGGGAGCTTTGGTTTCAAACCCCAACTGCCATTCTCTGTACAGACATACATAGGGAGGGCAGGTTTCCATAACACAGCCAGGTAATTAGCAGCCAGCTGAGGAGCTCAGTTAAATAACAACCCAGTCATTTCTATTCACACTGCTTTTAAGGGGTAGAGCGCTGTGGATGACACTGTTAAAGGGGGTATTCCAGTTACCATAAATATAACTTTATAGACTAATTTTATACTAAGACTGGTCAGTAGTAATAAAAGATGTTTTCTTCCACTGCTACCCATTGCGTGTCCTCATAAATTACCATGGCATCGACCTGTAATTGAGGCCATCCTCAAAAGGAGGACTTAAAACCCCCACCCCAGGTCTAGCTAAGCCATGCCCCCGACTCCGGGCATGCCCCTCCCACTCTGCAGCCAACAGGGATTGAAAAAAATAAAGGTAAAAATAAACTTCTGTCAGCTGCAGGGGTGGGAAGGAGGATGACTTTCTCTCTGCAACGACACACAGAAACATTAAATGAAATGGATGAAATATACCCAGGCGAAGCCGAGTCCTTCTGCTAGTAGCCATATAAATCACAGAGATAATAGAGGTGGCGAATAAAGTATAATAAACAGATCAAAAAAGGGTAAGTGGTATACCTAAATGGTCACAGGCAGGTCTCGCCCAAGGGAGGGAGCCATGGTGAGACCTGCCTATGACCATTTACAGTTGTGCTCAAAAGTTTACATACTCCTGCAGAGTCTTGGCCTTTTTTCAGAGAATATGAATGATAACACAAAAAACTTTTTTTCCACTCATAGTTAGTGGTTGGGTGAAGCCATTTATTAAGCTTCACTCAACCACTAACCATGAGTGGAAAAAAAGTTTGGCCAAGACTGCCAAAATTCTACAGGGGTATGTAAACTTTTGAGTGCAACTGTAGGTATACCACTTATCCTTTTTTGATCTATTATACTTTATTCACCACCTCTATTATCGCTGTGATTTGTATGGCTACTGCGCTCATTGTGGAGGCCTTTATTTTCAAATTGGAGTAAAGTAGAACTTTAGCAACCAATAAGATTCTACCATTTGATAAATCTCTCCCACTGTCTTTTTGTCGAGGATGTGTTCGTCTACCAGTGTTTCGTTTGGTCTAATGATGCTGCTTTATAATAAGTTATTAATGCAAGTAACAGTGTAATGTGTAGCTGCAGTAGACATGTTTTTCATGTTTGCTATTTTGGTTTTCCCATTGAAGGTGATGTAGCAAAGTTTGGCCGTGGTGACTCCGCTTCTCCTGCGCCCGCCACAACGTTGGCCCAACCTCAGCAGAATCAGACGCAAACGCACCATACGGCACAGCAGCCGTTCCTGAACCCAACGCTCCCACCTGGCTACAGCTACACAGGATTACCTTATTATGCTGGAGTACCAGGAGTGCCGAGTGCTTTCCAGTATGGACCCACCATGTTTGTAAGTATCTGTTGCCGTGTTTTATATAACTGTATAAAGCTTTATTCCTTGTGTACTATGGGGACTCAGAATCAAGCAGGAGATAAGATCGCTAACTTTGGGGAAAATGTTACTGCTTAAAATAAGTAATAATAATTTCCCTCACTTAGGTACCTCCTGCATCAGCCAAGCAACATGGGGTTAATCTAAGCACGGCATCTACACCTTTCCAGCAGGCCGGAGGGTATGGTCAGCACAGTTACAGTACAGGTAACCATCCATCAGTCATCCAGGCCTGGGTTCAGTTTCTTACCGATCCCTCCACATCATGTGTATGTGATTAGTCCATTTTCCTGCAGGTTATGATGACTTGGCCCAGGGAACAACGGCTGCCGATTACAGCAAAGGTGGTTACAGTGCGTCAGCGCAAGCACAAAGCAAGTCTGCAGGTGCCGGACCAGGCAAAGGTTAGTAATTGTTGTGAACCTAGCCTTGGGGTATGTTTACACATCATGCCCAATCTGCACTGAGAGCATCTGCCATTGGTTTCAATAGGAGGCCTCTCTATAGTTCATGCTGCTGAGGATTTTACTAGTGCAGTGGCCCATGAGGCACCCCCTTACTAATGCTCCCTGCCTCCAGGAGACCACTACCTTGTCCTAGACATATTACAGAGGTTTCCCTTTGAACGCTTACAGAACTCTTTATTTGTCTTCATCACACCTATCCATAGTTTCAGAATTGGTGGTCTTCTGTAAATCCCCATTCTTGGTGCGCATATACTGCTCTTTTCAGGAAGTCTGTATCTCTTTTCGTAATCCCGAATGGTCCTATGTAGCGTCTGGTGGCATCTGAACCTATCTACCACTGGATCAGGCTTTCCATTTCTGAGCCATATCGGTATAAGGGCTGAGAGCCCTCATTTTGGCTGACTGCTCATTCTACCCATCCTCTTGGGTTGTGCGTCACCAAGCTTTGGACCTTAAAGGGGTTGTCTCACTTCAGTAAGTGGCATTTATCATGTAGAGAAAGTTAAAGAAGAACTCCCGCAAAATTTTTTATTCTCTGACCTGTTAGAAAGGTGCATGATATAATCTGTAGTGAATGTCATTTTCTTATCAGAGGCTGAAATTGAGAGTTATCCCCTCTCTCCTTATTGTAGCTGGGTCATGTGACCAACTCCTTGACCTCCAACTGACCCAGGACAGCAAGCCAGTCACTTCTCTATTCATTCCTATGAGACTGAAAGTGAGGCTCCCATAGGAATGCATAGAGATTTAGACTTCCTGTCCACACATAAGGTGCTGTGTGAGTTGGTGGGTCTAATTCCTAGTCACATGACACAGATAAGAAACTTCAGGATGATATAACTGAACAATTCAGCTACTGGTAAGAAAATGACATTCACTACAGATTACATCATGTACATTTCTAGCAGGACATGGAATAAACATTTTTGCGGGAGTTCTTTAATACAAGCCACTTAGTAATGTATTGTGATTGTCCATATTGCTTCCTTTGCTGGCTGGATTAATTCTTCCATCACATTATACACTGTTTGTTTCCATGGTTACAGACCATCCTGCAATCCATCCGTGATGGTCGTGCTTGCACACTATAGGAAAAAGCGTCAGCCTCTCTGCTGGCCAGGACCATGGGAGCTCGCATAGACAGGTGCTTTTTCCTATAGTGTACAAGGCCAGCCACCACTGATAGATTGCAGGGTGGTCGTAACCATGGAAACAAGCAGTATATAATGTGATAGAAAAATGAATCCAGCCAGCAAAGGAGACAATATGGATAATATATTAGTAAGTGCCTTGTTGTACGTCTTGTACATTTTCTACATAAGGCTTCATTCACACGTCCGTATTTGTGCACATCCTGGAAAATGGATCCGTTCTACAAAAAACTGTTTTTCAAGCACATCCATTCCGTTTTCCCGCAAAAAAACAGAAAGGATGTATCTGTATGTCATCCACAAAAAACGGAAGAAGGAATCAAATCTTTTCTTTTTTTTCTCTACCCTCCTGGAACGGATGCCTTTCCGCATGTCTTCCGCATTTTTGTAGGTTCCATAGACTTGTATTGAGCTACGGACTGCGGGATAGAAGTAGGACAGGAGGATTTCTTTATGCGGACAGTCAGAACGGACACGGATGCGGACAGCACACCGTCTACTGTCCGCATTTTTTGGGGACCCATTGAAATGAATGGATCCACTTCCTATGCGCATAATTGTCCGAAATTGCGCAAATGGATGCGGATACAAAATACAGACATGTGAATGAAGCCTAAATGCCACTTACTGAAGTGAGACAACCCCTTTAAAGCGTTTAAGGCTGCTTCCTAATAGTCTCCACACCTTCAACAAGGTGCACACCCTTGCTTCAGCTGATGCATCCATGGGTTCTGCAGGCAGCAGTCTGCTTACCGCACTTTTTTCAGAGCACATTCTTTTTCCCACCCCGGTGCGCTGCTTTGAAGTGTCCCAAGTAGGGCTGCAGCAAACTATTATTTTAGTAATTAAGTAATCTATTGATAGTAATCGAGTACTTTAATAAGAAATAACTAATTAAAAGAACGTTTACCTTTATAAAAAGCTATCAGACTTCCCCCTCGCCCCCCACCCCCATGCAGCAGGTGAGAAAGAACTAAACTGACTCTTCTGGACTCTGGGTCTGTATTGTACCTGGTTTGTTGCTTGCTGTGTATTAGGCCCCATTCATACAACTGTATTGAATGGGGCCGTATCTATCCGCAAAATTGCGGAATAGATGCGGCCCCATTCACCTCTATGGGGCCGGGAGCCGCGGCACGGAGCTAGCTTTTCAATGAGGCCACCCGGCGTGTGTTCTGAGCGCTGCGGAACACATGCCGGGCAGCCCCCGTATATTTGCGGACCTGCAAATATACGTTCGTGTGAATGGACCCTAATTCTGATACTTTTTTTAGTTTTTACTATTTTAATATTGGATATAGGGGGCAGGTGCATAGTTCGGACCCCAGGTCCAGTTGAGTCCTCATTTCTGCTTTTTAACCCCTTCGCGCCCAGCGCCGTACATGTACGGCGCTGGGGCGATGCGGGCACATGGCGCCCGCTCGCGGGTGCGACGGGCGTCATGGCCGGCAAGTCTCTGCTGTTTCTAACAGCAGAGACTTGCCGCTACTTACCGCCATTGGCGGCGTCTTCCTGGTTGATTAGATGCCGTGATCACACGTGATCACGGCATCTAGTTGCGTTTCAACCCGGAAGCATTCGCTTCCGGGTGGTGTACAGACACCCCGTGTGGCCAATCGGGGTGTCTGTACACCATATGAAAACTCTAATCCTCGCTGGTGAGGATTACAGTTTTCAAAGTGCAATTCTTATTCTGGCCACTAGATGGCAGGCCAGGATAAGAAATGAGCAACTCATGGATTTCTGAGTCTATAAAATCCATAATTGCTCATAAAGAAAAAAAAAAAAAGCCACAATATATAAGCCCATATTTGAGCTTTCTAATAGTAAAAAA
This sequence comes from Rhinella marina, assembly GCA_900303285.1. Classification (NCBI taxonomy): domain Eukaryota; kingdom Metazoa; phylum Chordata; class Amphibia; order Anura; family Bufonidae; genus Rhinella; species Rhinella marina. The sequence goes on along the minus strand of ONZH01014046.1, from coordinate 222,036 downwards.
AATTAAAAAAAAATGTTAAAAAATATATAAAAAATAAAAAAGATGTAAAAGTTCAAATCACCCCCCTTTCCGTATAAGTAAAAAATAAATACCTAAATAACAATAAATATAGACATCATGGGTATCACCGTGACCGAAAACGCCCGTACTTTTAAAATATAAAAAAAAAAATTCCAATACGGCGAATTGTGTGGCGGAAAAAAGCGTCCAAATGGCGATTTGCCGTTTTTTGTCGCTTTTTTTTTCTAAAAAAAATTAAATAAAAAGTGATCAAAAAGTCATACACACCCCAGAATGGTATCAATAAAAACTTCAGATCGTCCCGCAAAAAATGAGCCCCCATACAGCTCTGTACACATAAATACCAAAAAGTTATAGGGGTCAAGATTTGACAAGGAAAAAAAAAAAAAAAGGGCAACTTTCTAATTATTTTATCACTATGAAAACGCAGGAAAAACTATACATATTAGGTATTGCCGGATTCGTACTGACCAGTAGAATGAAAATAACGGATCAGTTTTAATGCACATCGAACGCTGTAAATAAGAAACCCGTAGAACTGTAGCGGAATAGCGTTTTCTTTGCAATTTCACCCGGTTTGGAATTTTTTTTCCCGCTTCCCACTACACCGTATGCAATATTAAATGGTGGCGTTGGAAAGTACAACTTGTCCCGCAAAAAACAAGCCCTCATACAGCTATGTGAACAGAAAAGTAAAAGAGTTATGGCTGTTTGAAGGCAGGGAGCGCAAAACGAAAATGCAGAACCGAAAAAAGCTCCGGGGGTGAAGGGGTTAAGCTGCTTTATGTATAGCACTATTTATTTATATTTGTTCTGACGGTGTATATGACATCATGAAATCAAGAATGTATTTGTGCTAGAGATGAGCGAGCATGCTCGGGTGCAATTTTCGTGTATTTGCGTACGCATTTGTGTACAGATTAAAATATGCATATGCATTAGCGTACCGATTTTAAAATGCGTACGCAAATACGTGAAAATTGCACCCGAGCATGCTCGCTCATCTCTAATTTGTACTTTTTGTGTGGTGTGTGCTGTTTGGCGAGAATTGTTTGGTGACCACACACTATTTGTAGCTTGTTTTGGTTATATAGTTATTAGAGCACAAGATGGGTTTGACTAAACTTTTTTGCACTAACCATGTTGATCTCTGATACAGGTGTGTCTGTGAGCTCCAGTAACACCGGAGTGCCCGATATCAGCGGCTCCGTCTATAACAAGACTCAGGTGTGTATCGGTTATGGGATCTGTAGATAACTGCGCACACTTGGCACGTTCATTACGTAAGACTTATGCTATTATTCCATTATATCTGGCAGACATTTGACAAGCAGGGATTCCATGCGGCCACACCACCGCCTTTCAGTCTCCCCTCTGCTCTTGGATCAACTGGGCCCTTAAATCCTGGGGCCGCTGCAGGCTATGCGCCAGCTCCTTTCTTGCATATTCTACCTGCTCATCAACAGCCTCACTCTCAGCTGCTACATCACCATCTCCAGCAGGATGGACAGGTGAGAATTTTATAGTACTGTGTGAAAAACTGATGGTCAGAGCTTTCGTACTTGCTGCACACCTCCTCTTTTCTCTCTGCTGGAGTAATATCACTTTAAGGGCTCATGCACACAAGCGTACTTGCTCAGTGCCCGTATTGCAGACTGTAACTGGCTGGTCCACAATATGCAGGCACTGGCCGTGTGCACGCCGTATCATGGATGCAGGCCCTTTGACTTAAATGGGTCTGCATCCTCAAAATACAACCAAAGTTAGGACTTCACCTATCTTTTTGTGGTACAGAGGCATGGATCGGAAGCACTACGAATCACTTTTGTGAGATTTCGGTCTGTGCCTCTGCACTGCAAAAGAAATATAACATGTTCTATTAATTTATTTTTTTTGAGGTGCAGACCATATATTGTGGATCACAAGACCCATTCAAGTCTATGGGTCCAAAAACGGCGTGCACCATGCCGGTGCCTGTGCACTGCAGACTGTTATTTGCGGTTTGCAGCAATGGGCACATGCTCGTGTGCATGAGCCCTAAAGAGGAGATGTTGCCACAAAATGCACTGCAATCTGCAGGCAGCATGTTATAGAGCAGGAGAGGCTCTGCATATTGATGTCCTATCCTTGATGACCTATCCTCAGGATAGCTCATCAATATCAAATCGGCGGATGGGAAACTACCGGCAACCCACACTGATCAGCTGTTTGAAGAGAACACAGAACTTGTATGAACGCTGCCTTGTCTTCATGGTTTACAGAGAATTTGTTGGCATAATGCCTGAAAAACTGTTAAGAGCTGCAACATGCTGCCTTTTTTGAAAAGCGGCAAGACAAAAAAATCACCTGTTGTGGTGAGCAGATGTAATTACAACTCTGCCACCCCCATACACTTCAATGGGCAGTCTCCTTTTTTTATTCAAGGCAATACAAGACCCTTACTAATGTATTGTGATTGTCCATATTGCCTCCTTTGCTGGCTGGATTAATTTGCCATCACATACACTGCATTCCAACAGCGGTGGCAGTGCTTTCATGCTATAGGAATAGTCACCGGCCTCTCTGGTGGCTGGGAGTGCACAGTCTGGCGCTTTTTTCTATATTTTCAAGCATGACCCCAGCTGCTGGATTGTAGGGTGGTCATAACCCCTAGAAACAAGCAGTGTGTAATGTGATGGAAAAAAATCAAGGAAGCAATATGGATTCATTTTTCCATCACGTTATACACTGCTTGTTTCCATAGTTACAACCACTCTACAATCTATCAGCAGTGGCCGTGCTTGTGCAAAAACACCAGCCTCTCTGGTGGCTGGGACTGTGAGAGCACTTTTTATAGTTTTCCTACTCTACATTCCTACTGTCCTACTGGAGTGAGATTTTGATGTACTTACTTTTTCAAAAAAAATAAAAAATAACCCCTTTGAGGTAGAAGCCAATTTTTCCCACTTTAGGGGAAAAAATTCCTTCCTGACTCCAATCAGGCAATCAGAATAACTCCCTGGATCAACGACCCCTCTCTAGTAACTATAACCTGTAATAATATTACCCTCCAGAAATACATCCAGGCCCCTCTTGAACTCTTTTAGTGAACTTACCATCACCACCTCCTCAGGCAGAGAGTTCCATAGTCTCACTGCTCTTACCGTAAAGAATCCTCTTCTATGTTTGTGTACAAACCTTCTTTCCTCCAGACGCAGAGGATGTCCCCTCGTCACAGTCACAGTCCTGGGGATAAATAGATCGTGGGAGAGATCTCTGTACTGACCTCTGATATATTTATACATAGTTATTAGATCTCCCCTCAGTCGTCTTTTTTCTAAAGTGAATAACCCTAATATTGATAATCTTTCTGGGTACTGTAGTCCACCCATTCCAGTTATTACTTTAGTTGCCCTCCTCTGAACCCTCTCCAGCTCTGCTATGTCTGCCTTGTTCACAGGAGCCCAGAACTGTACACAGTACTCCATGTGTGGTCTGACTAGTGATTTGTAAAGTGGCAGGACTATGTTCTCATCACGGGCATCTATGCCTCTTTTGATGCAACCCATTATCTTATTGGCCTTGGCAGCAGCTGTCTGACACTGGTTTCTGCAGCTTAGTTTGCTGTTCACTAAAATTCCTAGGTCCTTTTCCATGTCAGAGTTACCCAGTGCTTTACCATTTAGTATGTACTGGTGACTTGCATTATTCCTTCCCATATGCATAACCTTACATTTGTCAGTGTTAAACCTCATCTGCCACTTCTCTGCCCAAGCCTCCAGTCTATCCAGATCCATCTGTAGCAGTGTACTGTCCTCTTCTGTGTTAATTACTTTACACAGTTTAGTGTCATCTGCAAAAATTGATATTTTTCTGTGCAAGTCTTCTACAATATCATTAATAAATATATTAAAGAGAATAGGGCCCAATACTGTCCACTAGTGACAGTGACCCAATCTGAGTATGTGCCGTTAATAACCACCCTCTGTGAAACTAATTAACATAAATAAGCCTCATTTTGCGGCTTTATGAAGCCAGAATTCTGGAGCGAAGGGACGATACATCAGGGCCATGGAGTTGTATGCAAAGCCCAGTAAGCTTGACCTTCCCTCTAATCTTACTCTGGTCTTTTGCTTTTATCCTCTTTATCAGGGTGGATCCGGTCAACGAAGCCAACCAAACTCCATGCAGCAGAAGACTCAGGCAAACAAGACAGCCTACACCAGTTCCCCATACTGGACAAACTGATGCGTTTCATGGCAGCCCAGAGGAAGAGTATGCTACTGCGCATTCCTGGACCCCACCATTAATTTGAATACTTTACAGAAGAGACAACTGTGATCAGCCAAAATACCTGTGCGGGAGCGGTCTGCGAACATGTCCGTAGCGCGACACTTACCCGCTTTATTTTTGGTTTGCTGGTGTATGTAATATATTTATGTATGTATTTGTAAATGTAATAGAGCCTAAATGTGTTTTTCTGCATTTTGCAGTTTTTTTTTCTTTTGTTTTTCTTTCTTTTTAGGGGGCATTCAAATTAACATCCTCATCTGTGCAAAAATATATAATATATATATTTTTTTGTTTTAAGCTCATTGGTTTGTAAGAAAAGTGCCATTTTAAAAGAAAAAAAAACTAAAAAGCCCCCTCTATTTAAGTCTGATAAATGTTACTGTCCTGACAGAAAAGATGAATCGCTAAGTTTCTGCCTCATATTTGCGTTTCAGCCCCTCCCTTCACCCAAGTTATTTTATTTTTTATTATTCATCTCTCCTCAACTAAAAAAAAAATCATTTGCAACCAGAATGTTTATATTAAAGAATGGTGGACTCCATACAGTTCTGTTCGTCGTCACTATCATGACATCAATTTTTTTTTTTGTTATTTTAATAAAACCTAAGCATCATCTGCAAGTCCTCTGTACGTTTAATGCTGGTATCCATCACTGCATGAACATTGCACGTTGTCTGTTCATAGATGAGGTGGTGTCCACTGTTCCCAGGTGCATTTCTTAGTTCGTCCTCATCTTTCTGATGTCTTCTTGAGGGCCTTTTATTGCCCTTCACATAGTCTTGAGATCTTATTTCTGGTCTGTGTCATTGGGGGACAGAGGCAGACACTAAGCAAAAAGTGTTAACTCTCAGCTGTACCCCTCCTGTGGACATTGAGCTAATCCGTTTTAGCTTCGTGTCTGTAGGAGGCAGACATCTGCTCTGTAGGCCTTGCTTTTACTTACTCTTGGGCCCAGGGTGGAATTATCCCCAGGTTACCCACCTGGCAGCAAAGCAGGATGCCCCCTAACATCCCTGGTATCTAGGATAGAAGAATTGCGCCTGCATTCACATCTGTGCCATCTCGGGCTTCCCTCGGCCCCCACCCAGAGGTCCTTGCTCCTGTGTTCTTCTCGCACTCCGTTCCGGCCTGAAGTCCTTCTGGTTGGCCCTACTCGAGGTCCTGGCTTTGTGGCCTACTAGGCCGCACCTTCCAGCCTGCGGGTCACATTAACCCTTTCCAGGTGGAGTAATTATACTAAAACTAATGTGGTACATGCTGTTGCATTACCTCTTCCACAGGCAGAGTAATACCACTCCCACCGAATACTGTACAGCCCGTCACATTGCTCCCTTCCACAGACGGTGTTATTGTACTTCCACCGGATACCATACATGCTGTCACATTACGCCCATCCAGAGACTGAGTCATTGCAATTCCACCGGGTACTGTACAGCCCGTCACATTACCCCATTCCTCAGGCAGAGTAGTCGTGCTACCACTGTACACGGTACACACAGAACATTACCCTCCCTCCGCTGGTGACGTTATCTCACTACCACTGGATGTTGTACATGACAGAAATTGGTCAGGTAATCTGTTGGTGTAAAACACCCACTTACGGTAGTTTACCACCATAAAGTGACTAAAGGCCCCTTTACACATGCCAATTTTGGAGGCGAATGTCAGGCAGACTTTCTCGACAAGCACATGTTCGTCAGTGGAGGAGTTTGCTGCATTTACTTGAGGCGATCTCCTCCACAGTATGGGGAAGAGCAATCGCTAATGGCATCTCTCATCCCCATACAGAACAGCATCTGCTGTCAGCAGACAAGTAACACAACACAATCTGCTGCTGGAAAACGACAATTTTTGTGACTGCAAGAATGATGCAATTACCCGATGAACGAGCATTATGCTTGTTCATTGGGTAGTCAGCAGCACTTTTATAAAGCCAGATAATCGCTAACGAGGGTTCTTATGAACCATTAGTGTAAAAGGCCTTAATATACACTCACCGGCCACTTTATTAGGTACACCATGCTAGTAACGGGTTGGACCCCCTTTTGCCTTCAGAACTGCCTCAATTCTTCGTGGCATAGATTCAACAAGGTGCTGGAAGCATTCCTCAGAGATTTTGGTCCATATTGACATGATGGCATCACACAGTTGCCGCAGATTTGTCGGCTGCACATCCATGATGCGAATCTCCCGTTCCACCACATCCCAAAGATGCTCTATTGGATTGAGATCTGGTGACTGGAGGCCATTTGAGTACAGTGAACTCATTGTCATGTTCAAGAAACCAGTCTGAGATGATTCCAGCTTTATGACATGGCGCATTATCCTGCTGAAAGTAGCCATCAGATGTTGGGTACATTGTGGTCATAAAGGGATGGACATGGTCAGCAACAATACTCAGGTAGGCTGTGGCGTTGCAACGATGCTCAATTGGTACCAAGGGGCCCAAAGAGTGCCAAGAAAATATTCCCCACACCATGACACCACCACCACCAGCTTGAACCGTTGATACAAGGCAGGATGGATCCATGCTTTCATGTTGTTGACGCCAAATTCTGACCCTACCATCCGAATGTCGCAGCAGAAATCGAGACTCATCAGACCAGGCAACGTTTTTCCAATCTTCTACTGTCCAATTTCGATGAGCTTGTGCAGATTGTAGCCTCAGTTTCCTGTTCTTAGCTGAAAGGAGTGGCACCCGGTGTGGTCTTCTGCTGCTGTAGCCCATCTGCCTCAAAGTTCGACGTACTGTGCGTTCAGAGATGCTCTTCTGCCTACCTTGGTTGTAACGGGTGGCAATTTGAGTCACTGTTGCCTTTCTATCAGCTCGAACCAGTCTGCCCATTCTCCTCTGACCTCTGGCATCAACAAGGCATTTCCGCCCACAGAACTGCCGCTCACTGGATGGTTTTTCTTTTTCGGACCATTCTCTGTAAACCGTAGAGATGGTTGTGCGTGAAAATCCCAGTAGATCAGCAGTTTCTGAAATACTCAGACCAGCCCTTCTGGCACCAACAACCATGCCACGTTCAAAGGCACTCAAATCACCTTTCTTCCCCATACTGATGCTCGGTTTGAACTGCAGGAGATTGTCTTGACCGTGTCTACATGCCTAAATGCACTGAGTTTCCGCCATGTGATTGGCTGATTAGAAATTAAGTGTTAACGAGCAGTTGGACAGGTGTACCTAATAAAGTGGCCGGTGAGTGTATATTGTGCCTGTGGTTCAGTTTCTCTAGTATTTTGCCTATTGCTCCTGGTGGAATAGCTCTTCTTTCAACCCCTACATGTTTACTGCAAGCTCCTTGTGTCTTAGAATCCGTATTGTGTCTCACAGATGTGCATATGGAAACCACTCGGAAGGGGCAATGGCTATATATATAGTTCAGTGCTCTTCACATGGTAGTACACAGCTAGGATCAGGACAAGGGGAATTATCTTGCTATTCTATTGTAGTGCTTATTCTTCTTGTCCCACTGTCCGCTACTTCTGTTTGATCTCAGGTGTCTTCCACTGCACCACCCTAATGCACACGACCATATGAAAAAACCGATCCGCAGAAAAAACGGATGACATCAGTGTGCATTCCGTATTTTACGGAACTGCTGGTCCCTAATAGAACAGTACTATCCTTGTCCGTAATGCGGACAATAATAGGACATGTTCTATTCTTTTTGCGACGCGGACATACGGAAACGGAGTCCACACAGAGTACCTTCCGTTTGTTTTTTTTTTGCGGACCCATTGAAATGAATGGTTCCGCATAAAAAAAACGGAATGGGCACGGAAAGAAAATGTTTGTGTGCATGAGCCCTCAAAACAGTCACAGAAAACTGAACCTCCTGAATGCCACTGGCACAGAGGAGCTGCTGTCTCGCTCATGTTATCGGTGTGTGTTGTGCTGTGGAAGGGCCAGGTGTTGAAGACCCGAGTCAATGGGAGTTGTGAGTACTACTGCATGCTCAGCTTCCATCCCCCAAGAAGCACCAACCTCCCTAGTGGAGTGAGCAGTGACTCAGAGAGGGGTTGCTAGCCAGATCCACCAGGTAATGGTGGCTTTGAAGGTTGCCAATCTATTTGTGAACCATCTGGAAGACTGGAAAGCTGCTGTTACAGACAAGTAAATGTGGTTTGCCTGGACAATGTCCAGATGATGGAGAAATAGCGTAGCACAGCAAGCTATGAGGTTTCCCAAAATCAGAAACCGCTTAGCTTGCTGTGCTATGCTGTTTCCATTGCTCTCATGCACGGCAATGAAAGCTACAAAAACAGCAGCGCGCCGGAGCACTCTGCCGTTTGCCTACTGGGAGGTGGTCGGGACTGTGTCTCATCTCATAAGACAACTCCTTTAAGGCCAGAAAATGCTCCTCTGCCCATCACTGCTGAGCTGCAGGTCCAGCTTTGATGGTTGAGGTACACTATGGCTGTAGCATTGCTCGACTGGATCTTGATCAGCAGACGCTGTAGAAGGGGAGTCCAGTGAAGAAGAGAGAGGTTGATGGTGCAAAGTTCCAAGGTGTTGATCAGGTGGTGATGACTGTCCAAGATATGGGGCAGAAGGATTTCCCCATCCGCAGGGCTGGTGAAGAGAGTCACCCTGTGATAGCTGTGCGCACCATGAAAGGAGAATTAAACAGTCCAGGGAGGTTGGATTCCAGTCCCACCATGCTAGGATTGCACACTGGAGGGGCATGTGTGAAATTGGCCTTGAAACCATGTATCCTGGGATCCTCCTTCAGAGACGAATGGATGGGCATCTGGTCCAAAGAAGAAACCTGATGTTCTGCTGGTGGGATATCTGCTTGTCCTGCGACAGGATGACTCTGTTGCGGTGTTAAAAACCACACTGAGAAAGGAGACAGGGACGACTGGACATTGACCAGTTATCCAAATTGGGACAGGGCATCAAAGTCCAGGTCCTTTGGAGAGGCAAAGCGGTGATCTGGATGGTCCCTTCCTTTAAAGACGACAATTGTAAAGTTGGAGTGCAGATTGAAAACCTTGGGTGTGTGCCGGGGTTGGAGGAAGGAGAAACTCTCCTGGCTAGTAGACAGTTTAGAATCGTACACTGATTGGGACTGCAGGGGGAGGTAAAACCTCCCTAGGCCCTTAGTTAAGATGGATGCCTGCCAGACAAAGCAGCCATTTTACTCGATCACTGTGCAAGGTGGACACAAGGCACTTACTTAGGTATTGTGATTGTCCATATTGCCTCCTTTAACCTCATTCACACATCAGTGTTTCATCTGAAGTCGATTCACTCATCCCTAGTTATGACCACCTTGCAATCTATCCCTAGTCATAACCATGGAAACAAGAAGTATATAATGTAATGGAAAAACGAATCAAACCAGCAAAGGAGGCAATATGGACAATCACAATACATAAGCAAGTGCCTTATATTAACTTTCTCTACATGATAAATGCCACTTACTGAAGGGAGGCAATGCCTTTTAAGCTAAAATCGATTAGCTTGCTACCTGTAGACTCGGTACAACCTGCGTAGGAGGAGGAGATAACTTTTTTCCTTAGTGTCCTGCTACCTTGTGGCAAAACCCCATATACACGGTTTCCCTTGTCCCCCAATGGCCCAAACAAGATGAAAACTATACACACAAGCTCACCTTGATTACTCTCCAGTGAAAAGGGCAGAGCGACCATTACACAATATAGTTTTAAGGGTTGGATTTTCTATGCCTCTTACATGAAGTTTCAGCTTGTGGCCACTAGGTGGAGCTATGTTATCAGCTGATAAGATTTGTTTTGATAAAGCAAAGCGTATCTAACCAGTCATATGGAGACAATGTCCTAAAAGGACTTTTTTCGACATTTCGACAAGCTGTAATGTAAAGTAACCCACTGTAATGTGTTATTTTTTGGCTTTCCCTTACTTATGGCTGTATAGCCTCCCCAGTTAGGGGAAGAGTGCCCTGATAAATGACACCCCCAAAATACACAATCTCTTGTGTTTAATATGTTTTCCTCCGACATCAATCGTCAGGGAAGAGGGGTAGTAACATGAAGAAAAGCTCCTGTATCTTTCCTGTGGTCCCCAGAGGCTGTACAGGCAAAAAGGTAACAGTAACAGACTGTGAATGGTAAGCGATAAAATGAAGAAAAGCTCCTGTATTCCCTCCTGGGGACTCCAATGTTAAAAAAATAAAAATACTATGGGAGAAACTTATCAAGCCCTGCACCCCAGAATTCTGGCTTTAAAATCCAGGGTGCCTGGGGTCACTTGTGCCAAAATCACCACTCACTACAGTTCTGAAAAGGGGTTGGGAAAGTGGGAATAATTAGGTAGAACAGGGACTTTTTTTAAAAAAAGTAGCAAAATACAAAAAAGTCTGAAATTCACTTTGGCGAGGGGGCATAGGAAAACTGAAGTAAAATTTCTACACAAAAGCAATGTTTAAAAATGCAAAAAATGTAACAATGTGCGACATTTGATACATTATTCCAGTGCAGACTGAAGAAAAACTGACTTCATATCACCCTCATGATAAACTCTCCCCTACATATTTTATATACTGCATATTGATGAGGAAACCAAGCAAGCATCGGATCGGGAATTAATTACCACAATCAGCATTATTGCCGGTCGCGGTAATTAGCCGCAGGTCTCTGCTGTTTGAAACAACAGAGACCTGCCGGCCATGACGCCCGCTGCATATGCGAGCAGGCGCCATGTTTGCCTATCGCTCCAGGGCTGTATGGCGCTGGTAGCGAAAGGGTTAAAATATATTTTTTAAACTCTGACTGGATACACGTGGCTGTCGCTAGAGATGAGGAAAGTTTTGAAAAATTTGCTGAACAAGAAATTTGATTTTTAACTAATTACTTCATGATGAATCACTTTAAATTGTATGGGGGGCGCAATGATGGGGACGGTGATTCACGGTTCCCACCTCGCCATTTAACCCCACAGATGCCAGCTTCAACGCTGATTGCGACATCTGTGACTCACATTAAGGCTTTTCACACGAACGTTGTGTTCTGTGGTCCACAAAGAAAACGGATGGCATCCGTTTTTTTTGCGGATCCATTGTAACAATGCCTATCCTTGTCCGCAAAACGGACAAGAATAGGACATGTTCTATTTTTTTTTGCGGGCTGCGGAATGGACATATGGATGCGGACAGCACACAGTGTGCTGTCAGTATTTTTTGCGGACCCATAGAAATGAATGGGTCCGCATCCTATAATTATAATAATAATATTTTTTTATATAGAGCCACCATATTCCGCAGCGCTTTACAAAATCATAGGGTTCTTGTGCAATACAACAATGACTGGCTAATATACAACTGAGACACTAGGAGTGAGGGCCCTGCTCGCAAGAGCTTACAATCTATGAGGAATTGGGGGTGACACATAAGGTAGTTGATTGTGATAAGTAGGATTCGAGCCATAATTGTAGTGAAAGGTGTGGTGCTGGCCGATCTGCTTCGGATTTGGGACTATTATAGGATCGAGTTCAGGCCAGAGGAGTTGGTGGGGGAGCGGTTTAGTCGGGGAAAGGTCATTTTAGGAAGCTTGATAAGCCTGCCTGAAAAGATGCGTTTTTAGGGCACGTTTGAAGGTAGGGAAGTTGTGAATTGACCTAGTATTCAGGGGCAGAGCATTCCGGAGAGTAGGTGCAGCTCGAGAGAAGTCTTGAAGACGGGAGTGAGAGGTGCGAATTATGGAGGATATTAATCTTAGGTCACTAACAGAACAGAGAGCACGAGTAGGGTGGTAGACGGAGATGAGGGAGGAGATGTATGGAGGGGCAGCACTGTGGAGAGCTTTGTGGGTGAGGGTGAGAAGTATTCTGTGGTGGATGGACAACCAGTGAAGTAAATGGCATAGGCTAGTAGCATCAGTGTAGCGGGAGGACAGACAGATGAGCCTGGCTGCAGCATTTAGGACAGACTGAGGGGGGGAGAGTTTAGAGAGAGGGAGACCGATTAGTAATGCGTTGCAGTAGTCAAGACGAGAATGAATCAAGGCAACAACAAGAGTTTTTGCCGTTTCCACCGTAAGAAAAGGGCAGATTCTGGCAATGTTCTTGAGGTGTAGACGACAAGAGCGTGTAAGTGATTGAATATGGGAAACAAAGGAAAGATCAGAGTCAAATGTGGCCTTGAGACAGCAGGCATGTTGCACCGGAGTTATGATAGTACCACAGACCGAGATTGAAATATCAAGATTAGGTGGGTTAGTGGATGGGGGAAAGACAAGAAGTTCAGTTTTGAAGAGGTTTAGTTTTAGATACAGAGAGGACATGATGTTAGAGACAGCTGCCAGACAATTACTGGTGTTTTGGAGTAAAGCAGGGGTGATTTCAGGGGATGAAGTGTATAGTTGGGTGTCATCAGCATAGAGATGGTACCGAAAGCCGAATCTACTGATAGTCTGTCCAATGCGGGCTGTATAGAGGGAGCAAAGTAGAGGACCTAGTACTGAGCCCTGAGGAACGCCAACATCAAGAGGGAGAGGAGAAGAAGAAGAGCCAGCGAAGGATACACTAAAGGAGCGGCCAGAGAGACAGGAAGAGAACCAAGAGAGAGCAGTGTCGTTAAGGCCAATCGAGTGGAGCATGGTGAGGAGGAGTTTATGGTCTACTGTGTCAAATGCTGCAGAGAGATTCAAAAGAATCAGTAGAGAATAATCCCCATTTCTTTTTGCTGTTAGGAGATCGTTAGACACTTTAGTAAGGGCTGTTTCTGTAGAGTGAAGAGGGCGAAAGGCAGATTGTAAGGGGTCAAGAAGAGAGTTTGCAGAGAGATAGCTTATTAAGCGAGAGTAGACAAGACGTTCAAGGAGTTTAGAGATGAAAGGGAGATTAGAAACCAGTCGGTAGTTAGCAGCACAGGTCGGGTCAAGAGATGGTTTTTTTAGTAGTAGGGTTATCACAGAGTGTTTGAAAGAGGAGGGAAAAATACCAGAAGAGAGAGAGAGATTAAAAATTGTAGTTAGGTGAGTGATGACAGCCGGGGAGAGGGACTGGAGGAGGTGTGATGGAATAGGATCGCTGCTACAGGTCGTGGGCCGAGAAGAAGAGAGAAGCCTGGAGACTTCTTCCTCTGTTATAGGGTCAAAAGAGGAGAGAGAGCATGTGGAGGCATAAGAGGGAGGAGGATTGAGATTTGGGTACTGGGTGATTATTTCCTGCCGGATGCTGGCAATCTTGTCCCTGAAGTAGGTGGCCAAGCCATCAGCGCAGAGGTCAGTGACTGGTTCTGGAATTTTGGGGCTTAGAAAGGAATGAGAAGTGTCAGAGTCGTTTTGGGTTATTTGAGAGTGAGGAGATGAGAGAGGTGAAGTACTTTTGTTTTGCAATGTTGAGAGCCAAATTGTATGTTTTGAGCATAAATTTATAATGGAGGAAGTCTGCTGATATTTGTGATTTTGTCCATAAGCGTTCTGCACATCTGGAGCAGCGCTGGAGAAAACGCGTTTCAGATGTATGCCAGGGTTGCCGTGTTCTGCGTCGGGAGGATCGGATTGATATTGGAGCAACTTCATCTAGGGTGGTTTTGAGGGTCTGGTTGTAGTGATTGGCAGCCAAATCTGGACAGGAGAGGGAAGAGATTGGGGTAAGAGCTAATTGTAGGGTGTTAATAAGCTGCTGGCAGTTAATGGTGTGTAGGTTTCTGTAAGTGTGAAAAGTAGGACTGTCAGGAGAAGAGTGAGAGGTCTTAATAGTAAAGGAAAGAAGATTGTGGTCAGAAAGTTGGAAGGGTGAGTTACTAAAGTTTAGAACTGAGCAGTAACGGAAGAAGACTAGATCAAGTGTATTGCCCTGTTCATGTGTGGCAGAGGAAGACAATTGTGATAGGCCAAGTACTCCAGTTGAGCCAGTACTCTCTGCTCTGCACTGATGAGGGACAGTCACCCTGAAATAGCTGTCTGCAGATGAGGTGCTGGCTTATTTATTATCCAAGTCACGTGCGGAGCTCTGTGAAGAGTAATTTTTTGCGGGGTGATCTGTACTTTTCAGTGATACAATTTTAGTGTACGAGGAAAAATGATGAATCGGCCATTTTGACTTTTTTCCCATTTCGCCATTTTCCATATGGGATTACATTTTTAAACAATTTTAATAGCATAGGTGTTTTTGTATGCCCCGATACCTATGATGTGTATTTAGTTTTTTTTTCGTTTTGGGGAAAGGGGGGTGATTTTGAATATATATATATATATATATATATATAAAGTTTTTTAATATCACTGTACAGCGGCAGCCTCACGAAGCGCACGGCGTCATAGCAACCAATGACGCCGTGCGCTCCTGCCCTCAGAAGGAGCACGGTCCGGGTTTTCACGGACGTCTGAATTAAGCCTAATTATTCAAACTAATGGCACTATCGACTCACAATCTGGCTGCACCTTGTGGCCCTTAGGCATCCGTGAAAACACAAGTTTTGTCTGACAATTATTTTACCCTTAAAAAGTCAGCACAACCACACACTTTTTTGGCACCTGCATTGTTTGCGGTGCTTTTTTGAAAACAGTGTACTTGCCCTCTAACGTTTTCTTCATGACATTTTATCCCCTATAGAGAAGGTGATGTGAAAATGCCTGAAAAAAAAACACCAAGAGCAGCAGAGTGTTGCATTGTTGAAAGACGTCAAATCTAATGAACAAAAACAGCAGTAGCAAAAAAAAAACTTGCATATCCCCGGTTCCATATTTCCCATAGACTTTCAGCTAACACACGGAAATGGATTTTTACTGAGAAAAAAAAAAGCATAACGTGCAAAAATACTATTAAAAATGCAAAAGTGCAGAAAAAGGTTACCAAAAAACCCATGTGTGGCATTTTTCTGCCTTTTGGGTGTTTGTGTCTTTTTTTTGTACAGAAAAACACAAAATTGAAGCCATGGCGTATTTTCCATCAATACTTTTTTTTTTTTTTAATGGTTAAAACCTCCCACCAAGGAGGAGCCCTAACAAAGACACTTAAATAAGGCCACGCCATGGTTAATTTATGCCCAGCTCTTGCTGGTTTGGATATAGCACGGATTCAGTTCAGATGCATTCAGGGTGCGTTCCGGAAAATCCGCACGCAAACGCAGTCAGTTTTGACTGCGATTGCATACGTTCGTTCAGTTTTTTCTGCGCGGGTGCGAAGCGTTTTGATGCGTTTTTCACGCACGTGATAAAAACTGAATGTTTACAGACAACATCTCTAAGCAACCATCAGTGAATCACGCATTGCGTGATTCACGCAGCCCCATTCACTTCAATGGGGCCAGGGCTGCGTGAAAAACGCAGAATATAGAACATGCTGCGATTTTCACGAACTGATGCATGAAAAACATCGCTCATGTGAAAAGCCCCATTGAAATAAATGAGTCAGGATTTAGTGCGGTTGCAATGCGTTCGCATCACGCATTGCACCCGCACGGAAAACTCACTCGTGTGAAAGGGGTCTAAGAGCTCATGCACATGGTTGTAGTTTCTGCCTGAATCCGATTCACATTTTCTGCGGTTTGGATGCAATCCCATTCATTTCAATGGGGAAGCAACAGATGCTGACAGCACACCGTGTTCCGCAGCCCTGCAAAAAATAAAAATTACAGCATATCCTGTTCTTGTGGACAACGATAGGACATTTCTACAGAAGTTAAAAAAAAAAATTAAAAAATGGCGGCATGCACGCTGTGTTTTGCAGACCAGAAAACAATTGCAGCTGTGTGCATGAGCCCTAAAGGAGCAGTCATGTCTGATCACTAATCTGGGAACTGCACCTCCCCTGGGTGCAGCACATTAAAAAAAAAAAAAAAAAAAATCATAAAAATAAATATACATTATATATATATAATTTTTTTTTTCTCAGACTCCTAGGGTGGAAGTGGCATATCGGCTACAGATTTTCTATATTTCCAGGAGTCAGAACCTCATTTATTGAGTATAGGTCATCAATCTTAAAAAGGATGGATAACCTCTTTACATCATGGTCATGTCTGGAGGTAGGAGCCACTCTAAACCACCTGGAATGTTACCAAAATCCCACTCAACAATATACATTAAAACGAACACTTAGGGTAAATGCACACGATCAGGAGTGCGCAAGGATTTGCGTGTGGAAAATCCGCACCATAGGTCATGTACATTGTACTGAAATTCTCATGCACACAATGCTTTTTTTTTTGCACGGATTTTGACCTACGGTGCGGATTTTAAAATCAATTTATTTTATTTTTCCTGTTCGGATTTTCACCAGTCACTTCAATCCACATGCGGAAAATCCACACCAATTCCGCACCAATTGATGCAGATTTCCCTGCGAACATCTGCGGATTGTCCGCATATAAATCCTTAATGTGTGCATTTACCCTCAGTGACAAAATCACAGTGACAACTTTATCTTACTGTGATTTTGTACTAAAAAGCATTATTAATCATGTTAATGCTCCGTGTTTCTGCTGTCCTGAACAGGGCTTGGCACTTTTTCACGCAGCGGATTCCACGCACAGCATCCACTCGTGTGAAAAAACCCTGAGGGTAAATGCACACATTCAGGATTTATCTGCGGACAATCCGCAGATGTTCGCAGGGAAATCTGTGTGGTCAATCTGCATCAATTGGTGCGGATTTGGTGTGGATTTTCCGCATGTGGATTTTACTCTCCCCATTGAAGTGAAAATCCGAACAGGAAAAATAAATTGATTTTAAAATCCACACCGTAGGTCAAAATCCGTGCAAAAAAAAAAAAAAAAAGCATCGTGTGCATGATAATTTCAGTACAATGTACATGCCCTAAGTTGTGGATTTTCCACACGCAAATCCTTGCGCACTCCTGATCGTGTGCATTTACCCTAAGTGTTCGTTTTAATGTATATTGTTGAGGGGGATTTTGGTAACATTCCAGGTGGTTTAGAGTGGCTCCTACCTCCAGATTTCCCTGCGAACATCTGCGGATTGTCCGCAGATAAATCCTGAATGTGTGCATTTACCCTCAGGGTTCTTTCACACGAGTGGATGCCGTGCGTGGAATCCGCTGTGTGAAAAAGTGCCAAGCCCTGTTCAGGACAGCAGAAACACGGAGCATTAACATGATTAATAATGCTCCATGCCTCTCTGTGATCTTTTTACTACAAAATCAGTGACAACTTTATCTTACTGTGATTTTGTACTAAAAAGATCACAGAGAGGCACAGAGCATTATCAATCATGTTACTGCTCAGTGTCTCTGCTGTAGGAACGGGGCTTGACCCTCTTTCACACAGCGGATTCCACACACGGCATCCGCTTGTGTGAAAGAGCCCTTAAAGGACCCAGTATTACTTGTTTTACGCTCGTGGTGGCATATGCTAAGATTTAGGATTGGTTCATTAGACAACTCCGTGAAGACATCACATCAGGAAGCTTCCACTCGCTCAGCAGGCTTGGAGAGAAAACACCGGGGGAAGGGGCTTTATGCTGCCCACACTATTAGCGCTTTTATTTCAATAGGAAGAGTGGGTACAGTCCAGAGCAGGGTGTCCCAAAGTTCTTAATTCAAGTAGCTTCCCCCCCACTTTTAACTTATTAGATCTAGGGACCCTCAAGTGCTATAGTTATGCATTGTGTTGTAGCACGGTGCAGTTACCCCCTAGAAGTATTGACTGTACCCACAGGATGAGATCTTAGGCTCTAGAGCAGACACTTTGCTTTGGACAAAACACTATAATTCATCACCAGCATTCCCTCTCATGGTATATTTGACCACTTAAGGTCCTTAGAAAGTGCCTATTTCTTCCAAAACCCCCCTCCATATACATGCACTTAAGTCTTCTCAGTGGAGAGAGAAGTTGCTGCTAGACACCAAGATGTCTGACCCCTCTCAACATCTCAGGACAACCGAAAACACATACATATTAGATGGTTGGCTAGTTAGACCAACATTCATCTAACACGGCACCTTAAAGGGACTTTCCTGTTTACATCAACCACCTTTCCTTCGTTCTATTGTTTGGTGATTTCTTGCTTTGTAATATAATGTACTGACCTGTACTGTTTCACCTACTCCAGACTGCAGTCACATAATCCCTTCCACTCTGGTCTCCAGCTACCTATGAGGTCACGTCCATCCGCATCAAGCCATTGCAGTGTCATGAAGGAAGCATGTACATCAAATCAGCATGGGTGGGTCTCTCTGAACCTCTGCCTTTTCAGTAGTAAGGAAGAGAACTTATGACACTTGCGCTGTAAAGTGTCTGCACATGCACTAGAACAGGGGTGGGCAACCTCCGGCACTCCAGCTGTTGTAAAACTACAACTCCCAGCATGCACACTTGCCCTGCTCTTCCAGGAACTCCCATAGAAAGGAATGAAGCATGCTGGGAATTGTAGTTTCACAACAGCTGGAGTGCTGAAGGTTGCTGATCCCTGCAGTAGAAGTTCTTTGATTCCCTACTGAAGACAGGATAGGAGAGACCTGCCTTTTCGGCACCCAGGCTAAATTAGATGAGAGTTCACGCCTCTGAAAATCGCAGTGACCGAAGACCAGGCTGGAAGCGAATGAGCATCTCAGATTGTTAGAGAGACAATAGCAGATGGGACTACAGTAAAAATCAGCAACACGTAAACATTGTAAAGCGAAAGATCGGCAAACAATAGAATAACTGAAAGCTGGTTGATTTAAACGGGAAAACTCCTTGAAGACCACAGCCCCATGGAGCGGAATATCCACTACATATTATGCCACAATTCCGTGACAATATCTGTATGCGTTATATGTGGATTTTTTTGCAGGGCATCTGTGAGCAGATTTGTAGCTATGACACTGGCTGACCTGTTACATGTGCACTTGGCAGCTGAAGACATCTGTGTTGGTCCCATGTTCATATGTGTCTGCATTGCTGAGAAACAGGTCTTAATATATGCAAATGAGCCTCTATGAGCAAAGGGGGCGTTACCATTACTCCTAGAAGCTCTGCTCTTTCTACAACTGCTGAACCCTCTCCACTTTGATTACCAGGAAGTGCAAACGTGATGCACGCAGTGGGATGTAGTCCAGCTGATTCTCGCCATATTTTCCTGATTGCGGCAGGATTTTCGTATTATTTTAAAGGATGTTGATGTTAAGCAGAAAACCCCGTTAACATCAAAAAGAGGATCAGTCACCGATGATTTCACATTTTTATCTTTTTTTCTTTATTTTGTCCTCTTCTGCTTAACAACAGTGATAGACACCCACATACAAACATACCACAAGAGCCCCGCAACTGTTGGGATGACATGAGTGCCAGCAATATTAAGGGGGAAATTATTATATATATATATATATATATATATATATATATATATATATATATATATAATATTGGGTGGGGGAGGGAAATAAAAAAAAAAATATATATATTTATAAAATTTAATGAAACAAACAAAAAAAAAAAAAAACCAAAGACATTTGCAAAGCCATGACCTCTTGCACAGACATCTCCTGGATTGCCAAAAGGATGTAGCAACAACACGGTGCTGAAAATTGTGCCGCAAACCAAATGCATCTTCTGTTCTATACTCTGCTTCTTTTATAGCTTTATATATACAGTATATATATATATCTATATATATATATTTTTTTTGTTCAAACCTTTAAATGACATCACAAAAAGCCATCAGCACAAACAGCAGCAGCAGTAGTACTAGTAGTAGTGAGCGCACTCCGGCTTTACAGAGAGGTGCCATGTTGGAAATGCAGCCTTGTCACATTTGTCTTCTTGAGGTTGAGGCAGGGCGTTTTGGGTGGGGGGGGGGGATGGGTGGTCTGGCTGAGGTAAACAGAACATGGAAAACATATGATCACTGGAGCTAGACCTTGGCATGAACCTGAAGTGATCACTGCAGTCTGTTGTATGGGAGGGTAAAAAGCTACAAAATATCTGGGGGAAAAAATAAAATAAAAAAAACAAACAAAACTAGAGGACTTCCGGACAAAAAAAGGGAACCATTTCTCTGGCTGAAAACATCCATGTGAGTTGAAGCGTGAACCAAACCAAACAGGTCAAACTGTCAGTTCGAGGTTTTTTTTTTTTTTTTTTTTCTTGTGTGTGTTTCATTTTTTCTTTTTTGTTTTTTTTTGTTGTTTTTTTAATTTTCAAATATCGCTTAAAGGTATATAAACAGGAGAGGGAGAGAAGTGATTTCTAGGAAATTAAAAAGTAAAGAATAGTTTTGCACCGACGCTTGCAGATCAGCAGCGAGAATTTCTGAAATTGTGTGAGGTGACAGTTTTCCCCATCCCTTGTATTCTCCTTGATAGGTCCATAGAAATGGAGCAAGGAAAAAAAAAATCCAAAGTGTGCAACTGCGCTATGCGGCAGAAGACTGGTCTCTTTATATCCTATAGCTTGGGCCCAGCAGGACGCCTGCCGGACCAACACTACTCCATTTGTGGCCTGAGTCAGCAAGGGAAGAGGGGCAGCGGGAGAGGCCGAGGAACAGAGCGCAGGAAGGTCTAAGGGTCAGGCCATGAGAAAAGAAAGAGAAACACAGGCAGGCGAGAGCGTCACGACTCCTCGTTCCCGGAATCATCATCATCGTAACAGTCGGCATCCTCCTCCTCCTCATCTTCGTCATCTATGTCATCATCATACAAGTCGTCGTAAAGCAAGTCTGAGCTGTTATCACTAGAAGGCACTTTAGTTTTAATGCAGTATTCTGCCAAGGTGGTGGGGACTTTCACGCCGTCTTTTTCTGCTTCCGCTTTAGTTGCTGATACTTGTTTCCTGTTTAGAGAGAACAGATTAAAGACTTTAGGAGGGTTAAATCATTAATGTATCGACCAAAAACAGTTACCATAAAACTGCCCCCTATGTACAAGAATATAACTACTATAATACTGCCCCCTATGTACAGGAATATAACAACTATAATACTGCCCCCTATGTACAAGAATATAACTACTATAATACTGCCTCCTATGTACAGGAATAGAACTACTATAATACTGCTCCCTATGTACAGGAATAGAACTACTATAATACTGCTCCCTATGTACAGGAATAGAACTACTATCATACTGCTCCCTATGTACAGGAATAGAACTACTATAATACTGCTCCCTATGTACAAGAATATAACTACTATAATACTGCCTCATATGTACAAGAATATAACTACTATAATACTGCTCCCTATGTACAGGAATAGAACTACTATAATACTGCTCCCTATGTACAAGAATATAACTACTATAATACTGCCTCATATGTACAAGAATATAACTACTATAATACTGCTCCCTATGTACAGGAATAGAACTACTATAATACTGCTCCCTATGTACAAGAATATAACTACTATAATACTGC
Source organism: Rhinella marina (assembly GCA_900303285.1). Classification (NCBI taxonomy): domain Eukaryota; kingdom Metazoa; phylum Chordata; class Amphibia; order Anura; family Bufonidae; genus Rhinella; species Rhinella marina. The sequence continues at coordinate 200,455 of ONZH01014046.1, read as the reverse complement.
TCCTATGTACAAGAATATAACTACTATAATACTGCTCCTATGTACAAGAATATAACTACTATAATACTGCTCCTATGTACTAGAATATAACTACTATAATACTGCTCCCTATGTACAAGAATATAACTACTATAATACTGCTCTTATGTACTAGAATATAACTACTATAATACTGCCTCCTATGTACAAGAATATAACTACTATAATACTGCCTCCTATGTACAAGAATATAACTACTATAACACTGCCTCCTATGTATAAGAGTATAACTACTATAATACTGCCCCTATCGATAAGAATGTATGGAGATATCATGTGATGCTCAGTACGATGACACCTCATTATACAGGTGACGTCCTCCTCACTCACCTAATGATTTCAGCATATTCCTTGTCTTTTCCTTTGCTGTCCCTCCATTTCCTGAACATTACAGAAGCGTCTACATTGGCCGGGGAGAAGGTGTTTGGTTCGTTCAGCAGTGAGATCACACTCAGCAGGATTGTCCTGGGGAGGAGACAAGAAGGAGTGAAGGTTCTGGTGTACAAGCTCCATGGCGTCACAGATGCAATGTACTTAGGTGTCCTGGGTTAATAAGGCAAATCCAGCAAGTAAAACGCCGTACACACTGCGGGCTTATTCAGATGGCCGTTATGAAGACCTGCGGTCAGACTACAACTTGCCGCCGTAACAGACACTAAAATGCGACCACATAATGGCCACCAGAATAAAGACCTTCTGCAAATTATGTGGTTCAATAACACCACTCAAAAACACATCTTGACCAAACGCTTCTTACATATGTAGTTTCTTACAACGTATCGCCATCAGTCTGCTCCCATACAGTCTCCTAAAGCATTACTTGACTGCAGAGCTCACATGTCTCAGTGTCAGAAGGTCACTGCTGAAGCAGGAGGTGGAGAGTAGGAGGGGTCTGGGCAATCTTAACCCAGGGACAGCAGGGGGGGGGGATTGTAACTTATTTTTTCCCCTGGAAAACACATAAAAGGGGGTGTCCCATGATGACAACTTACCCCATTATCCACAGGATAGGAGATAAGTGTCCGATTGGTGGGGCCCCCACCGACCACAAGAATGGGGGCCAATGCTCCACAGTTCGAATAGAGCTCTATGGGGCCGCTAGAGATAGAAGAGCGCTCGGAGGAGCGCAGGGCCCCCAGCAGTCAGACTTCCACAGATCAGACACTTATCCCTGTTCCACAGGATGGAAGGGGCAACCCCTTGAAATCAATGGCACAATTCACATTCAGAAAATCTCTTCCACCCATATGAAGGGGGTAGTTTCGGCAGCAAGCACATGGCGTTCTGCACCAGACACATGGGGCGGTCACAGAGTTCTGCAACCAATCTGCCACGTGTGAATACACCTTTATTCTCCCCAGAAGGAGAACCTGAAATGTGAGATATTACCTGATAGCAGGCGGATTACACACAGGATGGTTCAGCACCACCTTCACACTTACCTGACGTTCTGGGTGGGGTTCCACCTTTCTGAAGGCAGCTCTCCACTCTGTGGGTCATCTACAGGCGGGTGAAGGATCGAGATGCAGACATCGCCATTCTAAGAAACAGAACAGAGACATGAGGACCCTCCTCGGACTCTTTACACACCATCAGTAATCTGCAACTTCTTTTTGCAAAAGGCAAAGTTTCAGTGGATGATAACTTTACAGAACTGTGGGGCAGATTGTTTAAATTTGCGCCATCTACAGGATTAGTAAATCTAGACGCAGTGCCAACTTAGCTGAGACCGGAATACCCCTTGTTTGTGATGGCCGGGGTTATAGAACAGCAGAGATGACTAATCTATGCTGGTTCCATACCTCCCATTTAACCCCCCGGACATCTCAAACAGGTAATCCGATCTCCGCCATGAATGACCGCCATCCAGGCCTCATCTACATTTCTGTCAAGGAAAAAAGCACCCTTGTTTCATCCATGAAGGATCCGCATTTGGTCCGTGTGTCATCCGAAATCCGCAGATGTTACTCAGCTGAAAATTAATTTCCAGAGCATCTCTTATTATTCTTCAGAGAAAACGGACGCAACACGGATGCCATCTGTGCAGTGTCTGCAATTTACTGACCCATAGGCTTCACTGGACATGTTTGGTCTGCATAATGGACCAAAGTATTGCATGTCCCCGATGTCTTTTTTTGTACTGACTGTCATACAGGTTGGATGCCAGCTATGTTATTCTGCTGCCGGCACCCGCCGCCTGTACTTGTATTAAACGATAGTCCTCCTCATTGGTGGCGCAGTGCGCCCTCCTCCCCCAGTACTAAAAACATTGGTGGCAGTGGCCACAGGGTCCCCTCTTCATTGGTGGCAGTTCCGATCGGAGCCCCAGCAGTGTAATCCCGGGGCTCTGATCGGTTACCATGGCAGCCAGGACGCTACTGAAGCCTTGGCTGCCATGGTAAGCTCCCAGCTGCTGTGTGCACAAAGCCCCAGGGCAGCAGTGAGTTTGAAGTCCTGTTCACCCTGATAGAGGCATTTTTAAATCGTATGAGGCTTTTTGCGGGAAAAGTTGCCCTTTCTAATTCCAATTCCACCATTTAATGATGCATACAATGAAGTGGGGAGCTGGGAAAAAAAAAAAAATTCCAAATAGGTGAAAACTGGAAAAACAAAATTCCACAACAATGTTATGGGTTTTGTTTTTACGGTGTTCCCTATATGGTAAAGCGGACCTGTTAATTTCATTCTCCAGGTCAGTAGGATTACGGCGATACCACATATGAATAGGTTTGTCTCACATTTTAATACTGAATTTAAAAAAATTATAAATTTTTTTTTTATTGCCATATTCTGACCCCTACAACTTTGTGTGCTATGTGTACAGAGCTGTGCGAGGGCTCTTTTTTGATACCATTCTGGGGTGTGTAAGACTTTTTGAACACTTCATTTAATTTTTTGTGGAAGGTGAAGCGACCTAAATCAGCCAGTTTGGCTTTTCTTCCGTTTCACTGTTTGTCTATGGGAAAAAAATATTTTTATACTTTAATAGTACGGGCGTTTTAGCATCCGGCGATACCCATGATGTGCATTTTTTTTTTTTTTTTTTTTTAAGCATAACGAATCTGGCTCTCCCGATCTCTGCTAGGGGGAGCCGGATGACACAATGGTTAAAAGTCTGCGATCTGCATTACCGCTGGACACGGACTTTAGCCGTGGGTGTCTACTGTATGAAGCAGTAGGCACCCTGCGGCTATGGCGCCCACTGCGCGCCATGTTTAAAGTCCTGGCCAGTGCCGTACATGTACAGCCGTACATGTACATGTGCCGTATTGATGACCTATCCTCAATTACAGATCAGCGGGGACCCCTTGTGGATCAGATGCTTGAAGAGAAGGTCGCACTTAGTGCCAGCGCTGTCTTCTCAGCGGTGAGCAGGTGAAATAAAAGCTGCCCCATTCACTTCTATGGGACGGCTCTGTAGTATACACTTGAATAGGAACGAGCCGCCCCATAGAAGTAAATGGGACGGCTTGTAATTTCACCTACTCACCGCTGCGATGTTGACGGAGAGCAGGTAAACAATGAAGAGAAGGCAGTGCTCGCTCCCCGCTTCTATACAAACTGCTGATCTGCAGCGGTGACGGGTGTCAAACCCCCGCCAACCTGATATGGATGACCTATCCCGAAATTTTAAAATCTTGGAAATCCCCTTTAACATTTTACTTTGGTCCCACTTGGGGACTTCAACTTCTATGAACCGCTCAAATAATAAACAGCAATCTGCACTGAAGTATATCATGCCTACAGTGTCTAATAGGTGTAATAACATAACAGCCCATCAGCGCCTCACAAGAACTAACCACGGCATCTAAGGGGTTAACATCCGGAATCAGAGTTATTGCTGACCCAGGTCGTTCAAGCAGGGAGGTGGTGGCAGTACAGCCAGTGATGACATGGGCACAGCTCCTCTGCCTGCACAATCACTGTAAAACACTTGCAGGAACTGCACAGTTCCCACAACATATAGTACGTCATGGAGTACTAAGAATAGGACTGCACATCTTGTCCTAGGTTTTCACACTTCGATTCCTAACCACCCGAAACTGACCCCAACTTAGAGACCATGGGGGTAGGGTCTGAGTCTCAGCACCCCTGCAGATCATCCGTCACCTCAGGCCTCGGCGATGTTTTCCTACACACCGTCTATGTTATAGCAGTGGCACAGGGTACAGCTTTGTCCTATTGGCTTCCATGGGAGCAGTGCTGCAGTGACCAGGCACAGCCGCTGCACAGTGTATGGAGCGGTGTAGTTCAGGATATTGATGGCCCATCTTCAGGACGTTTACCCACCCATCAGCTGTTTGAAGGGGCAGATGCAAAACTCACTTTAAATGAGCCCACTGTCTAATGATAAAATTACACTGCTCATCCTACCCCAGTCTACACAGCAAAGCTGACATGTGATCAGGACAGCAACTAAATAAGTAAACAGCACAAGCACCATGGAAGGGTCAAAGCATGCGGTAAATGCCTTACCTCATATATATTGGGATGCCACATCTTTGTCAGGAAACGGAAAGTTGGAGGAGAGTATGGATAGTCTATGGGGAATTTTATGTGAGCCTGCAAAAGAAGAAATGTATCATACATTGAGAATCCTATTGTCACATCCCATCCTTATCCCATATACATCTTATATAGGATGTAGAACAATTTTCTAATATACAGCTATTTGAAATTTTGCTCCCAGACCTTTATTATATACATACAATAGCGTCTCTTAGTCCTGTACAATGCATCCACAGGAGAGCTGATAGGACTAAACATGGCATCAGTCATGTGAGCCATCATGTGACCTGGCTTTCAGTTAAAGGGGTTCTCTGGTAATTAAGAAAATGTAAATACTTAAATTTTATAATAAATATATTCCCAAATACCTTTCATTAGTTAAAATGGCTCGGTTTGTCTGGGGACCAATCATTAGGGGGAAACAAAATGGCTGCTGTCCTATTAGTACACACAAAACCTGTCCTAATCAGACAGGAGGACAAGTTACTTCACAACACTGAGGTAAAGAGCTGCCTCATCCTCCCCTCTGCTCGGCTAAATCTCTGTAGGAATGGAGCTCATGAGGAGACATGAAGTACAGAGAGGACGGACAGGACAGACTGTGGTAATGGAGACTGCATACAAGAGCTGCTGCTTATTAGCCTCATCTGCTCATGAACTCCATTCCTACAGATATTCAGATGAAGATCTTATCTGTATTCAGGATCATAATCCCTGACAAGCAGAGCAGAGAGGAGGATGAGGCAGCTCTTTACCTCAGTGTTGTGAAGTAACTTGTCCTCCTGTGTGATTAGGACAGGTTTTGTGTGTACTAATAGGACGGCGGCCATTTTGTTTCTCCTAATCTTTGTTCCCCAGGCAAAATGAGCCATTATAACTAATGAAAGGTATTTGGGAATATATTTATAATTAAGTAATATTTAAGTATTTTCATTTTCTTAATTTCCTGGAGAACCCCTTTAAGGAGTAAGGCTAGGGCTACACGGCGAGAGTTGTCGCACAACACCCGTGACTCAGGGATCCTGGCTGCGATAACTGTCGCCGTGTAGCCCTAGCCTAACACCAAGCTCCTCATTTGCAGCTGGTAACGCCTACACCATGGCTGAGAGTAAAAAGCTTTATTACTGGCAGTGCCGGGCACCAGCAGCGTCGCTGCTCAGGTCAGCGCTCATGCGTAGAAATATGCAGGAGACTCTTTGCAAAGCATAGGCTGCTTGTATACGGCACTGGCGTCTGATGCCTGTATGAGCACCGGTCTGACTAACGTCTTCCCCTCCCAGCAATGCATTTAGTGCGGGTAGGGGAGATTTAGGTGTTCATGAGCAGAGCCGCCGGTTATTAACATAATCTAGAATGATGATGATTCTGGATTGCGGCTGGGGGGGCAGGGGAGAAGCTGCATGTTCGGCCCATCATAGTCCATAGCAGCATTCTCACCATCCATACTATAATTATATTCTGCATCCCACGCTGCATACATATACTCATGCATAGGAACCCAGCCCATACACCCTGTGCAGGAGGACAGCAAGGAACTGGTTAACCCCAAGTTTGAGTGGACTATGCAGAACAGGCCGATTACTCCAGTCATGGGCTCCCTGCCAGGCTATTTATTGCTTGCAGCCCTGTCAGCACATGGCGACTCAAGACCAACTTCACAAGGCCAGAGCCAAGGCCACATAGTCGCATCACCACCGACACGTGGGGGCCGGAGGCTGACGGCTCCACAGGCCTGTAACACACAAGGCCAGAGGCGATGAAATAAATATAGTAAAATAAAAGCGAACAGCGCACGGATAGGCTATGGAAAGAACTGACCTATTTTTACGCTTGACTGAAGAGCTTACATTCCGGCATCTGAACACATGCACTGGAAATCCAAGCGTTAGGCTGATAGTGATCAACACCACTGGTAGGCTTAAAGGGGTTTAAAGAAGAACTCCCGCAAAAATGTTTATTCTCTGACCTGTTAGAAAGGTGAATGATATAATCTGTAGTGATTGTCATTGTCTTATCAGTGACTGTTTCTGTGAGTAAAAACCTCTCTTCTTATTGTAGCTGGGTCATGTGACCAACTCCCTGACCTCCAACTGACCCAGGACAGGAAGCCTGTAACTGCTCTATTCATTCCTATGGGAGCCTCACTTTCAGTCTCATAGGAATACATAGAGAATTAGACTTCCTGTCCACACAAGTCTATGTGTTAGTTGGTAGGTCTAATTGCTGGTCACATGACACAAGAAACTTCAGGATGATATAAGTCAAAAAGTCAGACACTGGTAAGAAAATGACATTCACTACAGATTATATCATGTACATTTCTAGCAGGACATGGAATAAAATGTTTGTCGGGAGTTCTTTAACTTACTGATCATTGGGGGTACAATCGATGAAGGGCCACAGTGCAGGGGATGAGCCACAGGGGCCGATGTGCCTTCAAGTCATATCCTGTAAGTTTATGAGATGGGAATAACTCCTTAAAGGGGCCGTATCTAAGGATTGCAGCTCAGCTCCTATTCACTTGAAAGGCAGCAGAACTGCAGTACCCCCGCGCGGCCACTACTTGGCGGATCGAGCTTTCTGCTTCCGGGTTTGTCCGCTTTGTTGTTATGGTGCCTGCTGCTGCTGAAGACAACTGATCAATGGGGGTGCAAGGCGTCAGATCGCCATAGATTATCTATCCTGAGGATAGGTCATTAATATCCAGAAAGCAGTAAAATCAAGGTGGGCAAGTCTTCTTAAGGTGGAGTCAACTTAGTTTTTTGTGGCTTTTTAAAATTTTAATTAAAAAAAAAAAAACCCTGTATGTGATGGAAGTCTAAGGGCTTCTTTAAAATTTTTTTTTTTTTTTTTTTTTTTTAAAGTGCTTATCCCATCTTAGACAATGGGGGCATATCGCTAAGATTGCCTGATAGGTGCAGGACCTGCACCTATATCGAGAACGGAGCGGGGAGCGCTGTTTCTGGAGGACCTCAGGTTTTCCACCACCAGGCGCAGCTCCCCCGCTGCTCCCATAGAAATGAATGGAGGGCGGCTGCGCATGCACAGTGCGCCCTCCGTTCATTTCCCGGCTCCGTTCTTGATATTTTTTCTCTCCCCCATTTCTCAACCCCATCAATGGATGTGACCATTCAATGCGGACAAGAATGAGGCACATTCACTTCAATGAGGCTGGAAAAAAAAAAAAAAAAAAAAAAAAAAAAAAAAAAAAAAAACACAGAAACCACTCCACGGGCATTCCATTTCCTTATTTCCACAAAAAAAAAAAAAAAAAAAAAAGATAGAACATGTCCGCATTACGGACAATGATAGGATTGTTCAATTAGGGGACAGCCGCTCCGTTCCACACAAGGTGGAATGCACACGACTGGTATCCGTGTTGTGCAGATCAGCAATTTGCGGACCGAAAAACACCCAACGGTCGCGTGCATGAGCCCTTAGTCTTCATGTACATCTCCATGTCTGTATTTCGGTCTGCAAATATCAGATCAGCAAAGCACATACATCTTCCTTGCGTATTCCACATTTTTCTCGCCCCCATCAGTGGATGTGACCATTCAATACTGACAAGAATAAGACATGTGTGATCGGCCATACGGATCCGCAAAAAATACATGTGTGCATGGCCTCATAGGAATGAATGGATCAGTGTGCTACAGTATCTGCAAAAAAATGTGGGTAGTACATGGATGAAAATACGGTTGTGTGTACATGAAGCTTTAAGAGTATTTCTCACCGAACTCCATAATCACATAACTGCCAATCATGCCATTCATACGACCACAAAACTTTTTCCACGTGGACACTGGAACTTAACAGCGCCATCCATCGTGTAGTGGACAGAGCTGGTAACTGCAGTGCCATTCCCATTCACTTCAATAGGAGCAGCTGGACTGCAAACATACCGCTGTGTGCACGAGTCCTTATCCTGAATCTAGACCATCACTATTAGGCCTCATGCACACGAACTGTGGTCCGCAGTGCACTGACCGTGGGGCCACCGCATGTGGATCGCGGACCCATTCACTTGTATGGGGTCTGTGATCCGCATCCGAGGGTCCGCACTGCAAAAAAAGTAGTGCTTGCACTACTTTTTTGCGGTGCGGAGGCATGCCCAGAAACACCATGGAAGCACACCGTAGTGCTTTTGTGGTGTTCCGATCCGTGTCTCAGCTCCGCATCTCCCGGATCGCGGACCCATTGAAGTGAATCGGGCTGCACATGGCCGGTTCCCGTTTATTGCAGCATGGGCACAGCCGGCACACGTTCGTGTGCATGAGGCCTTAAAGGGGTTTTCTATCTTTTGCCACACACAGAAGCCCCGGCATAAAATAAGTACTATGGAAGCCAAAAGAACATGCTTTTGGCCTCTGTGGTACAATGGGGGTATAAGAGTGCATTAAAAGGTATGCGGCAGGAACTAATTTTAAGACCCTTAATCCCATTTCTTACTATGATACAATATGCAAGTTTGTGTTGCAATTTGTTCCCGCGGAGCCTGCAATTGTAGAAGAATTATGAATACTAGCAATACTGCTACTGTCAAAGATCACCATAATGAACTGCTCCAATGATGGACTCCACCATGTTGCTGGAGATTGGAAGCATTTTATATGTTTAAATATATTTGGGGCAGATTAATCAAAACTGGTGCAATGCACAAGTGGAGTGGACTAAAATATATAAAAACTTGGTTGCCATGGGCAACTGCTTCTTGTGCATCAGTTTTAAAGGGGATTGTCTGGTTTCCAATATTGATTACCTATCTGGGCCCCTGGCAAGCACACTACAATGTGTGTACACACACATACATTACATACGCCTTTTTTCATACATGAGGCTCTAGCTACCAGTAAGTGACTCTACCCTCCTACAATCAGCATCACTGGAGGCTGAAAACATTTACTGACCCGCCCGCCTCATTTATCATAACCTGTCAGTCCTCAGGTAATGTCTGACAACTAACGTCTTAAAAAATAAACTCACAAAAACAGGCCGACACTCTTCAGCAGTGACAGAACCAGGTCAGCCGGGGTGCAGTCCTGAAATGACACCACCAAGTAGTGAATGAAGACATAAAGCCACCTAAGTCACAGTTATTAGAATGAAGTTTGCAGAGATTTTTGAACCAAAGGAGTGGATACAAAAAGATTCTAAGTATAAAAGGAAAGAAAGATATTTCTCCGCTCTTATCCCCTTCTGCGCATGAAAAGCAGATTCCAGCCTTAGGGAATGGATATGCAGGCCAAGACAAGTAATGCGGTATGACTGGGGCTGCCAACAGATAGTACTGACTCCCTGTCTCTTTATGTAAATGATGGAGGTACAGATAGTACTGCCTCCCTGTCTCTTTATGTAAATGATGTAGGTACAGATAGTACTGCCTCCCTGTCTCTCTGTAAATGATGGAGGTACAGATAGTACTGCCTCCATGTCTCTCTGTAAATGATGGAGGTACAGATAATACTGCCTCCCTGTCTCTTTATGTAAATGATGTAGGTACAGATAGTACTGCCTCCCTGTCTCTCTCTGTAAATGATGGAGGTACAGATAATACTGCCTCCCTGTCTCTTTATGTAAATGATGTAGGTACAGATAGTACTGCCTCCCTGTCTCTCTGTAAATGATGGAGGTACAGATAGTACTGCCTCCATGTCTCTCTCTGTAAATGATGGAGGTACAGATAGTACTACCTCCCTGTCTCTCTCTGTAAATGATGGAGGTACAGATAGTACTACCTCCCTGTCTCTCTCTGTAAATGATGGAGGTACAGATAGTACTGCCTCCATGTCTCTCTGTAAATGATGTAGGAACAGTACTGTCTCCTTGTTAATCTTTCTGTAAGGAGTCCCATTACTCTGACCACTTCCTACTTTCCACCTCAGCAGCTGGCTCAGTGGGTGTATAAGGTGTGAGATAGGCTGTCTGCACACATATACCTCATTGCTGTCATGGGTAAAAGGGACGATTTATCAGTGTTACAAAAAGGGGCAGTTACTGGCTTTTGGGTCAAGGGTGGCAGTATTTCTGACACCATGCGGTTTGGGATCCGTTGTCGTGCTGCTGATGGGAATTGTACGTCGAGTCGGCTACAGTGGAAGAGACAACAGTTCAGTGAACCCTACTGTGTATGGGGCTCTGAAGCAGACGGACGGTCTCTGTACCTCTGCTAATGAAGTTGCATCGGCAGAACAGGCTTCACTTTGTGTCAGTATGAAAACTGGACCTTCGGTGATTGGTAAGGGTTGCTTTCTCCAATGAATCACATTTTCCGATTCATCAAGCCATGCAACCATTGCTGGAAGAACACTGTTTTTCTGTCATTCTCTGGGCCCACTCCTCCATGTGGAAGGCACTCTCAAACAATTTGGGTATGAATACATCTCTGCAGATCACGTGCACCAATGGATGCGGATTGGATCTTCCAGTAAGACAACTTGACCTACCCTGGACCCCCAATTCCCCAGACTTTAACCCAACTGAACATCTGTTGGACCACCTCAATGGTCATGTCTGCTCTATGGATCCCCTCACACACCCCTCCAGCAGCTGTGGGATACACTGCAGTCAGCATGGCTCCAGGTACCTGTGACCAACTATTAGGACCTTATGGAGTCACCCCGGCCAGTCTAGCTGTTCTCTGTGCTGCACCTGATGGTTAGGGCTCATGCACACAAGCGTGCCATATTTTGCAGTCTGCAAATTGTGGATCCGCAAAATACGGATGCCTCCTTTGTGCCTTCCGCAATTTGTGGATCGGAACGGGCAGCCCATTATAGAAATGCCTATTCTTGCCCGCAAAACGGACCAAAATAGGACATGATCTATAGTTTTTGTGGGGCCACGGAACAGATCAACTGAAGTGAACGAGTACGCGGCTAGGATGCCAGGACATACTGCCTGTGTAGCAGGTTCAGCTGCACAGAGGCCCAGAGAGGGAGGGGGGCCCTTTCCAGGGGGATGTTGGTGTGCCCTGGTTAGGACTTTTTGTGAAACTGCTGCCCCTTCTGGCTGTACTCCAAAGCTGAAGGACCTTCGATGACATCACAGTCATGTGATCCTTTCAACACTGAAGTGGTGATAGGACCTGTGATGAGGTCAGCATCATGTGACCAGTGCAGAGGAAGGCAGAGCTGGAGACCTGTGGAATGAAGGCGAGTGCCAGAGAAATGCTGTGGTTCTCCCCATTATACCTCCTCCCTGCTTAGTGGAGGGGCGAGTTGTTAGTTACATGGGACTGTATGTTATAGAAGATTGAGGGGAGATGACTGGTGCTATTCACATGGGATTGGATATTATAGAGGACTGGAGTGGTAAGGAGTGATGTTTACATAAGACTATGTGTTGGAGGGAGCTGAAGGAGTGGATTTAAGTTATTAACAATGGGACTGTATCATATAGAAGACTGGTGGGAGAGGATTGGTGGTATTTACATGGGACTGCATGGTATAGAGGACTGGTGGGAAAGGATTGGTGTTATTTACATGGGACTGCATGGTATAAAAGACTGGTGGGAGAGGATTGGTGTTATTTACATGGGACTGCATGGTACAGAGGACTGGTGGGAAAGGATTGGTGTTATTTACATGGGACTGCATGGTATAAAAGACTGGTGGGAGAGGATTGGTGTTATTTACATCGGACTGCATGGTATAGAAGACTGGAGGGATAGGAGTGATGCTATTTACATGGGACTGCATTGTATAGAAGACTAAGAAATAGAGGTTATTTACATGGGACTGTAAACTGGTGGGAGAGGACTGGTGTTATTTACATGGGACTGCATGGTATAGAAGACTGGAGGGAGAGGACAGGCATAATTTATGGGGGCACTATAGAGAATATTATAACTCTAGGGGGTACAGCAGGAGGAATTATAACTACAGGGAGCACTACAGGGAACATTATAAATACTGTGGACAGTGGTGGCGGCATTATTACTGAAAGCTCCATAGGAGTGCCTTATAGATTGACATTATTTCTATTGGGGTGCCTTATTAGTACTGAGGGCACTGTAGGGAGCCTTATTACCACTGGGGGTACTATGGAGGGACTTCCGCCTAGCAGTGAGCCCAGTGATGTCACCAGCACTAATCAACAGGCTTTAGGCCCTAGCCTGTAAAGCTGCCCATCAGTGCCGGTGACGTCTCCCCTTAGCAGTGTAAAAATGTAAACAAAACAGCCCTTGCCCTTTACTTTACAGCACAGGACAAGAGCATTGGAGCATGGAATGTTAGAGGGGGTTATGTCCGAGGAAAGGGGAGGGGGCCCAGGTACATTTGCACAGGGGCCCTCTGTTGTGTGTCCGACCCTGTAGGATGCAGAACCAAACCACACTTTTGAGCCCTTACTCTGCATATTAGCTGTGGTCAGAATATTAGGTGGGTCATTCCACCGCATAGTAAAACAGGAACAGAAAACTACTGATCATAAAGAAGGACATATGGCAGAGCTATGGAGAGGCCGCATGAACAAGTCTGTGCCCTCATCTCAGAGGCTGCCCGCTCATCAGATGACTGGAGGTAAACAGGGTGGTGACCCTCACAGTAAACACACAACCATGATAACTGCTTATCAGTGGGGGACGCCGCGTTCTCCGACAGACGGACACACACTACTACCAAACGATAACACACACTTAATAAGTCAATTCATCTGATGACCCGCATGTCGTGGCAGAGCGTGCCAGGGCTAGGGCACCACCGAGAGCTCCGACCTCTGGCACGGCTCGTGCTCGTCTTTCACCACTCTCCGTTATCTACAATTACATCTCCACCATCAAGAGGACTCCTATACAGAGAGTGTCCTTTAAAAAGATGGCTGCCAGCATCTCCAGAGGCAAATAACTGAAATATACATGTTATCTGGAAAGACGGCGATGGTCCTAAATGCGCCTTTAGAAGCCACAGTCAATAACTACCGCCGGATAAAGGGAGGGGGGCTGGCCATCAGCCCAATGACTGTACGAGACCCTGCCGTCTGTGGGACAAGTTGGTCTTTAACAGCCAATATAACTGCATACCTAGGCAGTGGCGTTCAGAAGTCTGGGAAAGCTGGGTGACATCTTTGCAGCAGGTCTACAGTGGTACCCATCTTTCTAAACTATATTATTGCCGTCTTCAGTTGATTTTTCGGAAATCGTATATAATTGGTTACACAGCTTTACCAAGAACAGATGTAACAGGGAACCTGTCATAGCTTCTGGAGGAGCTCCCACCCAGCTTTCCCAGACTCCAGAACTCCAACCCGAGCCAGAGACTGAATGGCAGCACGGAAGAAGTTTGTCTTATGGGGTTGGAGGGGGTCATGTTATACTTCCTGGGGAACTTCGATACGGCACACGCCTGTCCGTCGACAATTCTTAAGGGACGGCAGCGGAGAATCACACAGATCTGAAGCAAACCTGCCATTCCAGATAAACGTGCACGTCTCGCTTCACAAGACGGCGCCTGTCGCTGATTCACGTGTCGAGTCAGATGCCGTCAGCTCTGCTATAGCCCATGGATACCAATGTAAAACCAAAAGGTAGGAAGTGCGCAATATGGTGCGACCCCAACACCAGGCCTGGCAGGAGGGCTCAGTAGGTACCAATGAGGATCCCAATTTTCACTCCTCCACCAAATCAAACATGGACGCCATATGGCCAGTAACGCTTACGGCAAGTAAATCCACTTCACCCTCAAGGTCTATGCAGCACAATAGTGGTAACCTCAGCTGCTTGTCGTGGACATAAGACATAAGTGGATGTATGGGCAGCCGTGCTCTAGAGGTGCTGGCCTGACCCTACACTCCTTTTTATTAACATTTACTTACATAGTTTCATCTAATTTCATCCTCTTTTCCAGTTCTGACCGCAGCCTGCAGTATAAAGAATGGAGGCCATTAGAGAGGAGTGAATTTCAGGTTTTTAAGGTCCTCTCCTGCATAACGGAGACCGGACGGATCCGTTATGCAGCCCATAGACTTCTATTATGACGGAATGAATAACGGAATGCCTCTAAAGAAATTACTTTATGCATTCTGTCATAGAATTGCGTTATGGTCCGTGGTAACGGAATCCATAGCGCAAACCACCTTTTACCACCAAACGAAGCGTGAACGAATTTCTAAGCTAAGCTTCATAGCTAAGATCAGAGTAATGTATAAACGGAAATGTCTCCTCCTGTCTACACATATACACTAAAAGGTAGATATGGCTACAATAATTTATTATACATAAGCCTAGACGTGCACAGAATGAAACCATCCATACATTGTACTGCAGCCTGCAGTGTAAAGTATGGAGAAGCTGGAAACTTGAAGAGTCTCTACTGTAAAGTATTAAAAAAAAAAAAAAAAATTTTTGGTCCTTTGCAATCTACGATCCTGGAAAATTTCTGACCATTTAAAGTGACGGCGCTGCTGCCTGTATATATCACACACTGGCAGAGGGCCTCGCAGCCCATCTGCAGATTAAGATTACAGCTCCTGCATCTGGGCACAGCCGGCCCTGTACGTGTGCAGTAATGGATGGAAACAGATACCGTGCAGGGTGTGTGGCCGAGGACAGACTGCAGCAGATCCGGCTTCACAGAGGAGAAGTCAATCGGCAAAGGAAGAGGACGGAGGGACGGCTGCAGAGGCCGCCATGGAGGTCACACTTCTCGTATGTCCATATTCACTGCAGCAGAAGTCGTCTTCAGGGTACAATCACACAACGGGGGGGGGGGTGGAGAAGCCATTAAAAAAACAAAAAAAAAAAAAAACCACAGATGTATCCGTTTCCAACGGCTGATTTTGCATCTGTTTTTAACGGCCATTAAAAACTGATGAATTATTTTTTTTTTTATATTCCAACCCCTGCAGTGCCCTCACAGTATATATAATGACCCCCTGGACATCAAACTGCCCCACGTGTCTACCAGTACGATTAATGCCCCCTTTGTGCGGCGCAGTATGATGAATGGCTCACTCTATGACCTCATTCTACTTGTGTCAAAAAAAAAAAAAAAATCCTCGGCTTCCAGCCTGATCATGAGACATTGTCGGGTCCTGATGCCTCCAGTGAGGAGCGAGTATCCCCCACCAGTGGCGTAACTAGAGTTCTATGGGCCCCAGGGCAAACTTTGGATCAGAACCCCCCCCACATAATATGTTTGAATATGTTGTAGTACGCCACAGATGATCACTACATCATGTGTGGACTCCCCGACCCCCTACAAGTTAAATTATGCCCCCGATTTATAAAATATAAGTGACCTGTTTTAAGGACCCTTACTCTGATGAAATGGATTAAAAATAAAATGAATTACCTGCTGACTGTGCCCTCAGTCACAGTAATGCCCCTCATACCTCCCCCAGTTGACCGAGATATTCCCAATAATAACGATGCCCATATAGTGCCCCGGTAATAATAATGACCCCATAGTGAGTCACTATTAAAAATGCACTCTTAGTGACCCTGGTAATATGAAATAACCCTTGTGGTGCCCCAGTAATAAAGTAACATTAAAGTAACATTAATGCCCCCTATTGTATCTAGGGTAATAAAAATGTCCCCAAAGTACCCCCCAGTAATATCCCCCCACTGACCCCAGTAACGTCCCTATACTCTGATCATTACACCCCTAATCCCCACGTGTGTCTAAGTGGTTGAGGTATTATTTATATTTTTTTTATTTTAAATCCCTGAAAGGCCCTTGGTACAGTTTTTTTTCAGATTAGACAGCATTAAAAAACGGTCCCATTGATTTCAATGAGGTAAATCTGGGCGTTGAAATGGGGGGGGGGGGGGGGAAAACGGACAGGAGCTATTTTTTGGATGACTGCAAACTAACAAACAAAAAAAGCAACATCTGGGATCGGATCCAGCTCTGACTGTGGCATCCAAGCAGTCAGGGTGACGGATCTTCTCCTGTCACCCATATGTCCTCCCTCCAGGCCACCATCATGAGTTGGTATTGCAACTGGGGGCCTAACAATGGCCTCCAAGTCCGCCACGTACGGAAATAAATTACGCCCTGCCACAGCAAATATGTTGACAGGAACATATAATACACCAGTAGTGCAGTAGTAGAAGTAGTAAGTAGTGTAAGCAATTAAAAAATGTTCAAGTCCCCTTGTGGGACTAAGATATTGTTCAAAATGTTTTAACGTGAAATAAAATAAAAATAAAAAGTTCATTGTGCAAAAGTAGAAAGGGAAAAAAAAAAAAAGTACCTAATTTGGTACCACCACCATCATCACACCGACTCGCAGAATAAGGCTTCATGCACATGAACGTGTGCCGGCCGGGCCCCTGTTGTGGACCGCAATGCACAACACAGATTGTAGGGCCACCGCATGCGGAGCTTGTACCCATCCCCTTGTGGGGTGTCTGTGATCCGCACCACTGAAGCACCATGCCTCCATTCTGCACCGTCCCATGCACACGGTCAGTACCAGTGCACTGCGGACTCGCAATACGGCTGGGCAACAGCCTTCTGCATGAACCCTAAAGGCGACAGGTGGTGCACAGTGAACGTAAAGACTATGCCAGGAGTTGCAGTTTTTTTCCCACAAAGAGTTAATAAAAGTGACATCACAAAATGGTTTTCTCCTTTAAACCTGTCAGTCAAGCAGTGCAGACACGGCGGTGATCAGAGCGGCCCCATACATCATCGACAGGTGAAGAGAGCCCCAGGACACGTCTGCTGCGCCAGTACCGGGGGCCTGTCCATACATGTAGAACGTGTTCTGACTACACGCTAAGAGACCCTGTAATGTTAACCAAAGGATCTGGATGTACACGTACTACAGATGACTATACGCTACCGGTGTCAGCCATTTCAGGCTGTATAAGGCCTCATGCACATGACCATATTTATTTTGCGGTCCACAAAAATACGGATGACCTCTGTGTGCATTCCGCGGAACGGAACAGCTGGCCCCTAGTTGAACAGTCCTATCCTCGTCCGTAATGCGGACAATAACAGGACACGGTTTATTTTACGTAACAGAAACGGAATGCACAAGGAGTAACTTTTTTTTTTTTTTGCGGACCCATCGAAATGAATGAAAAAAAAAAAAAAAAAACCCCACACGGAACGGACACGGAAAGAAAATATGTTCATGTGCATGAGCCCTAAGGCTACCTGCACACGGGTACGAATTTCTGTGCGTTTCCGCACCAAATCCGAATCGGACATTACACGCGTTACTTCTTGCGGTTTTGACGCAGATCTCAGACAAAGGATGAAATTTGCGCAAAGAATTGAGATACTGCAGATTTCAGAATCCTCACGGTACGTCAATGTCCGCACAGAACGAAAAGCAACGTTCACGCGAGATCTGTCTACTCCCATTCACTTTGCTGGTACTGTATTGCGGCAGGTAACATGCAGGTAACACAGCGGGGATCTAATATGCATGGGTCCAGCCGAAATCTGTGCAGCCTCTTTTTATAATAGTCAATGGGGTAGGTTGAGGCTACATGGCGACTTTCTGCTCAAATTCTAGTTGTGCCTAAGTTGTGAAAAGAGGGGTTCCTCTCGGGCAGACCTGCTTAGGGAACTGGCTCCATTGCTGACCTGCAGGTCCCAGGTCTCCACAACATCCGTTCTGACTCGGGTCACGTGACCACTCCAACGGTGAGGTGCCACCAAGCGGCATATCACTAGGTCACATGACACTTGGGCGATGTCGCCGCTGCTGCAGTCACATGACCCGCGTCAAAACCGATGTTGTGGAGACCTGTGGGGCAGCGATGGACCCGGCAGTGGGGTCAGGCAAGTATAATCAGCACCACCGTAGGTCTGACCAGGCTGGGGGTGAGGGGGTCCGTATAAAATGTCCCCAGGGTTAGACAACCCCTTTAAGGCTGGGCTTCCATACAGCAACCGCAATGCTGCACACCTGCGATGGCGGCAGAATTTTACAGGCGATGGCACCATAAGGGATCATTCACGTGACTGCATATTCAGTCCACGTCTGATGCAAATTTTTTGCAGATCCATTCATTTCCACAAGGCCGAAAAATACAAAAAAAAAAAACCGACAGCACACAGATGTCGCCAGTGTGCAGTCCAAATCCGTGTGGCCGCGCTGCAAGTAACAGACCATGTCCTATTCCTGTCCTTTTTGCAGACAACAGGCAATTCTACAATAGAGTACGCCGAAAGTGAGGAGTGTTTTGTGGATCCGCGGTTTGCAGAGCGCAAAACATATGCAGTCGTGTGAATGCCGTCTAAACATGTTCACATGGTCATGGGCTGTTGTACCGGGACGAGGTTTCTGTTGCACGCAGCACCTGCTACATGTGCGCCCTGCCTAAAGGGGTTGTCATGGGGATTCATTTTATGTAAAATAATAAGTCCCCTTTCACACCTGTGGCGCGGGGCTCCAGCAGGCCGCTCCGGTGGGTGAACAGCCCGCCGGATCCGTGCTGCCGCAAGTGCACGTGTGGGGCCGGAACTGCGCTCCAGCCCCATTCACTGTAATGGGGGCGGGCGGCGGATCCGGCCGCAGCACAGCAACCCCTGCTGAGAGGCGGCCGGAACGAAAATACAACACGTTCTCATGCACCTGCGGCAGCACGGATCCAGCGGGCTGTTCACCCACCGGAGCCCCGCGCCACAGGTGTGAAAGTAGCCTAGATCGCCATATTGTCCCCCCCGCTCACATTCGCTTCCTCTTAGACACATAGGACCGCACAGCCGATTATTTTTTCACCGTGTGTAGAGAGGGACCAGGAATAGCTGAATAGGAGCGGTGAGGGATCGGTACGGAGAGTACCACAATTCATTTCGCTGTCCACTCCAGCGGGATGGAAGGGGACTCTCCGCACTCCCCCTTTATTAGGGGGCATTCGTACAATCGTATTGTCAGCCGACATCCAATCTGCATGTTTTGCGGATCCATTCATTTCAACTGACAACTTTTCGACAGGAAACGATAAAAACACATGTAAAACCGTTTAAAGAAGAGAAAACTGCACTCCAAAAATACATTCCAAAAAAACAAAAACACTGATTTTAATGTGCTTTTTACAAGCCAAAAACAGTGTGTGGGGTTCTAACCACCTGACAACCCGTTCAGGGCGGCCACAGACAGAATCTATAACCACAACCAAGTCGGTCAGTGCCCACATTAAGAACCGCATTGATACATACCCTGCTCCGTACACCGACGCCGCACATCCCTGGAGTAGGCGCAGTATGTCCACCGCTTCTAGAGGGATGGCACGCTACTGATACAATTCGCTAATTACCCCAGGACGATCGGAAACAGCGCTGGGCGCAGAGATTTGTATATATGCATCATTCGTTTTACTAACCCACTCCTGAAACAAGTTTTAGCAGTCATGTCGCAATCCTCTCCTCCTCATACGTGAGCAGCTAGGAAGCAAACTAACCCAACCTCCAACACCAGCCCCCCACTGCCGGCATGTGCCAACACACAGGCCAAGCCGACGCCAGGAGCTGACGAGCTAAAAAAAGAAAACACATTGTACTGATGACACCGGCATTTTTGGGTTGTTTTCTATGAACCGACTTTCTGGCTCAGTTTACAGAAGGGGTCTGCAGCTCTCCTGCTGCTGAACAACTAAAACCCCCAGCATAATCCCCTATTAACACCATTGTCGTAACCCCTGGCAATGAAAAATGAATCCAGCCAGCAAAGGAAGCAATATGGAGAATCACAATACATTAGTGTCTGATATTAACTTTCTCTACATGATAAATGCCACTTACTGAAGTGAGACAACCCCTTTAAACTTGCTTACTGTTCCAGGCCGGGTCATTTTAAGCAAATTTGGCATTTGGAAGGGGGTTGGATTATAGGAACGGAGACCCCCAGTGGATACGAAACTACTCATTTTAACACCGAGAACGGACAAAAATAAATAAAAAAAAAAAAAAAACCCACACACACACCACTATAACACAGTAATAGAATAATACACATAAAACAAAAATTACAAAGTTAAGAAAATCTATATAAAAAAATCATAATCTATATTAAAAAAAAAAAAATTCCAGGGCCAAATCAAAATTAGGGATTACAATATTTTTCGCCCCATAAGACGTACTTTTCCCCCCCAAAATGTTGGGAAGATGTCACTGCGTCTTATGGGGGAGAATACTAATGAGCGCTTTTATTAAGAAAGCACTCACTAGCACCCGAGGACCGAGAAGCGGTGAACGCAGCGCTCCTGGGCTCTGTACTCACCGCTCCCTGCTGGCAGCTGTGCTGTGACTGCACGCAGCGCGAGGACGTCGGCGCTCTGTGACCTCATGCTGGGCGCTTCGGGTCACACCAGAGAGCGCGGCAGGAAGAGATGGATCCTGGGAGCGGAGGAGTCCGGAGCAGGAGAGGCAAGTTTTATATTTTTTTTTTTATTTGTTTTGAGCAAGGGGATCTGTACTGAGGCCTGGGGGTCATTCACATTTAGGGGTCTGATCTGAGGTCTAAATTGGAGAGGGGGGGGGGGCTCATCATACTGGGGGTCTGAGCTGAGAGTTTATTGGGGTCTTATTTACATTAGGTTCTGAGCCGAGGTCTAATGAAAATGTTTTCTTATTCTCCTCCTCTAGAACCTCGGTGCATAATTTTTAATTTAATTTTGTAATTTCTATTTTCTTTTTAAGATAACAAATCCGCCGCTGATCTCTGGCCCCTCTGACGTGCAGGAAATTAGCGCCAAATGCTGCGACTGAATGGTCATTTCCTGTGTGTTGAGAGGACAGCAGAGACGGCGGGGGCCCAGTAATCGCCGGAATGGGAGGCGTGGATCGGTGAAGAACGTATTATTCCATTAAAAAAAAATAAAAAACATTTAAAAGGCCATCTGTCAGCAGATTTGTACCTATGACACTGGCTGACCTGTTACATGTGCACTTGGCAGCTGAAGACCCATGTTGGTCCCATGTTCATATGTGTCCACATTACTGAGAAAAATGAGGTTTTAATATATGCAAATGAGGCTCTAGGAGCAACAGGGGCGTTACCATTACACCTAGAGGCTCTGCTCTCTCTACAACTGCCGCGCCCTCTGCACTTTTATTGACAGGGTGATGATATTTCCACTGCCTGGCTCTGTCAGAGAGCAGAGCCTCTAGGTGTAATGGTAACGCCCCCGTTGCTCCTAGAGGCTCATTTGCATATATTAAAACATTTTTCTCAGCAATGTGGACACATATGGACATGGGACCAACACAGATGTCTTCAGCTGCCAAGGGCACATGTAACAGGTCAGCCAGTAGAATAGGATTCTCCCCTGTGGCCACGCATTTTTGAGGCGACCAAAGGCCTACTGGTGCAAAAGTTGTTCTGCCATATCGGTGGGAGCAGCTGGAAGTCCATTCCTAGCAAATAACGGCTCTGCTACCTATAACCAGACACGCGGACCGAGACCACATGACGAAGCGGCAGTCTACTGTGAGCAATGATGACGGACGTCCCGTACTAACCACTCTACGGGTGGACAAGGTGGTCATGTGACTATACGACTTACCACTGGATATAAGAATAGCACTCAATACACAGATAACATTATATCACCAGGACTATAATCATCACCCCCATTATCCACAGAGGTGTACGTGCGCGGCGCAGCCATCAGGACCCCATACTCACCTTAAAGTAACCCCCCTCATAGAGGGTATTGGGGGGCCCAAAGATGGCCACCTCCCAGTTGTACAGGTCGCTTTCGTCCACCAAGGTGATACGGAAACCTTCTACCGGCTCCTCCTGCAGCGACTTCAGCTCCAGCATCAGCGCCTTCTGCGAGCTGGTCATCTGTTGCTGAGCCATGGCGAGAAAAACGCGCAAATCAGGGGCGTTAAAGGGTCCCTCGTCTTTAGCGAGTGTCAGCTCTCAGGACAGGCGTCCTCTGGGAGGCGCTATCGGCAGAGTCCTTTGTTGTTTTTTGTCCACAGCGAGTGTCAGCTCTTGGAACGAGTCTTATGGTGGACGCAAACCAAGGAGAGTGTCTGCTCTTGGGCCCAGCTTCTGGTTTTAGGTGACAGAAGGTTCTTTGTTGCCAGAGATTGTCAGCTCTTGGGCCCACCTTTGTATGGTGGGTGAGGAGGAGTCTATAGGAATATACAAGTCCTTTGTCTCCAGTGAGTGTCAGCTCTTGGGCCCACCCTTACGTGGGGGGGGAATCTACAGGATTACAGGACTCCTTTGTCTCCAGTGAGTGTCAGCTCTTTGGCCCACCCTTACTTGGGGGGAATCTACAGGATTACAGGACTCCTTTGTCTCCAGTGAGTGTCAGCTCTTGGGCCCACCCTCTTGTCGATAAGAGCAACCACAGTCTTGGATCCGCAGGTTACACTCAGGGGCCCCCTCGCTCTATAAACTTCCGTCTGAATCTATGGGGCCCCTCCAGTGTCTGCGGTGTGGCCCCTTGATTGGGCGGCTTCTCTCTAGGTTTAGGATGAAGAGGCCTTACTGTAATACCCGGCCTGTAGTGAGCGGCCGGACGGTTTCGGATGAGGGGAGGACGGATGAGGCCTCGGCAGTGTCCCCCTTCCTCCTGCGGGTGTGTGTCGGGGGCTTGGGGTGACGGGGCTCCAGCGTCCGGGTGTCTCTCACTCTCCGGGCTTCCCAGCTGTAGAGGTAAGCGAGGCGCTGCTAGTTCCTTTTGTGACGTCACGGGGTGTGGTGACGTCACGGCCCCGCCCAGAAAGGGAAGGATGACGGGCGGGACAGGAGTCGGTGGGGGGCGTGTCTGAGTCACTGGACGTTCTGATGACAAACTGATGATTATAATGTGTGGGGCTGTGACGTCACCGTGTGTGGTGTTCTGTACCGCAAACAGCCAGTGATATGAACAGCAGTATCCTGTACTGCTAAAAACTATGTGCCCCCCCCTCCCAAACCACCAGCAAATGGATGCTAATTAGTGTTCCCAGTATTTGTCCCTAGAATAATAATTCCTAGTACTTATATCTGAGTTCCTACACGTTTCGCAGTGATCACCTTAAAGTACCCCCCCAAAGATGGCCACCTCCAAGTTCTGAAACTTTCCATTGATGTGGCGCCATCTTTCATCCAGGACCACGTGAAGGGCCCACCAGTGTGTTTTCGGGAACAAGACCCCTTTTTGTGGTTTGGCTCCTCACCCACGACACATATTTCACTTCCAAAATCAGTGCCCGTCGGCTTGGGACCAGGTGCAACGGCAGCCTCTGCACCCCCATAGTCACACCAGTGGCTCCCTAAAGGGGTCTTGTATCCACCTGTTTAATGTTGAAAAAAAATTAAATTTTTAAGGAGGTTGTCGGACTCCAAAGCTGAAAATAATGACGGCTCGGAGTGCGATTAAACTAAAAACACCTCATCGGCACACTGGACTCTTAGTGTGACGTCCTGTCCATGTCCACCGCTGCAGCCATTCACTGGCCTCAGAGGTGACATGTCCCTGAGACGGACCCCTCAGTCCTGGAACAGAGCACTGGTGAACAGGGGACTTGGTTTCTTTATGTTCTGTTTTGTTTTTTTTTAAATTATTTTAAAGGGGTTGTCCCATTACTACAGCTTATCCCCAGAATATGGGATAACTGTCTGATCGCCGTGGGTCTGACTACTGGGTCCCTCACGAGAGCAAGGCCTGTGCTCCTTGGGGTGGGTGGAGGGAAAGGGGGGTTCTCTCTTTTTTTTTATAATATTGGTCTTCAGTTTTTTGGGGTCTTGGAAATATTTATGACTGGAAGCGATGTTCACATGGCTAAAATATGCATTAGGAACAACAATGGAGATGAGAAGGCCGATCTGAAAGCCTCTGAGAAGAAAGAGCGTTTTGGGCAACAGAAACGTCACCAGTACAGGCAACACTGTGCTGATCAGCCTGAGTATCTAAGCCAATCATGTGTGGTACAGTAGGATTCTATAGTGATATGGACCATGCTAGGATAACCTGGGTATCTTCTGTATATAATTATATATGTACAGCTGGTATAAGTTATACATCTTCTTGTATATAGTGATATGGATCATGCTGGTATAACCTGGGTATGTCCTGTATATAATTATATATGTACAGCTGGTATAAGTTATACATCTTCTTGTATATAGTGATATGGATCATGCTGGTATAACCTGGGCATCTCCTGTATATAATTATATATGTACAGCTGGTATAAGTTATACATCTTCTTGTATATAGTGATATGGATCATGCTGGTATAACCTGGGCATCTCCTGTATATAATTATATATGTACAGCTGGTATAAGTTATACATCTTCTTGTATATAGAGATATGGACCATGCTGGTATAACCTGGGCATCTCCTGTATATAATTATATATGTACAGCTGGTATAAGTTATACATCTTCTTGTATATAGTGATATGGATCATGCTGGTATAACCTGGGTATCTCCTGTATATAATTATATATGTACAGCTGGTATAAGTTACACATCTTCTTCTATATAGTGATATGGACCATGCTAGGATAACCTGGGTATCTCCTGTATATAATTATATATATACAGCTGGTATAAGTTATACATCTTCTTGTATATAGTGATATGGACAATGCTAGGATAACCTGGGTATCTTCTGTATATAATTATATATGTACAGCTGGTATAAGTTATACATCTTCTTGTATAAAGTGATATGGAGCATGCTGGTATAACCTGGGCATCTCCTGTATATAATTATATATGTACAGCTGGTATAAGTTATACATCTTCTTGTATATAGTGATATATACCATGCTGGTATAACCTGGGTATCTCCTGTATATAATTATATATGTACAGCTGGTATAAGTTATACATCTTCCTGTATATAGTGATATGGACCATGCTGGTATAACCTGGGTATCTCCTGTATATAATTATATATGTACAGCTGCTATAAGTTATACATCATCTTGTATATAGTGATATGGAGCATGCTGGTATAACCTGGGTATCTCCTGTATATAATTATATATGTACAGCTGCTATAAGTTATACATCATCTTGTATATAGTGATATGGACCATGCTGGTATAACCTGGGTATCTCCTGTATATAATTATATATGTACAGCTGGTATAAGTTATACATCTTCTTGTATGCAGTGATATGAACTATACTGGTATAACCTGGGTATCTCCTGTATATAATTATATATGTACAGCTGGTATAACTTATACATCTTGTATATAGTGATATGGAGCATGCTGGTATAACCTGGGTATCTCCTGTATATAATTATATATGTACAGCTGGTATAAGTGATACATCTTCTTGTATATAGTGATATGGAGCATGCTGGTATAACCTGGGTATCTCCTGTATATTATTATATATGTACAGCTGGTATAAGTTATACATCTTCTTGTATATAGTGATATATACCATGCTGGTATAACCTGGGTATCTCCTGTATATAATTATATATGTACAGCTGGTATAAGTTATACATCTTCTTGTATATAGTGATATGGAGCATGCTGGTATAACCTGGGTATCTCCTGTATATAATTATATATGTACAGCTGGTACAAGTTATACATCTTCTTGTATATAGTGATATATACCATGCTGGTATAACCTGGGTATCTCCTGTATATAATTATATATGTACAGCTGGTATAAGTTATACATCTTCTTGTATATAGTGATATGGAGCATGCTGGTATAACCTGGGTATCTCCTGTATATAATTATATATGTACAGCTGCTATAAGTTATACATCTTCTTGTATATAGTGATATGGAGCATGCTGGTATAACCTGGGTATCTCCTGTATATAATTATATATGTACAGCTGGTATAAGTTATACATCTTCTTGTATATAGTGATATAGACCATGCTGGTATAACCTGGGTATCTCCTGTATATAATTATATATGTACAGCTGGTATAAGTTATACATCTTCTTGTATATAGTGATATGGACCATGCTGGTATAACCTGGGTATCTCCTGTATATAATTATATATGTACAGCTGGTATAAGTTATACATCTTCTTGTATATAGTGATATAGACCATGCTGGTATAACCTGGGTATCTCCTGTATATAATTATATATGTACAGCTGGTATAAGTTATACATCTTCTTGTATAAAGTGATATGGAGCATGCTGGTATAACCTGGGTATCTCCTGTATATAATTATATATGTACAGCTGGTATAAGTTATACATGTTCTGTATATAGTGATATGGAGCATGCTGGTATAACCTGGGTATCTCCTGTATATAATTATATATGTACAGCTGGTATAAGTCATACATCTTGTATATAGTGATATGGAGCATGCTGGTATAACCTGGGTATCTTCTGTATATAATTATATATGTACAGCTGCTATAAGTTATACATGTTCTGTATATAGTGATATGGAGCATGCTGGTATAACCTGGGTATCTCCTGTATATAATTATATATGTACAGCTGGTATAAGTCATACATCTTGTATATAGTGATATGGAGCATGCTGGTATAACCTGGGTATCTTCTGTATATAATTATATACGTACAGGTTCTATAAATTACTTTATTTTTATGTTATTTTCCATATATCAGAAGTTTTTTTAGTAATCTTGTATTTTCTTATGCTTTGTCCCTGTATATAGTGAGGTCATGTGAGGGAGCCCGCGGTCATGTGACACATACCTAACATACGAATGCTATTCTGTCACCTTCAGTCTGAATGCAGTTTTGGGCGGCTAAAAATAATCTTCACGCCCAACCTGACAAGTGATACTGCAATTATTGTGAACTGGGAACCTGCACGGAGGGAGGAAGCCTGTCCTTATTATATGAATCACTGTGTGCGTGCCACCGATCACTGACTCACCTCATTCGAATTGTGTACATTGTACAATATGTATTATTATTATAATGGCAGTAAAGGGGTTGTCCCTGCTAACCTCGGAACACCCGGCACCCTTACCAATCAGCTGTTCTGGGTGGTTGTGGCACTGTATACAATGTATGGAGCAGAAGGCTCCATAAACTCCGTACTGCAGCTCAGCTCCCACTCAAGAATTAGAGCCATGTTGCAGTACCCCGACACGGCCACTACTCAGCGTACGTCACTGTCTGCTTCCCGCTCCGTACACTGTTAGTTTACGGCATCACAGCAGCCGGAAGCAGCTATTCAATGAGAGGGGTATCAGGTATTGAAGTCCCACCCATCTAATATTGGTGGGAATCTCTGTAGTCCGGAGAACCTTTTTAATTGAATTAAATGTAATAATTGTGCTCATTGACAGACAATTTTTTTTTCTTTTTTTACCCCTAAAAACACCATAGAATCCGGCTGCGTTGCATAAAAACAACACCAAAAACCATGTGTGCAAAACACGACACTAAAAATGCAAAAGCACTGAAACACAATTGAACCTTTCAGAACACAGATTAACTTTTATTTTTTTCTGTCCTGCCTCCTAAGAGCCATCATTTTTTTTTTATTTTTGTGTTCACACAGCCATATAAGGGCTTATTTTTTGTGAGACAAGTTATATTTTTTAATGGCATCATTTAACTTGCCATAGCTTTTATTGGGAAATGGGAAAAAAATTCTTTGTAGGGTGAAATTCCGCCAAAGTTTTTTAGGTTTTGTTTTTACCACATCTACTGTGCATTAAAAATGATGCGACAACTGTATTCTGCGGGTCAGTACATTAACGCGATACCAAATTTATATAGTTTTTGTTATGTTTTACTACTTAAAAAAAAAACCTTTAAAAAAACTTTTTTCTTCACATGGCCATTTTCTACAGAGCCGTGTGATGGCTTGTTTTTTGTCGGACAAACTAGTTTTTATTTGCATCTTTTTGGGTACACAAGACTTTTTGATCACTAATTAGTAATTTATTTTTGTGGGGGGGGGGGGCTAGAGGACCTTATGGCATTCACTGCACAGGAATATATTTTTTTAGGTTTTAATAGTTCGGACTACAGTACCTTGTATGTTCTTTTTTCTTGTTTATTTTTAATCTTTTTTTTTTTTTTTTTTTTTACACAATGCAAGAAAAGGATAGTCTAATTGAACGTGAGGGATACCTGGGAGTCAGTTTGCTACGTAAAGGCAATCCACTATGTAATAGGCATTAATAAAATGTAACCTTTAATATTATCACTATACTAATAAGATAGCCCTTAAAATGACTAGAAGATAATGAAATAAACAATACTCAAAAAAAATCAAAGAGATAGTAGCGACAAAGGTGCACGGCGGCACAGATAAATCGAAAAACCCTTTCGTCCTACCACTCTGACGACAGGTTCCAGTAAACGTTCATCCTCCAGGTAGAGGATACAGCAGATGTCCCTGGGCTAAGTGAAACTATGGCGTTTGGTCAGAAACGGGGTGGGAATTTCTGTCCCTAATAAGCCCTACAAATGGGGGGTGCTATTCTAGACCTAATAGCCTAGCCACAGAGCACCCGCCCTGATAAGGGCGACCCCGTCCGGAAACTTACCCTAGATAAAAGGCCCTAGTATGCCCTATCCTACTTTTCCCTACATGCATGTTTCGCATATGATAAAGAAAAAGCTCATCAGGGGAAAAATGCAAACAATGGGCATGTACTGTAAATTCTTAGCTTAGGCCTCTTTCACACTAGCGGCAGCACAGATCCGGCAGGGGAAGGGTGCCGCCGGATCCGTGCTGCCGCAGGGACATGTGTGGGGCCGGAACCGCGCTCCGGCCCCACACGTCACACAGTACATACACACAGACATATACACATACAAATAAACATACATACTTACATGCTCCCGGGAGGTCTCCACAGTGCAGGAGGAGCAGGACGGCGCACGCTAGGACGATTCCACCTGACGCCCA
Organism: Rhinella marina; assembly: GCA_900303285.1. NCBI lineage: Eukaryota > Metazoa > Chordata > Amphibia > Anura > Bufonidae > Rhinella > Rhinella marina. The sequence goes on along the minus strand of ONZH01014046.1, from coordinate 171,140 downwards.
GCAGAGAGCATGTAAGTATGTATGTGTATTTGTATGTGTATATGTCTGTGTGTGTTTATGTGTATGTATGTATGTGTGCAGGTGACGGATCCGTCATGAACTCCATTGAAAGTCAATGGAGGACAGATTCGTTCACCACTGTGTCACACCGAACGGATCCATCCCCATTGACTTGCACTGGGGGTCATGGCGGATCCGTCTTGGTGTGGATCCCCAGGACGGAGAGCAAACCACAGCATGCTGCGGTTTGCTCTCTGGTCTGAAGACGGAACAGAATGCTTTTAGGAGCATTCCGTTGTCTTCAGTTCAGTTTTGTCCCCACTGGCGAAACATGTCGGGGGGAAGCGTTAGATTTTAGCGTCTGTTATGTAGTTGTGCTTGGTTAACAAACCAATCTAGAGTGTAGATGGTCCAGGATATCTCTTTAGCGAATCAATTGTGAAAAAGTGGTCCTGTGGGCGACGTGGTTAGTCACAGTAATGGGGAGAAGTGCACACCCCCATTACCAGAGAAATATGACAAAGTGAATTTACACCACTGAGCACACTGACAATAGCATTTTTATTAGTTAGGTAGAGCTCACACCTTGAGCATTTTAGAGGCATCAATAAAAGTTACATTTTAATAGGTTATCTGGGTCAAGTGGGGTATTTAGCCGTGATAGGCTGTGTGTTGTATTTTCAATTAATTATAGCCATACCCAGATAGGGTCTACTGTTGGTAGTTGTAGTTTAACATCCAGCAATAGGTACAATACAGTGCAGTTTGGAAGGCCAACGAGATAGTGAGTACTGTCACAATTTCACAGTTTTATTCATGTTCGTGCAAAAGGAGGCCTAAGAGTTAGTGAGCATAGGGTATTTCTCCCTCCAGATCTTCCAGTCAGGAAGCTGTCTTACATTTAGAACTGGTGCTGGATGCGCCGAAGTTATGGAGAGGCCGGAACCTCTTCATAACTCCGGCGTATCCTCTGCCAGCTTAGGGCTTTATTAAGACCAGCGTCTAAAAGGCCGGTCTTAATAAATGTGCCCCTAAGTATTTTCCCTGGGTGCAATTCTTGAACATTAGAAAACAAATCACACTTTAGTCCAGGTATCTGGCTGGCTTTTACCTTGTGTAGCTCTCTGATCTTATCAACTATGGTTCTGTGCTGAAAGAGCTAGTCTCTGGTTCTACCAGCTCTTCTGGACTGATGAGATATCTCACTGGTTCTGATATGGCTAAAGGATCTTTGGCTGGTGGAATGAAAGGGATTAATGGCTTCAAGAACCATTGCAATGGGTCTAGAACGGATGTTTGTCTAGCTGGAGGCACAGGAACCAGTAACTCTGCACCACCAGTGACATTTCCACTTCCATAAACTGTTAGGGAGCAAGTTCTTTCAGACATAGCTTTAATCTGTTATGGTGAGCAGTAGGACTTTTTGCGTAAAAAGTTCTTTCCACAGGCAGGTCAATTTTAGGTCAGCTCTAGCTCTCCACATACTCTTTGGTATTCTCCCACTTGTGAAGTAGTCTTGTGGTTCTTTGAGGACTCAGCTCTCAGATTGGAGTGGTGTGGTTCAGGACTGGACTGTGAGCTGACAGCTTTTGGGCCTTCATTTTGGACTCTTGTGGTGTTCTGCATGAAAAAAACTGGTAATCAAGGATGGCATACTGACTTCCTCATAGCTGTCATCTGGTTGCGTAGGATCTTCACTTACTGTCAGTATGGGCAGAGCGTCAGTATTTTCTTTGGGTTTGCCAGTGCGGTACTTGACCCCAAAGTCAAAGTTCGAGAGCCGAGAAGCCCACCTTTGTTCCAGGGCTCGTAGCCGAGCCGTGTTCAAGTAGGGTAGCAGATTATTGTCTGTGTACACCCTGAAGGGTGTGGCTACAAGGTAGTCTTTGAATTTTTCAGTCATGGCCCAAACTAAAGCAAGGAACTATAACTTGAAAGAGCTGTAGTTTTGGTCAGTCTTTTTAGCTTCTCTGAGGGATCAGCTTGCATAGAAGATGACTCGTTCTTTCCCAGCTTGGACTTGAGACAGGGCAGCTTGCTTACAGATGAAAAGGTTGGTTGTAGTTAGGGTAGTCAAGGAGTGTTGGTTCTGTGAGTTTCTTTTTAAGTAGCTGGAATGCAAGATTTCAGTTTTCATTCTACTCAAGAGGGATCTTGGTCTTCAAGTATAGTTTGGGATGCCCTTTCAAGAGTTTGTGGATAGGCTTGGCAACCAGTGTGGTATGAAGTCAGCCAGTTCTAGACCATGACAATTTTCTCTGGATTTAATCTCACACCTTCTTTGCTGACATCATGGCCCAGGTACTTGACGTAAGGCTTCTACAGTTGTCACTTGGCTTGACGTTTTTAGTACATGTTTAATAAGGACTCTTCGAGATGTTGTAGGTGATCTTCCAAATGTCATTTAAAAGTAGTAGGACTGTTTTAACATTTGTATGGCCTACACAATGTTCCATCAATCTCTGGAAGGTACCATGCGCATTACAGAGTTCAAGCAGTATGTAGTTTAACTCAGGCCCACAGGGGGTGGTGAATGTGGTCTTTTCTCTATCTTCAGGGGCCTTGGGTACTTGCCAGTATCCAATTGTTAAAGGGTTATTCTCATTTTAGACAATGGGGGCATATCGCTAGGATATGCCCCCATTGTCTTATAGGTGCGGGTCCCACCGCTGGGACCTGCACCTATTTCCAGAACGCAGCCCCCGAACTGAATGAGGGCGCACCGCGCATGCGCAGCCGCCCTCCATTCATTTCTATGGGGCCGCCGAAAATAGCCGAGCGCTGGCTCGGCTACTTCCGTCGGCTCCATAGAAATGAATGGGAGCGCACCGCGCATGCACGGCCCGGCTCCCATTCATTTCTATGAGCGGCGCGGGGAGCTGCGCCTGGTGGTGGCCGGACCCCCGGGAAACCTGGGGTCCTCCAGGCAAAGCGCTCCCCGCTCCGTTCTGGATATAGGTGCGGGTCCCAGCGGTGGGACCCGCACCTATAAGACAATGGGGGCATATCCTAGCGATATGCCCCCATTGTCTAAGATGAGAATACCCCTTTAAGTCCATTGTGGAGAAATAAAGCTATAGATTGGAGAGCTGTGAGACATTCTTCAATGTATGGCAACAGTATGCATCTTTGTGGATAATGTTGAGTTTTCAGTAATTGGATGGATCCATCTTTCTTTTTGACAGGGACTAAGAGTGCAGGCCATGGACTGTGGCTGTCTTGGATGACTTTAGCTTTTTCATATCTTTAATCATCTTTTTGACAGGCTGGTACGTGACAGGTGGTATAGGCGGATGTTTTTCTTTGACTGGATTATGGGAGCCAGTAGGTATACTGTAGATGAGACTGGCCCTGCCAAAGTGTAGGGGGTATTTAATGAATGTGTCACGAAATCGGCTCGTGACTGACGAAGATAGGCACTGACCAATAGGAGTTGTCATCGGTGAGCAGTTTATTGGAGAAGACACATGAAGTCTCAGGTGAAGTTACAGATATTTCCAGGTCCCATACTAAGCAAATCCAGGAGGAGAGAACGCCTCAGCTTGTTCTGACATCTCCAAACAACTGAACTACTACTCCCCCCAGTCTCACAGATATCCATAAAACACATCCCCCTCCCCTGTACTAGCACTAGCCGTGCTGGAAGCTCACTACCCCCAACATCTAACTACCCCCTGCGGTGAGGAATGCTTTGAAGCCTGGCCAGAACACTGACCCCTGTAAAGTGTAGCTATCTCAAATCTTAAGATTTCCTAAGAGTCCCAGAGATCATCAGCATAGACCATCACTTCAACCCCCACCATGTAACTCCACACACACTGACTAAGGCTACTTTCACACTAGCGTTTTAAAATTCCGGTATTGAGTTCCGTCATAGGGGCTCAATACCGGAATAAAACGCTTCAGTTTTGTCCCCATTCATTGTCAATGGGGACAAAACTGAACTGAAGACAACGGAATGCTCCTGAAAGCATTCCGTTCCGTCTTCAGACCGGAGAGGTTTGCTCTCCGGTCCAGGCATCCGCACCAAGACTGATCCGGAATGACCCCCAATGCAAGTCAATGGGGGTGGATCCGTCTGGTGTGACCATAATGGTAACCGGATCCGCCCTCCATTGACTTTCAATGGAGTCCATTACGGATCCGGCTACACATAGACACATACAGACACAGACATACACATAAACATAAACATACACACACACATATAGACATACAAACACACATACATACTTACATGCTCCCGGCAGGTCTTCGGAGCGTCAGAGGGACAGGACGGCTCACACAGGTCACGATTTCCCACAGCGCCCTCTGCTGGGCGCCTGGTGGAATCGTCATCTGATGATCCGGCAGCACCCTTCACCTGCCGGATCAGGCCTGCCGCCAGTGTGAAAGTAGCCTAATAAAGAAGCACATTAAGCTGATATAGACATAATAATAGGAAAATGACATAGTCCACTGTGACAGAAGGCTTGGTGATTTTGTTTAACAACCTTAGTCTGTTCAGATGGAGTAGTTAGGTTGCCAACATGAAGTTCTGCCCACCACGGCATGTCTGATGTCTCTTCTGGAGCCCTTGTTTGGATGGATTATTGGACTGTGGTGGCAGGAGAGTCAACGATATCTTAGAAGGTGACTTGGAATAGTCAAGTGACTGAGTAATGTTTCTTTCATTCCACACTGTGGTCACTCAGATTTAGAAGACAAATAGGCACTTTCCTGTGGGAGACAGTCACTAGGTGCTTGGCTGCTAAGACCATCAGGTGTTTTCCATGGGGATGGGTTCCACCAAGGCCTGATAGTCATGGCCTTGTACACCTATGCAGGCTCTGCACCGGGTTGTAGAATGGGTTGTAGAATCATTGGCTGAGCACCTTTAATGTGTACACGGCAGACTTAAACTTCTGGATTGGCGAATGTTTGTTGAGTAATCAGTGCTGTAATGGTTTGTTGCCTTCTTGGTGGAGTGTGGGACAGTAGGCAAAGACCAGCATAGTGCTCCTAGCATCTCTCCATAGCAGTTTCGGAAGACATTCCGTGACATAAACGTGTTTATTGTCTGTGTACTGTGAGATCACTATTTATGATCCCTGTAGTATGACATCACAATGTTTATTATTTTTGTATTGTGACATCACAATGTTTATTATCCTTGTACTGTGACATCAATATATTTATTCTCTCTGTACTGTGAAATTGCTATGTTATGTGACATATCTATGTTCTGTTTTTTATCAATGTTATGTGACATATGTTATGTATCCACTTCCCATCCGGGCCATTTACCCCCTTCCTGACCAGGCCACTGTGTCACTTCATGTGGTAATAACTTTGGAACGCTTTTACTTATCCAAGCCATTCAGAGATTGTTTTCTTGTGACACATTGTACTTTGTGTTAATAGTAAATTTGAGTCAATATATTTTACCTTTATTTATAAAAAAATCCAAAATTTACTGAAAATTTTGAAACAAAATCACAATTTTTTAAATATGAATTTCTCTGCTTTAAAGTTGCATAGGGATATCTAATAAAATTGTTATTAATGAACATTCACCATATGTCCACTTTATGTTGGCATAATTTTGGAAATGTAATTTTATTTTTTGAGGACGTTAGAAGGCTTCGAATTTTAGATGTAATTTTTAAGATTTTCATGAAAATTTCCAATAGTTAATTTTAAAGGACCTTTGCAGTTCTAGAGTGACTTTGAGGGGCTTAAATAATAGAAACCTCCCATAAATTTACATATTTTAGAAACTACAGCCCCCAATGTAATCCAAACTGATTTTTACAAAGTTTGTTAACCCTTTAGATTTCTCACAAGAATTAAAACAGAAGGAAGGTGAAATTTAAAAATAAATATATTTTTTTTGCAGATTTTCAATTTTTAATTCATTTTTCCTATAAGATAGCAAGGGTAAACCGCAAATCAAACCTGAATATTTATTTTCCTGATTCTGAAGTTTGCAGAAACACCCCACATGTGGTTGTAAACTGCTCTGTGACCGGCAGTAATGAGAGGGAGATAGTACAAGCATTTGTGATGGCTTTGACAGTTGTCAGAGTGATCAAAAGCCCGGAGATCAGGAAAAAAGGTCTCAGGTTAAGGCTTCATTCACACGACCGTATTTTGTTTCCGTGTCCTTTCCGCTTTTTTTGCGGACCGTATGCGGAACCATTCATTTCAATGGGTCCGCAAAAAAAACGGAAGGTACTCCGTGTGCATGCCGTTTCCGTATGTCCGTATTTCCGTTTCGCAAAGAAGATAGAACATGTCCTATTCTTGTCCGTTTTGCTGACAAGGATAGGCATTGTTACAATGGATCCGCAAAAAAAACGGAACGTCATCCATTTTTTTTGCGGATCCACAATTTGCGGACCGCAAAACACATACGGTCGTGTGAATGAAGCCTAAAGCTCCATGTTCTTGGCTGTCAGGAGGCAGCTGAGTCATGGAGCTTCTATGTACAGGTGCTGCACACAGGGGGCAAAGCTCAAGGACGTTTTAAAACGTCCATTCAGAGATAGAGATCCACTACCAGGACGTTTATAGTCAATGGGCAGACTGGAATTGGTTAACCACAATGTTTATTATCCTTGTACTGTGACATCAATATATTTATTCTCTCTCTACTGTGAAATTGCTATGTTATGTGACATATCTATGTTATGTTTTTTATCAATGTTATGTGACATATGTTATGTATTATCTCAGTACTGTGACATCACTGTGTTTATTATACCTGTCCTGTGAGATCACTTATTATCTGTGTATCTGTGACCCCAATGAGTTAATATCCCGGTATTGTGATGTCACTGTGTTTATTATGCCTTTATTGTGACATCACAGTGTTTATTATACTGGTATATATATGCATTTTCTTTTGTATTTCAGGGCCTGATATGTTGCTGCTGATATTTATTTGTGTTGGATTTGATGTCACATTATTGTTTTTAACACTTTTTATGAACTTGCGTTTTGTGGTTATTTGTTTTTTTTGTCGTCTCCGTATTATTGTTTGCCTCATCAGGGGCCTGGTGCTGTGGTTATGATGAGTTGTCTTGTTATTTAGTCATTGACACGCTTCTTGTGATTCATCTACTTTAATCTTTTTTAAATGTTGGTAGTTTTTGTCATGCATTTTGTGGTACCAATAAAAAACATATATTTTAGTTATATACTCGTCTCCTGTGGTGTGCTCTACCTTTCCTTGTGTACTTTGCTCACTTTTATTATCCCTGTATTGTGACATCACAATTAGTATGCATGTACCATGACATCACAATGTTTATTATTCCTGTTCTGTGACATCACTCTGTGCATTAGGAAGACTAAAATAATCAAAAGCTTTCTATATTTTGAACTTGCTGCACCATGGTTACTTTTTACACCTCTGGCCAAGGGTGTCACTTGGGTATTTCAGCAGATTTGCCAGCCCAATAAGAATTTCTATTAAATATGCAACAACAAGCCATGTTCATGTATGGCAACATTTACTGTATTTTTCGCTTCATAAGACACGCCTGATGATAAGTTGCAACTAAATTTTAGAGGAGGAAGATAAGAAAAAATATTTTTCATCAGACCGCAAATCAGACCTCTAATCAGACCCCCATGTCAGATCTTTAGATTAGACCCCCATATCATATCCTCAACAGACCCCCATGTCAGACCTCAAATCAGACTCCTTAATCAGACCTCAAATCAAACCCCCATATCAGATCATCAGACCCCCATATCAGATCCTCAGACCAGACCCCCATATCAGATCCTCAGATCAGACCCCATCTCAGATACTCAGATCAGACTTCCATATCAAACCTCAGATCTGACCCCCATCTCAGATGAGACACCCCATTTCAGACTACAGATCAGACCCCCTTTAGACCTCCATGTTAAACCCCCAGATCAGACCTCAATCAGAGCTAATATAAATAAATAACTTACCTCTGATACTCCGCCAGTGCTCTGCAGGTCCGGCGTTCTTTCCTGCACTCTTCTCTGGGCCTGCGCTGATCTGTGACCTGATTACATGCAGCCTCAGGTAATAGTGCATGCAGTATGTCCTGATGCTGTACGTAGTCAGGACAATGCAGTGTGGGCCCGGAGTAGACCAGGGAGGAGTACAGACAGCACTTGACGCCCATCTCTCACCGATCTCCGCAACACCTGCATACTAATGAGTGCTTCCATAATGGAAGTGCTCACTAGTATTCGCTTTATAGGATGCACTGATATTTACCCCCACTTCTGGGTGAAAAAAGTGCATCTTATAAAGTAACAAAAATGGTATTTTATATAAGGAATTGTCATGGGGACTTTGTTAACAAGGATTTGTAGATTTGCCCCTTGTTTCATGGAAAGAGAGTAAAGGGGGAAAGAAACTCCATGCCTTTCTAACCCAAAGGAGCTCCCCCCTGTATGCTACAGAAGAAGTGCATGCAATAGAGAGTTGTTGTTTTTTGCAATTTGTTAGTGGAATAACAAAGTGGCCGCAGGCAACTTAAAGCCATTTAAACAATTCTGTACATACCTGATTGTCTACTGAAATCGTTCGAATTAAGCCTGGGGAGATTCAAGTCATCTAAAAATGTATTTATCACATTAAAGGGGTTATCCAACACCTATACTTCCCCCCCAAAATGCCCTGGACCCTCATACTTACCCCGCTCCCCGGCACCCGCTTTGCTCCTGATGTCCGCCATTGCTGCATCTTCCCGTCGCACAGATAAAAACATCCGGCATAGGGGGTGTCAGCCAATAGCAGACCGTGACGGGATCGAGCCTCCCTAGCGTCACCCGCGATGCTAGGCTCGTCACGGCCTGCTACTGGCTGCCCCCCCATCACTGGATGTTTTGACCCGTGGGAGGTTCAGCACTAGCCGTGCAGGCATTGGGAGCAACACGGGTGCCGGGAGGCAGAGTAAGTATAACCTGTATGAGGGGCCCAGGCATTTTGGGGGGCAATATAGGTGTTGGATAACCCCTTTAATGTCTGGTTGAAAGGTATAATTATTTTTTTTCAAGATATACACGGACAGCAATATCTTTAGGGTTAATGATTTTTTTTTTTTTTTTTTTGCCATTTGGATCAATTAAAGAAGTTAATTGGCCATTTGGATCAATTAAAAAATTTTTATTCTCTGACCTGTTAGAAAGGTGCTTGATATAATCTGTAGTGAATGTCATTTTCTTATCAGAGGCTGAAATTGAGAGTTTCCCCTCTCTTCTTATTGTAGCTCGGTCATGTGACCAACTCCCTGACCTCCAACTGACCCAGAACAGCAAGCCAGTCACTTCTCTATTCATTCCTATGAGACTGAAAGTGAGGCTCCCATAGGAATACATAGAAAATTAGACTTCCTGTCCACACATAAGGTGCTGTGTGAGTTGGTGGGTCTAATTCCTAGTCACATGATACAGATAAGAAACTTCAGGATGATATAACTCAAAAATTCAGCTACTGGTAAGAAAATGACATTCACTACACATTACATCATGTACATTTCTAGCAGGACATGGAATAAACATTTTTGCGGGAGTTCTTCTTTAAGTAAGGAACACGTTGTTTAGCTTGTCTGTGGTGAAACTGCGGTTATTATTGGCATAAAAATTGAGTTTATATCGTACGTTTGGACCTTGGAGTTGTTGAAAGTCATCTCTTAATTTAATAATCTAAATTAAATGTTTCAAAATAATTAAAAAAAAAGAAATTAAAATTCTAAGTATAATAGTAAGTCCAATCATTTAACATTTCAGCCACAATGGAATCCACAGGGTAGGTGATAAATGTATGATAGCTCAGGGTTCCCATCACACTTTGATTGTTGGTTCTCCACCCCATTCTCTTCTATAGGACTGACGCATGGTTCCAAATCATTACCCCATATAAACATGTCCGCCAATTAGCCGACAAATGAGCTTGTTTGTCGGCTGACTGCATAATGATCAAGATTTATTATAACTGAGAAATGAGTCACATTATGTGGAGTCTAAACACAATAGAGCTGTCTCTTTTATGAGGAGCCAGGAGGAAGTGACCTGATCCTTACTGGATAGCATTAAAGCATGCCTACACTTCCATGTGACTCTTCAGATTAAGCTGTCATGTGTGTTTTCATGAGGAATTACCTTATGCTATTTGGCCTTTATATGACTTGTATTCAGGGGCGTAGCTATAGGGGGTGCAGAGGTAGCAGTCGCTACTGGGCCCAGGAGCCTGAGGGGACCCAAAGACCCTTGTGCCGCATAAGAAGACACACAGAGCACTAAGGGAAGGGGGGCCCAAGCTGAACTCTTGCACCAGGGCCCATGAGCCTTTAGCTACGCCCCTGCTTGTATTCTGCATTTGTCATCTTTTTTCGTCTCGGCAGGCTCTATCTATAATTGTCAGTTTTCCCTGAGCTAGTGGGTGAAGACCGGCTGCTATGTCTGCCATACACAGCATATGTAGAAGAGGAGATCCAGCTCCACCATCTCTCTGTAGCACACTCTCAGAAAAAGCTGCATGGAGAATATTATATAGTAGTACTGAGCAGGGAAGCTGTGAATCCAGCACTGGGGTGAGATAGAAAACTTACTAGAGCCACTAGCCACACCTCTGTCCAAGAGGAAGGAGAGCAGGAGAAGAGTCAGATAAGTAGAAAAAGAGGCATTTTTTCTCTAAAAAGATAAGTGACAACATTTATTATCTTCATTGTACTAGCGATTTATGGGAAAAAACACATATGCAATAAAGATATCTCTAACCCATCCCCGGTCTATCTAATTCTGAGGAACTCTGGGTTTTCCTTGGCTTTGAAGGACAACCATTTCGCATGTGGTTTCTAACTAACTGGTTTAGATGGCACCACTTGGAAAATATTCCCCTCCTTTTAGGAGGACCCTGATCCTTGTGACCTCTCATCTTTGCAATACACACAGTTCAACAGGGAGGGACTGGGAACCTCAAGTGGCCCTGAAAAAAAAAAACTTGTAGCTTCCTGTTGTAGGCAGATCCAGATTGACAGAAGGTGGCAACACAAGTAGATAGGGCCAGCATAAGTAGGCGAGACCAGCAATACCATCAGTGTCAACTGGTGTGCCTATTTTGGGGGCCCACCGTATGGATACATTCAAATAATACCTGCTCACATAGCATCAAGATGCTACCAGATGATCGAATAAGGGGGTCCCTGCAACAACTTTGAGCAGGTAGTGGGAGACTAGGGGCCCACCTTGCTGTGGAACCAAATACCACAGTGCAGTAAAAAATACTGTTACCCTCACTACATTATTCAACTGTATCACCATCCTGTGGATAGCAATATAGTTGAATTCAGAAGGAAACCTGCGGCCGTTGGTCAGGTACATAAGTACCTAATGCTCCTAGCATTAATTAATGCAGACACCATCAGATCATTTCATACCTGAGGAGGGGACTATGAGGAGGGGACTATGGCCAGTCCGCTCCTGCAGCTCAAGAACTTCATGAACTCCCTCCGACTGCTGGAGGAATTTGCATGCCCTAGGACCTCTTTGGGACAAACTTATCAAGACTGGCTTTCCCATCTCGTGTGCGCTGGAGTGAAGAATGGTCCTTCCTGATAATTGCCTGATAATTTGGTGATTGATTAAAAACTGTTTTTGGAAGCAGGAACCAGCGGCAACAGCACATAAAGGTATCATTGGGATTAGGAATATGAGAACTACCGTGCAGTGGGAATAGGTTAACGCACCGCAGTGGTGACAAACTCCCGGTAAGTGAAGAGGGCCCTGAGACCTCCCACCTCATACCACTTAGACCATGTTACACAACCATGTTTTCAGCAGTCCTCGGATCCACTGTGTTATTACGTGCCTCAGTTATTGCACTGTGTAAATCACAGATCGTTATCTGCCAGTTAAAACAGATAGCGACACACATCCTTTTTTCTAATCAGTTTTTATTTTCTGATTACAGATTTTTTAAAATTCTATTTTCTAAACATGATTATAGGGAAGCCATCTTTCCTGAGCAGTTTTTAACGGCATCTAGAAAGCTTTAAGAAAATAGCTTTACCGCAATGGTCCTCATTGACATCCATGGGAGAGTTTTCTAGGCATGCTCTGTGTCCTGTGCAGAGCTCATTGTACAAGGAAAGAATAGATAAGCTCTGACAATCACCTATTGTGAAAGGAGGATCCTGTCTTATCTGTACACAGAAGTGGTATCATTACAGGCAGGATTAGAATGACAGATAAGCAGGTAACTGCAGTAATGAGATCTGTACAGACCAAGAAGGGAAGTCTATTATGAGGCTTAGTGGCCAGTGTGAAAACTGCAGGATTTTATGGTTTTTGTTTAAATATAGATATTGACTAAAAAAAAACCATAAAAAATTCTTAAAGAATATGTTAAACATAAAAACGTGATTTAAACGGTAAATCATTTTCTGAGGACACATTTCCTTTAATAGCATTAGTGCCTATAAGTTATCACTAGAGATCAGCGAAGTATTCAAAAATTCAATTCAGCTGCTTCGCCGAATTTTACCGAAAAATTTGTGTTGTGATCTGACAGTGTAAAATGAAAAAATAAAAAATTACATCATATTTACCTAATCCATTTGCTCGCAATGGGCTGGCCGTGGTGACACAAAAGACCAGTCGGCACTCCGCTGTAGGTAGCTGTGTGGTGCACGCGTCCAGGGTCAGCCGCCCACTGGTAAACTTGAGGAAAGGAGCGGCACTCACGAATATAGATGCAAATATTATTCTTCTTTATTGTCACATTAATATGGCTGTGACGCGTTTCGGCTCACATGCGAGCCTTTGTCAAACATAAGCAATGTATCAGGAAGTAAGGTTTAAATAGCCCGCCAAGTTCCACCCTCTGACATACGCCACCATGGACAGGATTTTGTGTGAGATCTTCCATCAAGATGGCGGCATCCAGCTCATTACAAGCAAATGGATGAGTTAAGTATAATTTTTCAGTTTTTTTGCACGATTTCAGGGAAAATCGATTCGCTAGCACGAAGCACAATGAAATTTGGCCTTGCGGCGAATCAAATTTTCCCTGATATTCGGATCTGGACTTCGATTCGCTCAACACCAGTTATGCTGTGGAGTTTAAAGGGGTTCTCCGGGAATTAACAAAATGAAAATGCGCAAATATTACTTTATTATAAATATGTTCCCAAATACCTTTCATTAGTTATAATGGCTCGTTTTGTCTGGGGAGCAATCATTAGGAGAAACAAGATGGCCACCGTCCTATTAGTACACACAGAACCTGTCCTAATCACACAGGAGGACAAGTTACTTCACAACACTGAGGTAAAGAGCTGCCTCATCCTCCTCTCTGCTCTGCTGGTCAGGGATTATAATCCTGAGTACAGTTTAATATGATATTTAGCTGAATCTTTGTGGGAATGGAGTTCATGAGGAGACATGAAGTACAGAGAGGACGGACAGGACAGACTGTGGTAATGGAGACTGCATACAAGAGCTGCTGCTCATCAGCCACATCTCCTCATGAACTCCATTCCTACAGAGAATCAGCTGAAGATCTTATCACCTGTATTCAGAATCATAATCCCTGATCAGTAGAGCAGAGAGGAGGATGAGGCAGCTCTTTACCTCAGTGCTGTGAAGTAACTTGTCCTCCTGTGTGATTAGGACAGGTTCTGTGTGTACTAATAGGACGGCAGCCATTTTGTTTCTCCTAATCTTTGCTCCCCAGACAAAACGAACCATTATAACTAATGAAAGGTATTTGTGAATATATTTATAATGAAGTCATATTTAAGTATTTTCATTTTCTTAATTCCCGGAGAACCCCTTTAAGTTGAAAATAAACTAGATATTGTAAATCAGATTAGAAGCTTAGCGAGTTCTAGCAGGAATGTGTGTGTTGTATAAATTATCATAAGCGGATACATTGTTATGAAGTAGCTATTATTCGTTATTAGCCTGTAATTAGTGCAGTTGAACCTGAACTCACATGTTTGGTTCACGGGACACCGGAGCCATCACGGCTGCAGGAAATGGGGTGAGTGAACAGGGCTGGTCTGACACTGACAATACATTATTACCTGCTATGTCATTACCCCGTCATTGTCCTATGTTCCCAGCTAGGGTTGCCACCTTTTTTCAGAAACATACCAGCCGGATAAGCAGATGATGTCATCGTGGGGAAATGAATTCCTACGAAGACTTTTTATTATCTAGTATCTCTGGTAGTGAATGGGTTAATACCAGCATCCTTAGTGCCCTAGGTTATTAATGGGTTAATGCCAGCTAACCTGGTGGTCTAGTTACTGTACCAAAGGGGTCTATGCCAAAATTCATATTAGTTTATGGTATGTGGATATGCCATGCATGTGTAAGATGGGACTGTCATTCAATATCAGCATCCCGGGTGATCTAGGACAGTAAAGGGGCTGATGTAAGCTGACTAAAAAAAACCCAGTCTGTCATCATGTAATCTATGTATTAGCCCCTGCTTCCTAGAGCTGGTAAATGACCAAAGTTATGGCCACATGTGGCAAGTGGAAGGTTTGCAGTGGCCATAATGCGCGTGGCAAATTCCGCAAGAAATTGTGCAGATTTAGCTGCTGCTTACGGAGCGGAAACGCCTCCAATTTGCCACAGATTTCACCCTCTGCATTGCAAAAGATGAAGGGGGTCATTTATTATACTGAAATGTGCCTAAATTAGGCATATTTCAGGCGCAGATGGTTAGTTGCTGTCAAAAAATGGGGGGGGATGGGGAAATGCTTCCATTTTGTACCTATTCATTGTCAACGGGGACAAAACGGAACTGAACGAAATGGAATGCACCAGAATGTATTCCATTCCGTCTGGTTGCGTCCCCATTGCGGACAGAATTAGGCTACTTTCACATTAGCGATTTTTGAAGATCTGTCACGGATCTACAAAAATGCTTCAGTTACAATAATACAACCGCCTGCGTCCGTTATGAACGGATCCGGTTGTATTATGTCTTATATAGCCATGACGGATCCGTTTTCTATTGTGTGAAAGAAAACGGATCTGTCCCCATTGACTTACATTGTGTGTCACGACGTTTTGCTCTGCACGACATCGCGGACAGTAAAACACTACTTGCAGCGTTATTCTGTCCGCGATGGGAGCGCAACCAAACGGAAAGGAATACATTCTGGTGCATTCTGTTTCGTTCAGTTCAGTTTCGTCACCATTGACAATGAATTGGGGCAAAACGGAAGCATTTTCCTCCGCTATTGAGATCCTATGACGGATCTCAATAGCGGAATTGAAAACGCTAATGTGAAAGTAGCCTAACGCTGCAAGCAGTGTATCTCTGTCCGCGATGTGGCGCAGAGCAAGACGGATCCGTCATGACTCACAATGTAAGTCAATGGGGACGGATCCATTTTCTCTGACACTATAGAAAACGGATCCGTCCCCCATAGACTTTCAATGTTTTTAGGGACAGATCCGTCTTGGCTATTTTAGAGATAATACAACCGGATCCATTCAGAACGGATGCAGACAGTTGTATTATTATGACGGAAGCGTTTTTGCTGATCCATGACGGATCCAACAAAAACGCTGGTGTGAAAGTAGCCTTAGGCGTAGAAAAAAAGTCTAAATGTAATCCAGCAAGGAAGCTGGCTTACATTTAGAACTGGCCCTTGATGCGCCGAAGTCATGGAGAGGCCGGGTTCCCATCATAACTGGGACTTTATTAAGACCGGTGTCTAAAATGCCGATCTTAATAAATGTGCCTCCAAATTTGCAGCAGACATCCAGAACATAAATGGAGATGCAGCGGATTTACTGTAAAATGTGCAGCATATGCTGCTCTATAGCATTACATGCATTTTTGCACTGGTGTGCATGGCCCCCAATACCACATAATTCCTCCACATTACCCCCTTTGGATCTGATGGTGGCTTTCCCTGTATGGAGGTCACTTCCGTACTTTGCAGCTTTAGAAGAAAGCCGTGTCATTTTTTATGTTCCACCTTCCATAATGACTGGTGGCAGGAGAGGAACTGAAGAATGAAACGCGCACTGACAGCCGACAGCAGCCCTATAAGAAAGCTGTCATGTATAATTCAGCCGACTCCCGGGCTGCGCTCTCCTGACGGGTAAATGTCCCTTATAAAATATTTATCCTGTGGCGCTCTACAGCAGTTTGTTATTACCATTAATTAGGGTATTGAATATTGATCCTCGTCTGCTGTGTCTGGTCCTGCAGATGAAGGTTCAGCAGCATACAAACCAGCACAACAAAAAATTCAGCTCATTGGTCTATCTCAGGAACTCCATCTGTTCTGAAACTACAACTCCCAGCATGCTTGATTCACTTCTATGGGAGATACAAGAACAGCCACGCAAGTGTGCATGCTGGGAGTTGTAGTTTCACAGCAGCTGGAGTGCCGAAGGTTGCTGACCCCTGGCCTATCTGGTCACCTCATGACAGTCTAAGGCCTCATGCACACAAACGTATTCTCTTTCCGTGTCCGTTCCGTTTTTTTTTTTGTTTTTTTTGTGTGGACTGTATGCGTTAAGGCTCATTCACACAACCGTGGTTTGGTTCCATGTTTGAGCCGCATTTTTTGCTGCTCGGGTGCGGACCCTTTCACTTCAATGGGGCCGCAAAAGATGCAGACAGCATTCCGTGTGCTGTCCGCATCCGTAGCTCCGTTCCGTGGCCCCGCAAAAATGATAGATTATGTTCTATTCTTGTCCGTTTTGCGGACTAGAATACGCATTTCTATAATGGTCCGCCTGTTCCGTTCTGCAAATTGCAGAAGGCACACAGGCGGCATCCGTGTTTTGCGGATCCGCAATTTGCATACCACAAAACATGGCACGTTCATGTGAACGAGCCCTTATTCCGTGTTCACTCCGTTTCCGTATGTCAGTTCTGCAAAAAAACCAGAACATGTCCTATTATTGTCCACATTACAAGGATAGGACTATTCTATTAGAGGCCGGCTGTTCCGTTCCGCAAAATATGCAATGCACATGGACGTCTTCCGTATTTTTTGCGGATCCGTTTTTTGTGGCCCCCAAAATACTTACGGTCGTGTGCATTAGCCCTACCTAAGAAAAATGGCAAGTGATACGTCTCAGAATGGCGCACTAGTGTGATATACGGTTTTCTATGAAGAAGTACTGTACTGTATATATACATGACATGGAAGTTTCTTTATTGGAAATAAAATTCCTAGGGGGTAATCTGTTATAATTCTATACCAGTGTACAGGGGCGTACACATATCATAGGACCCAATCGCAAAATTCAGTTTGGGCCCCTCTGCCCCAACCAGTTTCCCAGTATGCGTGCATCAATCACTCCCAGGCGATACAGAGTGCATAGCACAACACCCCAGATTTCTGAAGAATTTATTTTTATTTTTTTAAATCAGCAGAAGAAGTTATAATTAAAATCATGTATGAAAACAAAAAAGTCGCCCTCCACCTCACCCTCTTTATCTGACTTCTATGTTGGAAAGAGTGCAATACGTGCTTCATTAATATGGTGCTCATTCTGGGCAAAATATTTTGCAGTGAACCCTCCACAGTCTTCAGGGGTTCGTTCTCAAGGTAGGCGCAGCGGTGGGACCCGCACCTATCAGACAATGGGGGCACAGCCTAGCGATATACCCCCATTGTCCGAGATGGGAATACCCCTTTAACGTTGCAACTTTTTTAAAAAAAAAGTCACAAAAAAGGTCACAAACACACTCCAGTAGGGAATACAAATTATTGCAAGCAGTCATTGGATTGTTGATTATTCTCTGACTTCCTCTGAATCGTAGTCACATCTATCCCGTCACAGAGGTAATAACTGGTCATGGTACCATGGAATGGTGGTATTATTTTAATGATGGCATGTTGATAATAATTGCTCATGGTGTGGAGGTAATATAATTGTTATATGTTGTATTCTTAACAGATTGCGAATGAACTCTAGTATCTCCCCTGAGTTGATGGACCACATTTTTGGGGCTTTGCAACTAGTGCTCCAAGGTGGACCAAATATTCTCAGTGTGTATCAACAATGGAGCACCTGTCATGTAAGGGAGCAACTGCTGTGATGTCCAATACAAATTAACAGATTTTATTGCAATTTGATAATAAAGTAAGGGTGGAGCCTACGCACAAATTTGCACTGGAGTTTTTCGGGCTCTAAAAAGACCAGAATAACCACATATACATATATACAGTGAGGAAAAAAGTATTCAGTCAGCCACCAATTGTGCAAGTTCTCCCACTTAAAAAGATGAGAGAGGCCTGTAATTGACATCATAGGTAGACCTCAACTATGAGAGAGAAAATGAGAAAACAAATCCAGAAAATCACATTGTCTGATTTTTAAAGAATTTATTTGCAAATTATGGTGGAAAATAAGTATTTGGTCACCTACAAACAAGCAAGATTTCTGACTCTCACAGACCTGTAACTTCTTCTTTAAAGGGAACCTGTCATCAACTTTATGCTGACTGCACTGAGGGCAGCATAAATTAGTCACAGAAATGCTGATTTCAGTGGTGTGTCACTCATGAGCTAAAAGTAAGTGGTTGCTGAGAACCAGCATCATAATCATTGCAGTGCAGACCTTGAAAAGAGTCAAAACTACCTGAGAAGAGTCATGGTTATTTTAATCTTTTGCTCTCCTGCCCATCTGCTGATGATTGGCAGTTCTCTCCTAGAGAGAAAGGGAGAAGACTAGGTAGAAGACTGTCAATCATCAGCCATCAGCAGGTGGACCGGGGGAGCAGGAATTCATGAATAACCAGGACTCTTCTCAGGAAGATTTGACTCTTTCCCAGGCCTAATCTGCAATGTTTGTGATGTTGGTTCTCGGCAACCACTTACTTTTAACTTATAAATGACAGACCGCTGAAATCAACTCACCTGTCTTTACTTTATTCTGCTGTTAGTATGGGTAGCATAAAGTTGATGACAGGTTCCCTTTAAGAGGCTCCTCTGTCCTCCACTCATTACCTGTAGTAATGGCACCTGTTTGAACCTGTTATCAGTATAAAAGACACCTGTCCACAACCTCAAACAGTCACACTCCAAACTCCACTATGGTGAAGACCAAAGAGCTGTCGAAGGACACCAGAAACAAAATTGTAGACCTGCCCCAGGCTGGGAAGACTGAATCTGCAATAGGCAAGCAGCTTGGTGTGAAGAAATCAACTGTGGGAGCAATAATTAGAAAATGGAAGACATACAAGACCATGATAATCTCCCTCAATCAGGGGCTCCATGCAAGATCTCACCCCCTGGGGTCAAAATGTTCACAAGAACTGTGAGCAAAAATCCCAGAACCACACGGGGGGACCTAGTGAATGACCTGCAGAAAGCTGGGACCAACGTAACAAAGGCTACTGTCAGTAACACACTACGACGCCAGGGACTCAGATCCTGCAGTGCCAGACTTGTCCCCCTGCTTAAACCAGTACATATCCGGGCCCATCTGAAGTTTGCTAGAGAGCATTTGGATGTTCCAGAAGAGTATTGGGAGAATGTCATATGGTCAGATGAAACCAAAGTAGAACAGTTTGGTAGAAAATCAACTCATCGTGTTTGGAGGAGAGTGAATGCTGAGTTGCATCCAAAGAACACCATACCTACTGTGAAGCATGAGGGTGGCAACATCATGATTTGGGGCTGTTTCTCTGCAAAGGGACCAGGATGACTGATCCGTGTACATGAAAGAATGAATGGGGCCATGTATCGTGAGATTTTGAGTGCAAATCTCCTTCCATCAGCAAGTGCAGTGAAGATTAAACGTGGCTGGGTCTTTCAGCATGACAATGATCCCAAGCACACCGCCAAGGCAACGAAGGAGTGGCTTCGTAAGAAGCACTTCAAGGTCCTGGAGTGGCCTAGCCAGTCTCCAGATCTCAACCCCATAGAAAACCTTTGGAGGGAGTTGAAAGTCCGTGTTGCCCAGCGACAGCCCCAAAACATAACTGCTCTAGAGGAGATCTGCATGGAGGAATGGGCCAACAGACCAGCAACAGTGTGTGCCAACCTTGTGAAGACTTACAGAAAACGTTTGACCTCTGTCATTGCCACAAAGGATATATAACAAAGTATTGAGATGAACTTTTGTTATTGACCAAATACTTATTTTCCACCATAATTTGCAAATAAATTCTTTAAAAATCAGACAATGTGATTTTCTGGATTTGTTTTCTCATTTTGTCTCTCATAGTTGAGGTCTACCTATGATGTCAATTACAGGCCGACCTCATCTTTTTAAGTGGGAGAACTTGCACAATTGGTGGCTGACTAAATACATTTCCCCCCCCACTGTATATATATATATATATATATATATATATATATATATATATATATCACATCTGCGGCATGAATTCTGGCATGCTGTTACGGCAGAGAACAGCCTGACAGAATTCTCCAGATGCGGAAATCCTTACGCATTCTGGCAGACAAACAGAAAACTGGCTGGACACAAACCGCTGCATACGATCCTATGCTTGTCTGCTGGAATAGCCATGCCAGAGTTTCACACAAGAGGTCAGCCTGTCAGCCCTCAGAGCTGCACTAAAATATACAGTCCAGACTGCTGTGCTGTACTAACATAATGGAGAGGACTCATGCACATGCCCAGCAGTCCTGACCAGGTATTTCAGAGTAGCTTTAAAAGGGTTTTCCAGGATGTTATAACTGATGACTTGTCCTCTAAATAGGTCATCAGTATCTAATCGGTGGGTGTCCCCGGGACCCCCGCAGATCAGCAGTTTGAGAAGGCGACAGGACTACTGTGAGCACCATTGCCTTCACGCAGCTTACCAAGAACAGTGCCGTACACTGTATAGTGGCTGTGCTTGGTATTGCAGCTCAGCCCAATTCATTTCAATGGGACTGAGCTGCGCCTAGTCCACGTGATTGATGAATGTGACGTCAATGGCCTAGGAGAAGCGGCCTACTGTGAGCACCGCAGCCTTCTCTTACAGCTGATTGGGGGGGGGGTCTCAGGTGTCAGAACCCCACTGATCAGATACTGCCGACGTTTCCAGAGGAAAGGTCATCAGTATTAAAATCTCGGAAAACGCCATTAAAGGACATCTGTCAGCAGATTTGTCCCTATAACACTAGCTGACCTGTTACATATGCACTAGCTGACATCTGTCTTGGTCCCATGTTCATATGTGCCCGCATTGCTGAGAATGGACATATGGATGCGGACACTCTTTTACTGCCAATTTGCAGTGAATGGGTCCGCATCTGACCCGCATACAATGTAGATTGGATGTTGAAAACAATACTTTAGTTTGCACGAGCCCTTATTCTGTGCTTTTGGCGGCCGCTCGGTTTGTGTGACAGCACACGCTTCTGTATTCTGGTCAGTATTTTGCATCAGTATTTGTAAGCCAAAATTAGAAATGAAACCTACACAAAGAAAAAAACTACAATGGAAAGACTGACCCCTCTTCCGTGTTCTGGACCCGCTCCTCATTTTACAAAATACTGACCAGCATACACAAGGGTGTATATGACTGTATATTTGGCTACATCCCGAATGCTCAGCACCTAACCTCTGACTTTAGAGCTTTGTGCCCCAGTTATCGCCCTGTGCTAACGGGGGAGAGTTAACGGCTCACGTGCTTGTATTACTTGGCGTCAGACAAATATTTATCTCTTTGGCAAGAGGCAATGCTACAACTATTTTCTGCATTACAGGGTGAGAGCTGGTTTATATCTGAGCTGCTATGTTCCTGGATAGGAACATGTAAACGGTCCTGCAGAATAACTATCGGGACAAAAGTCTGCTATACCAGTTTTGTGGCATAAAAATGTTGCAAATGAAGCCCATTTGGAGTATATTTTTTTTATTTTGTAAAATTTTTGTGCAATTTTGCAATCTTTGGTGAATATTTTCACAACATTTCATGAGTCTTGCAACTTTAACACTTTAAGGCTCATGTATGATGTGCAACATTTTAAAAAGTCATAAAAAGTTGCTTTTACAGATATAGGCATACACTACTTTGCACTTGCGACAAATATATTATCATTGTGCACCATTTCATAAAGAAAAGATAGACTTAAAACTGACACCAAAACCACTGCAAATGATAAACTACACTGATACTACACTGCTCCGTCAAATCTGTATTGGACAGCGCTGTCATTGCAGTGCTGCTCCCATTGACTTCCGGAAACAGAGCTACATCCAACTACTATAATACTGTGTACAAGAATATAACTACTATAATACTGCCCCTATGTACAAGAATATAACTACTATAATACTGCCTCCTATGTACAAGAATATAACTACTATAATACTGTGTACAAGAATATAACTACTATAATACTGCCTCCTATGTACAGGAATATAACTACTATAATACTGTGTACAAGAATATAACTACTATAATACTGCTCCTATGTACAAGAATATAACTACTATAATACTGCTCCTATGTACAGGAATATAACTACTATAATACTGCCTCCTATGTACAAGAATATAACTACTATAATACTGTGTACAAGAATATAACTACTATAATACTGCCCCTATGTACAAGAATATAACTACTATAATACTGCCTCCTATGTACAAGAATATAACTACTATAATACTGCCTCCTATGTACAATAATATAACTACTATAATACTGCTCCTATGTACAAGAATATAACTACTATAATACTGCCTCCTATGTACAAGAATATAACTACTAATATTCTTGTACATAGGAGCAGTATTATAGTAGTTATATTCTTGTACATAGGAGCAGTATTAAACTACTATAATACTGCTCCTATGTACAAGAATATAAATGCTATAATACTGCCTCCTATGTACAAGAATATAACTACTATAATACTGCACCTATGTACAAGAATATAACTACTATAATACTGCCCCTTTGTACAAGAATATAACTACTATAATACTGCCTCCTATGTACAAGAATATAACTACTATAAAACTCCCTCCTATGTACAAGAATTAAACTACTATAATACTGCCTCCTATGTACAAGAATATAACTACTATAATACTGCCTCCTATGTACAATAATATAACTACTATAATACTGCCTCCTATGTATAATAATATAACTACTATAACAGCCTCCTATGTATAAGACTATAACTACTATAATACTGCTCCTATGTACAAGAATATAACTACTATAATACTGCCTCCTATGTACAAGAATATAACTACTATAATACTGCTCCTATGTACAAGAATATAACTACTATAATACTGCCTCCTATGTACAAGAATATAACTACTATAATACTGCACCTGTATACAAGAATATAACTACTGTAATACTGCTCCTATGTACAAGAATATAACTACTATAATACTGCACCTATGTACAAGAATATAACTACTATAATACTGCCCCTTTGTACAAGAATATAACCACAATAATACTGATTCCTGTGTACAAGAATATAACTACTATAATACTGCCCCTATGTACAAGAATATAACTACTATAACACTGCTACTATGTACAAGAATATAACTACTATAATACTGCTCCTATGTACAAGAATATAACTACTAAAATACTGCTCCTATGTACAAGAATATAACTACTATAAATACTGCCTCCTATGTACAAGAATATAACTACTATAATACTGCCTCCTATGTACAAGAATATAGGAGCACATAGAATCCGCTATCAATCAGTCCACTTCAGCCACCTACAGCGGCTTTATTTTATCTTCATACATGCATGTGGACACACATCAGGAATTGTAGCCGCTGATTACACGTTTCAAGTGTACGTCACACCCTTAGTCATAGATTATGTATTGCTGAATAACTAGAAATATATACTTTTCCTATCTTCTCCATCACCATGAGCTCCTCGCAGATCCCTGCATTCCCCGGGGCACCTACTGTGTCACCTTAGCACTTTATTTGATACAAGACAAGTCCCAGTGAGTTGACATTGTTGAAGAAAATGCACTTTGAGCATTTGAGCAAAGCTTCTGTTTTTAGATGAATGGACATAAACGTCTATCTGAAATCTGTCCGAGCGAGAGCAGATCCTCCACCCGGACCAGAACCAAACAGCGGATGACTGCAAGCTCAGCCTGGTACTGACCATTCCACGGGGATCAGAGCAAACATTTACCTTCTTGTGAAAGACAGGCCTCAAGCCACCACGGGTTCAATAATTAACAGAGGAGATAGGAGAGAAGCCGCATGTGTCATACGTGTGCTACCCTCCAGTCACAACACAAGGGAAAACTAGGGATTAGGGAATAAACACCAGAATATATGACCAGAACCATTCCTTCTATCTGTCTACATCATATCCTTCTACTTCTTATCGCCTACTACATATCTATCTACTTCATGTCACCAGAGAGCCCCTCATAAACAATATTTTGAAAAATCCTTACATTTTTGAAAATTTTTTTGAATCTTTCCATGGGACAACTCTGAAGATCTGACACTTTGATACAATGTAAAGTAGTCAATGTACAGCTTGTATAACAGTGTAAATGTGGTGTGCCCTCAAAATGACTCAACATACAGCCATTAATGTCAACAAAATTCAGTACACCCTTAAAGAAGGGTTAGAAAGGTGCATGATATAATCTGTAGTGAATGCAATCTTCTTATCAGACACTGCATCTGTGAGTTATCCCCTCTCTTCTTATTGTAGCTGGGTCATGTGACCAACTCCCTGACCTCCAACTGACCCAGGACAGAAAGCCAGTAACTGCTCTATTCATTCCTATGAAACTGAAAGTGTGGCTCCCATAGGAATACATAGAGAATTAGACTTCCTGTCCACACATAAGTCTCTGTGTGAGTTGGTGGGCCTGATTGCTGGTCACATGACACAGATGAGAAACATCAGGGACATATTACTCCCAAATACAACCATTTTTAAGAAAATGACATTCAGTACAGATTACATCATGTACATTTCTAGCAGGACACGGAATAAAATTTTTGGCGGGAGTTCTTCTTTAAGTGAAAATGGCTAAATTGTGCCCAATTAGCCATTTTACCTCCCCGGTGTCATGTGACTCGTTAGTGTTACAAGGTCTTAGGTGTGAATGTGGAACAGGTGTGTTACATTTGGTGTTATCGCTCTCACACTCTCATACTGGTCACTGGAAGATCAACATGACTCCTCATGGCAAAAAGCTCTCTGAGGATCTGAAAAAAGATGCTCTACATAAAGATGGACTAGGCTATAAGAAGACACCCTGAAACTGAGCTGCAGCACGGTGGCCAAGACCATACAGCAGTTTAACAAGACAGGTTCCACTCAGAACAGGTCTCGCCATGGTCGACCAAAGAAGTTGAGTGCACGTGCTCAGCGTCATATCAAGAGGTTGTATGAGTGCTGCCAGCATTGCTGCAGAGGTTAAAGGGCTGGAGGGTCAGCCTGTCAGTGCTCAGACCATACTCTGCACACTGCATCAAATAGGTCTACACATCTGTCGTCTCAGAAGGAAGCCTCTTCTAAAGATGATGCACAAGAAAGTTTGCTGAAGACAAGAAGACTAAAGACATGGATTACTGGAACCATATCCTGGAGTCTGATGAGACAAAGGTAAACTTATTTGGTTCAGATGGTGTCAAGCGTGTGTGGTGGCAACGAGGTGAGGAGTACAAAGACAAGTGTGTCTTGCCTACAGCATGACAGTGGGAGTGTCATGAGGGAACCATGAATGCCATGTACTGTGACATACTGAAGCAGAGCATGATCCTCTCCCATTGAAAACTGGGCCGGAGGGTAGTATTCCAACATAACGACCAAAAACACACCTCCAAGAAGACCCCTTCCTTGCTAAAGAAACTGAGGGTAAAGGTCCTGGACTGGGCAAGCATATCTCCAGACCTAAACCCTATTGAGCATCTGTGGGGCATCCTCAAACGGAAGGTGGAGGAGCACAAGGTCTCTAACATCCACCAGTTCCGTGATGTCCTCATGGAGGAGTAGAAGAGTATTCCAGTGGCAACCTGTAAAGCTGTAGTAAACTCCATGCCCAAGAGAGTTAAGGCAGTGCTGGAAAATAATGGTGGCCACACAAAGTATTGACACTTTGGGCACAATTTGGCCATTTTCACTTAGGGGTGTACTCACTTTTGTTGCCAGCGGTTTAGACATTAATAGCTGTGTGTTGAGTTATTTTGAGGGCACACCACATTTACACTGTTATACAAGCCGTACACTGACTACTTTACATTGTATCAAAGTGTCAGATCTTCAGTGTTGTCCCATGGAAAGATAGAATAAAATATTTGCAAAAGTGTGAGGGGTGTATTGACTTTTGTGAGATACTATATATGTATCTACTGTACCACTGACTGTGGTTTATGCTACTACGACTCCCAGCGTGTACATATTATTTGGTATAATAACATACTTGACAATTCTCTATTGGTGCGTCCTAGAGGCTTCGGGAAAAAGGAGAACTATGAGCTCTGAATGCTGCATCACCAGCCGTAGCCCCGCTGTCCATACTTACCTGGGTGGAGGATTCTGGTATGTCACGGTGGGAGAGCGTGGCTTAAGCAGAGAAAGAGCTTTGAAAAATTTCAATGGTATGCTTCATGCCAACTTTACAACGTATGGATAACATATTTACCAACATTTCAGTTGGTAAAATTGGGGCATATTAGCCCCACCGCCTACCTGCACAGAAACACCTATTTATGGTTGGGGGTTGCATTAGCCTGCGGGACAGCGCAAATTTGCCGGGACTGTCTCTGAAAATTAGGAACAGTCCCAGCAAAGTCGGGACAGTTGGCAGCTATGTAATAATAGTCGGCTTAAGTATCCCATGAGACGTCGCTTCTGCTGTGACACAATCCATGACCACTGATCACAGCGTGGATTTTCGGTGGCGTCAGACTTCCAAAATTAATTAATTAAATAATTATAAATGCCAAGAGCAATGCCCCATACATTATACCTACACTGACATTTCCGTGGAGCACAGTCCAGGACGGTCCGTGAAATCCCGGACCGTGCTCCTTCTGAGGGCAGGAGCGCACGGCGTCATTGGTTGCTATGATGCCGTGCGATTCCTGAGGCCGCCGCTGTACAGTAATACACTGTACACACTTGTATAGAGTGTATCACTGTACAGCGGCAGCCTCAGGAAGCGCACGGCGTCATAGCAACCAATGACGCCGTGCGCTCCTGCCCTCAGAAGGAGCACGGTCCGGGATTTCACGGACGTGTGAATTTAGCCTAATGACCTCCTCTGAATAACGCTCTGAGGTGCAGTGCTTTGCACTATTAATTGCTGATCAAATGATCTCCAGCATATCTAAGCCTATCAGGTGTGATACTAATTGCTCAGCCTCAGTATCTAATCCCACTGTATGTCATTCTCTGCTGCAGGGCCAGTATATACAAATCCACCGTGTAGGATATTGTCTTCTCAGCCGGCATATCTAAGTCTATCATGTGTGATACTGTCTTCTGAGATGCTGTATCTAAACCTATCAATTGTGATACAGTCTGCTAGGATGGTGTATCTAAACCTATCATGTGTGATACTGTCTGCTGAATCATATCAGGCATTAGAGGCAGAGCTTGTTAAGAGCTCATTTATATCCCTTTTCTTCCCAGGAGCACGAATGGCCTATAAGTCTCCTCATGCTGATTGAAGGTGCTCTCTCCCCAAGGAGATATATCACCCCCAAATGGTATCAAAACCTATTAATTTATAACTCATCATCGCCACCTAGGGTCTACTTGGAAATATTGCAGTTGACTGTGTTTCACTAGGGAGCTACAGTTCTACTCACCTATCATACAAGGAAAACCCTCCTGATTTACATGTAGCTTTTGACAATAGCTAAAACATCAAAGGGGCTTTCTGACTTTTTATCACTTTACCAAAGTGATGGCGGCCTGGTAAAATCACAAAAAACTTCCTTCCTCTATCCACTCCGATCCAGAGTTGATGTTTTTTCATCTTCCCTGCAGCCAGTGTCATAAGACATCTGTGACCTTCTGTATACTGGCTTCAGTGGTCTCTCACCATATACCGCTGAAGCCTGTAAGTGGCTGCAGCGTTATACAGAACATCATCGCTGCAGCCACCATTAATGAACCCCTAGCTGCCTGATGACAGAAGGTATATGCAATGATCAGTCAAAGGGATTCTCTGTGACATGATGAAAGTTGGGCCCTCCTTCAGTCTCTGCCCTTATATGCTGGGACCCTGTTGATTGCGGCATACTAGGGGTTAAATCACAGAGATGAAGAGTTTCCATGGTCTTTTGCATTACAGCATGACTGTGTATGACAGCTATTGTTCTACGCTAAGCGCATGAGCAGTATGATAAGTATATTATGGGAACTTTTCTGGCCGACATCTGTGGATGACGCACTGCTATGGGGATATCTGTGGATGACACACTGTTATGGGGGATCTGTGGATGACATTGTTATGGGGATATCTGTGGATGACACACTGTTATGGGGGATCTGTGGATGACACACTGTTATGGGGGATCTGTGGATGACACACTGTTATGGGGGATCTGTGGATGACACACTGTTATGGGGGATCTGTGGTGACACACTGTTATGGGGGATCTGTGGTGACACACTGTTATGGGGGATCTGTGGATGACACACTGTTATGGGGGATCTGTGGATGACACTGTTATGGGGGATCTGTGGATGACACTGTTATGGGGGATCTGTGGATGACACACCGTTATGGGGGATCTGTGGATGACACACTGTTATGGGGGGATCTGTGGATGACACACTGTTATGGGGATCAGTGGATGACGCACTGTTATGGGGGATCAGTGGATGACGCACTGTTATGGGGGATATGTGGATGACGCACTGTTATGGAGGATCTGTGGATGACGCACTGTTATGGGGGATCTGTGGATGACGCACTATTATGGGGGATCTGTAGATGACACACTGTTATGAGGATCTGTGGATGACACTGTTATGGGGGATCTATGGATGACACACTGTTATGGGGGATCTGTGGATGACACTGTTATGGGGGATCTGTGGATGACACTGTTATGGGGGATCTATGGATGACACACTGTTATGGGGGATCTGTGGATGACACACTGTTATGGGGATCTGTAGATGACGCACTGTTATGGGGGATCTGTGGCTGACGCACTGTTATGGGGGATCTGTGGATGACACACTGTTATGGAGGATCTGTGGATGACACACTGTTATGGGGGATCTGTGGATGATACACTGTTATGAGGGATCTGTGGATGACACTGTTATAGGGGAGGTTTCAGTGATACAAATATTTTGATTTCATTTACTAGTTTTTTTGCTGTGATTTAAATAAATTTTTTCATTGGTATCCATATTTCCTAGAAACTACAAAAAACAACTACCATGGTCATCCATGACAGCTCCTTCAAGGGTTGTCACCCGGTTTTTCCAGAGTTGTACTTTCTAGTTACTAAAAAAAAAATCAGTCCTATCTCCTGCTCCCCTCCTCTATCCTTAGTAGCCATCTCCACAAACATACATACAGTATAAAGGAAGTGTGGGCAATGATTGCCAGCAACAATCATGGCGATCCTACCTACCGCAGAATTTGCGTTTCCTGGTGACGCCATTTCCTGAGCGCCTGAATCGTGACGTTCTATGCGCGACGGACGTTTTGCCCAATGAGCCGCTTAGATGGGCGTGGCTTGGGTTTAGGAGTCGGTAACCCACGTGTTCTGGCGGAGAAGGGGGATGAAGGGGAAACGGAGCCAAGTGAAGGTAAAATACCCGGCTTGGAGGCGTGTCTTATTACCGGGGCTCATAAATATTCATGACGTGACCCCTAAGCATCATGTATATTGTGTGCAGTGCCCTGCCAGCTGTAGTGCTTGCATGCCGTGCCTTAGTGGTTGCTGTGGTGCCTCACTGGCACCTCTCTATTGTGTCCTTGTACACAACTTCTCCAGGTGGTCACCATGTCACTCACACCCCATCAGATAGCCTCTATCATTGCACCCTACACGTGAGCACCAGGCTTCTCTTCACCTGGGGACATACATTCACTAAGGCACTACATCTAGGCAGAGTGGCATTTGTGACAGTTCCCCTGGCACTGAGCACCAAGGCCAAATGCCTCCACCCACCAGTGTACCCACAGGAAGGATATCCTGTCCCGGTAATATGGTTGTCATGGCAGCCAGATGACGTGGCTCACTATACAAGAGTCTCGGACCCCCACACGATACTGTCTGGGCTTCCAATGATTGCTTTGTACCTTATGATTGTCCAGTATGGCCTTCCACTTTGAGGCCTTCCCTCATGGACATCCCCTTTAAACTTCTCACCCATACACAGGGGTTGTGCAGCCTGTTTATATCCTCCGGATAGTTCATTAATATCTGATCCAACCGCCGGGACATCATGATCATGGGGCTTCGTTGTCTCTTTGTATGAATGGACCGGTGGTGCAGCATACTCGCTGATGCTCCAGTCATCTCTTTTAATAGGGTAGAAGCCAGTACTTCTGCCAGGATCACTCGCGTCATCCTAAGGCTACTTTCACAATTGCGTTGTTGTTTTACGGTATTGAGATCCGGCAGAGGATCTCAATACCGGAAAATAAAAACTTTTGCGTTTAGTCCTCATGCATTTTGAATGGAAAGAGATCCGTTCAGGATATATCAGGATGTCTTCTTTTCTGACAACGTTCCGTTTTTTGTGTCCTGTCATAAAAACAAAAATAAAAGAGGTCTGGCACTGAGAACAATGCAAGTCAGCGGTGAAGGATCAGGTTTTTTAGGAACCTAAAAAAACGAATTTGTCACCCATTGACTTTCAATGTATTTAGTGACGGATCCGTTTTTTTCCCGTTTTGATTTCACAGAACAGATGCATCCTGATGTGCAAAATCAACACGGATCCGTGTAATTCCGATATTAAGATCCTCTGCCGGATCTCAGTACCGGAATTAACAATGCAAGTTTGAAAGTAGCCTAAGGATGTCCGGAATAAATACAGTATAGCCGCACAATAATAACTTTAGCGCTGACGCTGTGTCTGAAGCGACTGTCACATTAGAAATATCCTCAAGATAGTGATGGACCCTCCCGTGTGACATCATTGCGGCGTCACACACAACCATGTTATCCTGGACAATCTGCTCTACTTTTTGTTTACCCTGTTTGGTCTTGTGTCCAATTTAAAGGGGTTGTCCAGGCTTTCTTGAAAATGTTGCTGTGTGTTGACCCGTGGAGGGAAGATCTGCTGAGTACTTACCCCACCATCGTGCTGCCGTCTACTCTTCACTCAAGGGACTGCCAGGACTGGATGAGGGCTCTTCTACTCAGGTCCCAACTGGATGTCTTCCTGAGTCTCCCTGTTCAGCTGCATATACTGTAGATGGAGCTGAACAGGCACATCTGATTAGGATCTGAGCCGAAGAGCCCACAGCTGGTCGCAGCACCAGAGATGGTGGCATCTACCCTGTTTCCCTGAAAATAAGACCTACCCTGATAATAAGCCCTAGTGCTATTTTGCCCTGTTTTTGGAGTAGGCTTAAAATATAAACCCTACTCCAAAAATAAGCCCTAGGTACACTGAGAATAGGGTTACGGTGCGAGTTCGTGGGTGGGAGGGAGTCCGGGACACCGCAAGTGATTTTAATGGCCAGTCAGGGCCTCTCTGCTGGTGATGCTACCTGCGCAATGCTGCGTACTATAGTATGCAGCGCTGCGCAGTTAGTTACCTGTATACACACCTATACCCATACCGCTGCAAGACGTCTCCCCTTTGATGATCCCACTCGACGTGACCTCAGCGCCGGGTCTCGCGGGATCACACAGCACACGCCGAATGGGTGGGAATAAGAAGTCCGGAGCGGAGTGTAGGTAAGTATATTTTTTGTCTGTGTGTGCACGGGGCCCAGGGCAAAAAAAAAAAAAAAAGACATACCGGTATATATTCAGAGGGGCCAAAGATGACATATATGTTCAGTGGGGGCAAAAATAAGACCTACACCAATAATAAGCCCTAACCCTTTTTCCGGAGAAAAAAAAGAAATAAGACCCTGTCTTATTTTCGGGGAAACACGATATGGATCTGAGCCGAAGAGCCTACAAGCCATTCTGAGCGCAGCAGAGATAGTAGCATCCATGGATCTGAGCCGAAGAGCCCACTCCTGGTCTGTGCAGCAGAGATGGTGACATCCATGGTGTGATGGAGGAGTACATTCTGTGTAGACTATTTTCCCTCTGCTTTCAGCACACAGCAAGATTTTCTAGAACATTCTGGACAAGTTTTAAAGGGGTTCTCCGAGTTATATGTATATTGATGACCTATCCTCAGGATAGGTCATCAATATCAGATCGGCGGGGGTCCGACACCTGGCATGGTCCAACACCGGGGTCATGGGAGCTCACATAGGCAGGTGCTTTTTCCTATATTGTGCAAACACGGTCACCACTGATGGATTACAGGGTGGTCTGTATCCAGACAGCAAAGAAAGCAATATGTATAATAACAATACATTAGTAAGTGTCTTGTATTAACCTTCTCTCCATGATAAATGCCTCTTGCTGAAGTGAGACAACCCCTTTTTTCAGTGAGCGCTGCGGCCTCTTCCTATGGCAAGTGATGTCTTGTTCGTTGGTCACATGGCCTACGTGCATGCCATACCAAGCACGGCCACTTTACAGTGCACGGCGCTGTGCTTGTTATGCTGTGAGGAGGCCTCATCTGAGTGTATCAACCTCTTCAAACATTCGATCGGCGGGGAGTCCAGGAGCTGGACCCCACTGATCAGATAATGGTGGCCTATCCTGAGGGCAGGCAATCAATATTGTACTCCTTGAAAACCTGTTTTAGGGTATAGCTACAGGGCAACAGTGGTATCCTGGCCGCAACACGTCACGCAGCCAGTGTAAGTTGCATTGCAGTGCATTAATTGTAATTCTTTTAACCATTTCATCAGTTTGTTAGAATGCAAGGGGGCAATTAATTGCCAGAATACTCAATCCATGCAGGAGCCAGGCAAAGTAGGGTAGCAGATCACTGTGGCCCCATGTAATGGAGGTGTTACCAGATAGAGAAGAACATATAATGTGTTTTTAGAGGGGAAATGGTGATTTTGGTGTAGGTGGAGATGTGGGTAGAGCACAACATTTGTGGACTTACCGTGGTGTTTTTTTTAATCTTATTTCGCATTGCAGGAGGGCGACCATGCTAAGAATGGAGTCTCGTCTCAGTCTCTCCAGGACACCAGTAAGCCTCCAGCTTCCAAGCCAAAAGCTAAAAAAGCAGCAAAGAGACCCTTGAAGCCTAACATTCAGAGGCCTGCAAAGATGCAGAAGACCAATGAGAGCAAACCCTTGACCACTGAGGAGCTGATCCATCTAAAGGAGACCGAGCAGCAATACCACACCAGTCTACTGCGCATGCAGGTACCTCCCCCGCGGAGCTCATTCACTGCTAAGGGGCAAACAAAATGACAGGGACCCTCTGTAGTTAATATGACAGTTCAAGATTATTATGTTATACGTCTCGCCAGGCTTCCTTGTCCTCCGCTCAGTGCCAGTTCTGTTTCAAGCTGAAAACCTGAGAACTGTGATTTTTATTGGTTGCTAGGGACCCTGCGACAACCCATTAGAGTGAATGGGAGCAGTGCTGCGGGAACCAGCTGTGTCCACTATACAGTTGCGCATTGAGATGTGTTGTACAGGTACCAGAGCTACTACAGATAGGCGGAGGAGTCGGATCCCACCACTCTGATATAGATGATCTCTCCTAAGGATAGACCAAAAATCCCAGAGAACCCCTTTAACCACCTAACTGTTTTGCCCGAGTCCAGCTCCGACAGTGTGAAAAGTAGCTACCTGGAGGGGGAGGGCTGCTTTAGTTGCTGCTATCTCCTGAATGGCAGCAGCTAGAAACATGCAACTGGTCTTGTTTGAAAGCAGACATTCCAGGCTTTTATACAAGACCAAAATGAGCTAAAGTCCAAGCAACAGAGGAGAAATCACTTGTTAGAAATCAAGTTGGGAATAATCGCGGGTAAAACCTGTTTTTTACTTTCACTTTCAGCTGCATTCACAGCATCCTGATTTCTATCAGTGATATCTTTCTCTGTCCTGAACATATTGCTGTCATTGTCTGAAAGCTTGGAATGTCTGCTTTCAAACAAGACCAGTTGCATGTTTCTTGCTGCTACTATTCAGGAGATAGCAGCATCTGAAACAGCCGTCCCCCCTCCAGTTAGCTACTTTTCCTACTGCTGGAGCTGGACTCTGGCAAAACAGTTAGGGGGATACATTAATAGCTGCACATGTGTTGGGAACAGTACATGCATGCAGCTAGTAATAGGCAGTATTAACCGAAGGCGCTGATGGAATATTTACTTGCACGTCCCCTCACCTGCTTCCAGGTGCTTCGCTCTGAATATGGCCACTGTTACACAGGGGATGGACTGCGCCTGCTCTAGTTCCACTGTCCATCCCCATTGTAAGTGAATGGAGGCCGCCATCCCTTTTAAAGGGATCTTCCAGGAATATACATTGATGGTCCGAGCTTTCACAAATCTATTGGAGGTCTGGGCATTACAGCCTCTTCAGTGTTTAGTCACAGTGCCTGGTCTGTATGTACAGTTGCGCCTTAGCGTCATACATTTTTAAGGTGCCTGTAAACATCAGAGGCAGTTTGGCCTAATCCATCAACTATCTAATATGTATGGAGGTGCCTCACCTCTCCCCCGACGGCAGATGTCTGGGGGTGGGGGGGGATGGATCAAGCATGTTTAATTTCAACATACCCAATCTTTTGTTCCCACTGCTGCCAGAGGTGGCTAGTGGTGGCTTATTCTCCTCTTTCCATTAAAAACAAGTGCATGCTCAGCCGTGCCAAGCGTGCATGTGTGTGGATGGTGAGGAGGTAAACCTGTCAACTGGATGAGTGTTCAGGTAACAGCTATCTAAGGTGTATGCCAGTCTTTTAGAGCTGCCCAAAGCAAGCAACCCATCGCCAACTGAAATGTGTTACTTCTGAAACCCCCAATGAACCGCTGATCACCAGGGAATTTACTTCAGCCGCTGCAGGGTTAATGTAGTATTAGAAGGCTATGCCAAATCCACCAATGCTGGATGCAGCTGTATTAATACCACTGTAACCCTGCATTTATGCCGGAAACCGGCCGGATCCCACCCCGGATCTAGTGGTACACGGTCTTGTCTGGCAAAGCAGCATGCAGTGAGCTCCAATAGCCTGCTCCTCAGCCGGAACAGGAAATCTATCATAACTGTGAATGGGCCCTATTTTTTTTTTATGCAACAATCTTTTAAAGGGTATTGGCTTTTCAGGCTGTCTCTTAAAGGGGGTGGCCCATCTCAGACATTGATGGCATATTGCTAGGTTATGCCACCAGATAAATGGAGATAAATGTCAGATAAATGTGGGTCCCACCTCTGGGACCTGCTCCTATCTCCAGAAGGGGCCCGGGCAGAGAAGCCAAACATGTGCAGCCACCCTCCGTTCACCACTTTAGGAGTGTTGGTTCAGCTATTTTCGGAACTCCCATAGCAGTGACTGGTAAGCGTGTTGTGCATGCCCGATGTGCCGTCTTTAATTTCAGGGGCTCTGTTCTGGACATAGGAACAGGTCTCTGAGATCCTAGCGATATGTCATCAGTGTCTGAGATGAGAATATTCCTTTCAGCAATAAAACTATATAGAAAAAAATTCTGAATTTTTTTTATTACATAAAGATGGGTAAAAAAAAAAAAAAAAGATGCTTCGCTTAAAGGGGTTGCCCCATGAAAAATATTCTACCGTTTTGAAACCAGCATCTGGATCTAAATACTTTTGTAATTGCATTTAATTAAAAATTCAGCATAGCCACTGAGATATTCAATAAAATGTATCTGTATAGCGCCACCTGCTGTTTGTGCTTTGTTTTATTTCTTTGTCCTGATCACTGAGATGGCCACACATGCTCAGTTTCATCCTTCAACTACCTCCTGAGCTGTGATAGGGAGAGATGAGACACACCCCCTGAGCTGTGATAGGGAGAGATGAGACACGCCCCCTGAGCTGTGATAGGGAGAGATGAGACACGCCCCCTGAGCTGTGATAGGGAGAGATGAGACACGCCCCCTGAGCTGTGATAGGGAGAGCATGGACACGCCCCCTGAGCTGCAGCATAAAAGACACTCCCCTTGAGCTGTCAGCTTGATATAAATCTAGCAGAGCAATGAATGAGGAGATCTCTGGATCCATGTGAGGTACAGGGCTGGTTCTAGCTTTGGTAGAAAGAGATTGTCATGTACTTTATGATGTCTGATTTTCATTTTGTGCATTAGTCATGGGATAACCCCTTTAAAACAGGATCCAGTGGGATTACAAATTATTGTTCCATTCACAGATCGACGAGCTGCTGCAGGAAGTGAGACTGAAGGACAAGAGGAGGAAAAGCATCGATGATTTCGTGCAGAAGATCAGTGACCTCATTCAGAATATTCCGAAGACTTCGGAGACAGATGTAAGAGCCGGTGTGACCGCGCCGTTGTTCTCCTATTCTCTCTTTCCCTTTTTATTATACATGTTTTCTCCCCCCGGCAGCTGGTGGACCAGTCCTGGCTTCCGAATTCTGTGAAGGTTCCCTTCATGCAGATTCCATATCAAGTAAAGGGCAAATTTCACTTCCAACCTCCATCCTCCGTCAAGGTGGTGGGGAGTTACTTGCTGGGGACTTGTATTAAGCCGGAGATCAATGTGGATGTTGCAGTCACCATGCCGCAGGTGAGGAGTCCTTTGGTTCATCTATTTTAAAGGGGGAGGCCTGAGTTATGGGGGTTGTCCAGCAGGTCAAAGAAGTTTCCTGCCACTATCATACCACCACACTGATGGGGACAGCGATAAGTTCAGGCTCCTCTAAACCCCTGACAAATAGCTTATGGCGGAATACATTAGATAAATGAATGGGACGGTTGCAGAAATTACAGCAGCAAATGTAAACTCACCATTGCTGTAGGGTGTCCTTGTAGAGTATAGATTAAATAACAGCACACAATGTCAATCAGCTGCTTCTAAGGCTATCAGGATAATTTCATGCATTAAACGAGGCATGGACTCGCGGGGCAGGGATGTAATATTACTTGGTGTGGCCTCATCTGGAGTATGCAGTTCAGTTCTAGGTATCAGTCCATAGAAAGGATGCCCTGGAGCTGGAAAATGTACAAAGGAGGGCGACTAATCTGATAAGGGGCATGGAGGGTCTTAGTTATGAAGAAAAATTAAAGTAATTAAATTTATTTAGTCTTAAGAAGAGACGTGTAAGGGGGGACATGATTAACCTGTACAAATATATAAATGGGTCATACAAAAAATCTGGTGAAAAAATATTCCATGTAAAATGCCCTCAAAAGACAAGGGGGCACTGCCTCCAACTGGAGGAGAAAAAGTTCAGTCTCCAGAAGCCTCAAAGCTTCTTTACTGTAAGAACTGTGAATCTGTGGAATAGACTTCCTCAGGACGTGGTCACAGCAGGAACAGTGGATGGTTTTAAAAAGGGTTTCGATGAATTCTTAAAAGTAAATGACATTAATGCTTATGGAAACGTGTAGAGATCTCACTTCCTTCTGGGATTCACGTCCCCACCCATCCCTTGTCTAAACCTTTTCCAAACGTATTAACTGTTTAACTATGTACTTTCTTGCTCGTGGTAAGGTTGGGATGGTTTTTGTGTTGTTGCTGTCATAGCCACTTTTCACATTTCAGGTCCCCTGAAGAAAGGGTAGGAGGGCTCTACTGGAGGTTTAACCCCTAGTTAACGGAGTATTCCGTGAAGTAACTTAATTTTTGAAAAATTGCATTAAGGCTGCAGGCTGTGACCCAACCAGAACCCATACCTATACATGTAACCAGAGCTTCATTTTACCTTGCAATCCATTTGTTTAGCTCCTGTGTGAGCCTGCAGCTCCCTGAGAGTATCATGGCTTCTGATCTTCCCTCACAAAACTACAATCCCCACAATCCCTAGCTTTCCTGCTGTGAGTGTTGATGATTACTGATTGGCTGCCTGATATACAGTTCGGTCACGCCCCCTCTACTCAGTAATCAGCAGCACACTGACATTTAGCTAGAGAATTGATAGCAACACACTGAGCATGCACAACCTAACAAAGGCTGAGGAATACAGGTCGATGCCATGGTAACTTATGAGGAAACACAGTGGGTAGCAGAGGAAGAAAACTACTTTTATTACTACTGAACTGTAAATATGTGAAATTGACATTATATGAGGTAATTATTAGTCTAAAACATAAGTTATATTTATGGTAACCGGAATACCCCTTTAAGGTGGTTGTTTCCAGCCATCATGAGTCTGCCTCCTAGCACCCTGATTTTGCTGGGAGAAGCTTATACTAGTGTGGTGCCAGATTATCAGACTTTCTGGAACATTGGATGATTTTAATTCTATTTAAACGTTCCGCAGGAAATCCTCCAAGCAAAAGATAACCTGAACCAGCGGTACCTGAGGAAGAGGGCGCTATACCTGGCACACATTGCTGCTCAGCTGGCAGAGAGCGAGATCTTCAGCAGCGTCAAGTTTGCCTATATGAACAGCAACCACTTGAAGCCAGTGCTGCTGCTGAGACCAGATGGTGAGTAGTAGTAGTTGCTGTGCAGACCTCTGACCCTACTCATCACTCACCGTCATTATATATAGGCCTAAAGGGGCTCCCCTTATCATGATATGCTATCACTTGGTGATCGGTGGGGATCTCAGGGGTCCATAGAGCAAAGTGGCCGCAGTTTTGGTTTAGTGCTGCATCCCCTTCTAAACAGTTCCTGACCACCCACTATTGCAGGGAGCTGCAGTGGGCCCCTATTCATGTGAATGATGCTGGCTGCAGTTCCTTGCACTACCCAGTGGCTGAGAGCGTCACTCTACAGGAAAAACTTAGAAGGGGAGGCAGTGATAAACCAACGCTGCGGCCACATCACCCATATATGTTGGTCCCAGAGGTTACACTTCTACCAATCATAATGTGATGGCATTGCATAGCTGTATAAGATGGGAATACCCATTTAAGACCATCAGAGAAGACAACTACTTTTTGTCTTAACTCCTTATAGGGTTTCTTTTACCAGATTTTTTTATATGAATCAGGCTGACATTACAGATGTGCTAATGTCACCCGATTCTAACTGCGCTGGTCATTTATTACCTAGTGCCCCCGTTTTCCATTAATTTATTTATGCTAATTAGCCTCTAGGAGCGGGGGGGGGGGGGGGGGGCGTTACCCCTGCTCCTAGAGGCTCCTTTCGCCCACCTTTTGTAACGCCCAATTCTTCTTGAGTGACAAGGCCAGGCAGCGTTCATCTCCTCCTGCCGACCCTGTCCTCCGTCTAAATCCCTCGCCTGCGTTGTCCCCTTCAGTATTCGGCGCAGGTGCAGTGAGTGAAGGGCGCTCGCCGGCTCCTGGCTTCCTCACTGCGCCTGTGCTGTGCTCGACTGTGACGTATTCGGCGCAGGCGCAGTGAGGAAGCCAGGGGCTGGCGAGCGCCCCTCACTCACTGCACCTGTGCCGAATACTGAAGGGGACGGAAACCCTTTAAAGACCCGACCTATTTTCATTTTTACATTTCTTATTTTTCCTCCTCGTGTTCCAATAGCCATAACTTTTTTATTTTTCCTTTCACATAGATATATGAGGACTTATTTTTGTGCAGGACAAGATGCATATTTTAATGCCACCATTTAATTTACCATGTGTTGTATTGGAAATTGGGGGAAAAATTTTTTGTGTGGCAAAATTAAAAAAAACAAAAACAGAATTCCACCAAGGTTTTTGGGGTTTTGACATCCCAGTGTTCACTATACATTAAAAGTGACCTGACAGTCTTACTGTGCGCCTCAATACGAATGCGGCGATACCAAACTTGAATAGTTTTTTCTTTACTACTTTTATAAAAATATAAAAACTTTTAGAAAAATCGAAATTTTGTTTGCATCACTATATTCTGACAGCGAAAACCTTTTTTATATTTGTCTACAGAGCTGTTTAAAGGGCTTTTTTGTGTGACGAACTGTAGTTTTTATTCATACCATTTTTGTAGTATATACGACGTTTTGATCACAGTTATTCAATTTTTGACCAAAAGTTGACCAAAAAAAGGCAAATCGCATGTTTTTCTTTTTATTCTGTTAAAGGGGTTTTCTGGTACTTGAATGTTGTTTGCCTATCCTCATCGCGGGCCTTCCATATCAGATTAGTGGGGTCTGACACCCCACGCCTCCATCGATTAGCCGTTTTGGTCAGTCACCAGAAACTACGCAGTGCACAGATTTGGAAGCAAAAGGCTCCATCCATTGTGTCGTGGATGTGCCAGGGTACTGCAGCCCAGCTCTGTAAACTACACAGTGGATGGAGCCTTCTGTCCATTGTATAGGACAGGAGTCGGGCACCTTCGGCACGCCAGCTTTTGGGAAACCACAATTCCCAGCATGCTCCATTCATTTCTTTGGGAGTTCTGAGAAGATTAGAGCAAGTATGCATGATGGGAGTTGTAGTTTCACAACAGCTAGAGTGCTGGAGGATTCCTATCCCTAGTATAGGAAGTGTTGCCTGCCTGGGCTGGGAAGTGGGATGTCAGACCCCCACATCTCTGATACCTTAGGATAGACCATCAGAATCTAAGCCCCAGAAAACCATCAAAATCTAAGCCCCAGAAAAATTTTTTTATTTGTCTACAATCAAGAATTTTCCAATTCATAAAGAGGTCTTAAATTATAACAAACTGAAGCTGAAATAATATTTATATAGTTTATAGTCAATCCCTTTAACCACCTAACTGTTTTGCCCGAGTCCAGCTCAGGTAGTGGGAAAAGTAGCTAACTGGAGGGGGGAGGGCTGCTTTAGATGCTGCTACATCCTGAATGGTAGCAGCTAGAAACATGCAGCTTGGTCTTGTTTGTAAGCTGACAGTCCAGGCTTTCATACAAGACCAAAATGACGGCAACAGAGGAGAAATCACTGTTAGAAATCAAGTCGGGAATAATCACGGGTAAAAACCTGTTTTTACTTTCACTTTCAGCTGCATTCACAGTATCCCGATTTCTAACAGTGATTTCTCCTCTGTTGCTTGGACTGTAGTTGTCATTCTGATATTGTCTGAAAGCTTGGAATGTCAGCTTTCAAATAAGACCAAGTTGCATGTTTCTAGCTGCTACCATTCAGGAGATAGCAGCATCTAAAACAGCCCTCCCCCTCCAGTTAGCTACTTTTCCCACTGCTGGAGCTGGACTGGGGCAAAAAAGTTAGGGGGTTAAAGGAATTTTACTGAACTTGTGCCCCTTTTTTTTCTGAACGTATTAATCCGACAGGCAAGGATGAGAAGTTGGTGACTGTCCGAATTCACATTTGTCTTCCTCCTGGGATGTTTAAGTCCAGCCGATTCTCTCCTAGCAAGAACAATGTGCGGACTGCCTGGTACCTGGAGGATAAAACTTTCCCTGATGGTAAAAAACAAACATTCATCTATTAGTCCTGGATCTCTACAGGGGGTGATATTTAATTGGTATATGGGAAATCGACATATAGTCATCAGGCTCATCAGAGGATATGAACGGTCAGGGGTCAGTGAGCATGATTGATACCAAAGTGAAGGGACTGCGGTACATTAGCGGGTTCCAGAACCTCTTCTCCACTGAGTATCTCTAACACACGGCTGACAAGAGCAGTATTGATATTGATTTCTAAAAAAACAGAAATCTTTGAGCAGAAGCCAAATCATTTGGGTGCTGCTGTGTTTTGGAAATTGTCAGGGTTTGGAGCTAATAAATCTGGCTGATGTGATCCTGTCTACAGCATCCTGTCCCAAATAGTGTATCACTCCCATCATCTCTGTCCCCAGGAGCCCACAAGCTGATTACATTGTATCACACACAGTGTATCACTCCCATCATGTCTGTTACGGGAAGCTCCACATTTACTAATGTGAGTGCACCTAGCTGTCTTAAAGGGGTTGTCTCACTTCAGTAAGTGGCATTTATCATGTAGAGAAAGTTAATACAAGGCATTTACTGATGTATTGTGATTGTCCATATTGTCTCCTTTGCTGACTGGATTCATTTTTCCATCACATTATACACTGCTCGTTTCCATGGTTACGACCACCCTGCAATCCATCAGTGGTGGCCGAGCTTCTACAATACAGGAAAAAGCATTAGCCTATGTGTGCTCCCATGGTCCCGGCCACCAGAAAGGTTGAAGCTTTTTCCTATAGTGTGCAAGCACGACCACCACTGATAGATTGCAGGGTGGTTGTAACCATGGAAACAAGCAGTGTATAATGTGATGGAAAAATGAATCCAGCCAGCAAAGTAAGCAATATGGACAATCACAATACATTAGTAAGTGCCTTATATTAACTTTCTCTATATGATAAATGCCACTTGCTGAAGAGACACAACCCCTTTAAAGGGGCTCTTTCTATTGGATTAATAAATCCGTCCTAATGTATCACTCCCATCATAAGGAGCTATCGCCTCCATTGGGAAAAATTGATGTTGTATGGCTATGCGTTAATTTTTTTTTCTTTAAAGAAACATTTTAGGGTCTTTGGGGTTAATGGAGGGGTTGACATGTTTCTGGAAAAAAATCTATGTCCGTGCATTACAAAGACAGTATATCGATTTAAATGGATGAGTGGAATATGCAGTTCTGTATTATGTTCCTTTGTGTACTTCCTTTCTCCAGCAGAGGGAGCCGGCGAGCCACCCACCCCACACTATAACAATGCCTTCTTGTGTGACCTGGCTATGGAGCAGCATTTTGACCACCTATCCAGCTGCATGTCCGACTTCCCCGGCATGAAAGATGGAATCTCTATCCTAAAAGTCTGGTTACGTCAACGGCAGCTTGACAAGGTGTAATGAGAGGGTCAGTGGTGGAGGGAAGGGCCGATAGAGCCTGTCTACGTGTATTAATCGTTTCTGCATCTGATTTCTTCAGGGTTATGGCGGCCTTAATGGCTTTGTGGTGTCCATGCTCGTGGCCTACCTGCTCTCCAGGAATAAAATCAACAAAGCCATGAATGGACATCA
This sequence comes from Rhinella marina, assembly GCA_900303285.1. Lineage (NCBI taxonomy): Eukaryota > Metazoa > Chordata > Amphibia > Anura > Bufonidae > Rhinella > Rhinella marina. The sequence continues at coordinate 128,083 of ONZH01014046.1, read as the reverse complement.
GGTTCTGAGGAACACCCTGCAGTTCTTAGGTATGGTGCTGCTCTGTATTATTGGCTCTTAAAGGGGTATTCTCATCTTAGACAATGGGGGGCATATCGCTAGGATATGCCCCCATTGTCTTATAGGTGCAGGTCCCACCGCTGGGACCCGCACCTATATCCAGAATGGAGCGGGGAGCGCTGCGCCTGGAGGACCCCGGGTTTCCGGGGGTCCAGCCACCACCAGGTGCAGCTCCCCGCTGCGCTCAGAAATGAATGGAGGGTGGCTGCGCACGCGCAGTGCGCCCTCATTCAGTTCGGGGGCTCCGTTCTCGATATAGGTGTGGGACCCGCACCTATAAGACAATGGGGGCATATCCTAGCGATATGCCCCCATTGTCTAAAATGAGAATAACCCTTTAAAGTGGCTCACTGCTTTGAATAACCAGTACTCGTATAAGCACAAGAAGTTCTAGATTAGGCCTATTTCTGGCACAGATTGCCGTTTTTCCCTGCTCACGCCAGGTTTAGGCTTAGAAAATGGTCTAAATGTAAGACAGCAAGGAAGCTGTCTTACATTTAGAAGCGGCGACGGATCCGTCAAAGTTATGTGGAGGCCAGTGCCTCTTCTTAACTCTGGCGGATCCACTGCCAGCTATAGGGGGTATTAAAACCGGTGTCTAAAACGCCAGTCTTAATAAATGAACCCCCACAGATCAGCTGTAATCTATGGGGAGACTTGACAGCAATTGTTCAGTTTATCTGCAGCGCCACCACAGGGGGATTTAGGTATTACATGGTCCCATTCATATGGGTTATCTGTGTAATGTAGGACAGGTCGTCCAGAGCCAGAGAGACTGTTTGTAAGCACTCTCCACGCTGGCCAAGATGTGAGGATCCTGAATAGAGAGCTCCTCTGCTATTTCCTCAGTATTCTTGAACAGAGTATATAAATGAGTTTTCTAAATGAGGCTCACATCTAGGTGTTACCAGCAGAGTATATGTCACTGCACTGATTGGACAGTGTTAGCCTGTGCAGGGACACCCCCCCAACTGAAAACACCCAGTTGTACTTTTATTCATAAACTTCCAGCGGTAATAATAGAGGAATGGTCCAACATACAGTTATAAGAATAGATGCTCCAGAATTATTACATGGGCAATGCAAGTAGTTACTAAAACAGACATGTCAGGAGAGGGGTCAGCTCCTCTTTAGGCACAAGGCATTTTTGTGTCCTCTAAATATTACCATCCCCCCTTTTCAGTTAGAAGAATTGCGCTCTGACCTCCTGACTCTTCAGAAATAGTGTACGCGCACTCACTTACTAACACCCCTACTCTCATTCACATTAAAGGGGTTCTCCGAGTTATATATATTGATGACCTTTCCTCAGAATAGGTCATCAGTATCAGATCGGCGGGGATCCGACACCCGGCACCCCCGCCGATCAGCTGTTTGAAGAGGAGGCGCGCACCGTATCAGCGCTGCCTCCTCTTCATTGTTTACATGCTGGCTGTAACGGGGTAGTGGTGAGTAGGTGTAATTACACCTCACCGCCCCATTCATTTAAATGGCAAGAATCGCTTACATAGACTTGTATGGAAGCGATTCTTCCCATAGAAATGAATAGGGCGGTGAGGTGTAATTACACCTACTCACCACTACCCCCGTGTCGGCCAGCATGTAAACAATGAAGAGGAGGCAGCGCTGATACGGCGCGCGCCTCCTCTTCAAACAGCTGACACTCGGCACCCCCGCCGATCTGATATTGATGACCTATCCTGAGGATAGGTCATCAATATATATAACTCGGAGAACCCCTTTAACTCTCATTCCAGCTCACATAGGTATGAGAATTCCCCTTTTTTTTCTAAAGTGGTAACCACAAGCAAGTAAGTGCAGCGGATCTCATGAGTGATCCATCAAAGTGTAAAATCGCTGCCTAAACCAGTGATGAGGGAATTACCATATTTTTTTCTTTGTAAGATGCACTTTTTTCTCCAAAAGTGGGGAAAAATGGCAGTGCACCTTATTGAAGCAAATACTAGTGAGCGCTTCCATTATGGAACCACTCACTGGTTTGCATTAGGCATAGGGAGCGTTGAGTGAAGTTCTGCAAGCTTGTACTCACCACTCCGTGCTCTTCGTCCAGGCCTAGAGAAGACCAAGGAGTGGTGAATGCAACATGCCATCTGGAGACGTAAGTCTGTCTAGTTATTTCTGGGGGTCTTATCTGAGGTCTAATGAAGATTGGGGATTTGATCTGAGGTTTGATCAAATCCCCAGTTGATTTTCTCCCTCTAAAACCTAGGTGCATCTTATAATCCGGTATGTCTTATAAAGTGAAAAATGCGGTGACCCTCTCACCTCACCCCATACCTCATGCTGCTGTATGATAATGCGTCCATATCACAGAGCCCATCCCGTGTCACATCCGCACGTGTTACTCCGTCACTAGCTTTTCTCACTAGTTTTGGTATCGTTTATGATCTTGCACATGACTGCCATCTGCCTATAGCATTTGGTACTGCAGTTCATGTGTTTAATGCCACTGCATACCTTGAAAAGGAGCAGAGGAAATTTTTTTTTATTTTTTTGCCCTGGAGGAGACTCGGTGGCATAAGTTAATTTGTATGTCTCTTGTTTTCATATTAGTTTTAATTCATTTACAGGACAATAATATTATTACTGATTTCTCTAAAAATTGTGTGTATTTCTGCAGCCAGCACAGATCTGACTGTCAATGGAATTACAATGTCAAAATCTGGAGACTCTTCATTGGTACGTGCCGCCGCTGATCATCATACAGAGAACTGATGTGGATACATTTAAATGAAAAATTATTTTTTCCCCTGCTACTTTGTAACAGTTTTATGTCATGGTCAGAATCCTGTGCAAGGAGTATGAGCAGGATCTTATTTTATTTTATTTTTTTTACTTGGGGGGGGGGGGGTTGTAAATAGAGCTTTTATGTTAGTGCTGAGTAAGGAATGGAAATGAATAAGTAAGTAAAAAAGATGTAGACATTGTTTGCTTTCCATACAAAGCCATGACAACAGTGACATCTAGTGGAGGACAGCCGCTATTGCACTGACTTTAACCTTATCTGTGGGTCACATGACCCAGCACACCCCGTTGACTATAATGGATTCCTCTGGGTTGTCCTCATGTAACCCTACGTTTTACATAACAGAATAACACAGCATAAATCACTATGTTGTCCCGTATTTTTTTATGGAAATCCCCAACGTACTCACTGACGGAGATGTGAATAGGGCCTTAGCCTGATGCTGGAGGTTGACTATATAAGTACATTATGTTACTCATCTTGGTCTGATCTCGAGTTACAACCTGTATTGTAAGTCACAGCTGCATGCTCTGTTCTGATGGCTGCTACGGGAAACAGTCAGCAAGCGTGTCATTAGACATGACCCTTACCGCATAGCTGAGCTCCTATAGTGCAGGAGGACTGCTAGCGTTTCCTAGATCGGATGACTGAGCAATGCCTGGAGTAAAGATGACGTGTCCCAGAAAGCAGAGCTTTCTGCAGACACTGAACATGCAGGGAATGCTGGGAGATTTCAGCTCTGCCAGTTTCACAGGATCTAGCTAGATCATAATAGAATTTAATAAAATGAGTACTGATTTTGCACCTGTAATCTTCTCCTGTTTGCAGCCCTCCGTAGCAGATTTCCATCAGGCATTTGAAGTTGTATTTGTTGACCCCCTGGGAGTTGTGAATCTCTGCGCTGATATGACGGCTGCCAAGTACAAGCAGGTGAGGCCTCCCCTAATATTGTTCTCCAGCAGAGGGCGCCCCATTGTACTTCATACAGCTGGTGCGGGCTGTGGTTCTCTTTTCCTCTAGCCGTAGAGGGCGCTCTATAAAGGGAAATATGATGTTCTGCTGAGAGTTGTAGTCCCATAGCACTCAGGGGACCTGATCTGATGAGAAATATTTCGCACACTCAATGACTGCTTTTTCTGTCCTTGTAGATTCAGTTTGAGGCCAAGGAATCGCTCAGGGTCCTGGATGACACCAACAGCAATGGCTTTCTTCTCGTCCTCATGGTGCCCAAGCCTTTTGTCAGAACGTTTGATCATGTCTTCCAGTAAGTTCAGCAGTGCGATGTTTTATCGTGATGACTGGGGTGTCATGTCTACAGCGCCCCCTAGGTATAGAGGTTTGAACAATGCCTAAAGCAGGTTGTGCTGTGTGGTAGCATTATGTAAATCAGTGGAAATGATGACACTTCATCCACACCGTGGGGTGGTGTACTGTCCTTTTATTAAAGGAGTTCTCCGGGAAATAAGAAAATGAAAATACTTAAATATTACTTCATTATAAATATATTCACAAATGCCTTTCATTAGTTATAATGGATCATTTTGTCTGGGGAGCAATCATCAGGGTAAACAAAATGGCCGCCGTCCTATTAGTACACACAAAACCTGTCCTAATCACACAGGAGGACAAGTTACTTCACAACACTGAGGTAAAGAGCCACCTCATCCTCCTCTCTGCTCTGCTCGCCAGGGATTATGATCCTGAATACAGATGAATCTCTGTGGGAATGGTGGGGAGACATGGGAAGAGGGTGGGGATGTGGCTAATGAGCAGCAGCACTTGTATGCAGTCTCCATTACCACAGTCTGTCCTGTCGCCCTCTTTGTACTTCATGTCTCCTCATGAACTCCATTCACACAGAGATTCAGCTGAAGATCATATTAAACTGTTTTCAGGATCAAAATCCCTGACAAGCAGAGCAGAGAGGAGGATGAGGCTGATCTTTACCTCAGTGTTGTGAAGTAACTTGTCCTCCTGTGTGATTAGGACAGGTTCTGTGTGTACTAACAGGATGGCGGCCATTTTGTTTACCCTGATGATTGCTCCCCAGATTAAACAATCCATTAGAACTAATGAGAGGTATTTGGGAATATATTTATAATAAAATAATATTTAAGTTTTTTCATTTTCTTAATTCCCGGAGAACCCCTTTAACTACTTGCATTCCCCGTGTATTAAAAATTCTGGAGCATCTATCTTTATGACTCTGTGTTATGCAATTCTTGTATTATTCCTGCTAGAAATTTCAGCAGTCTAATAAAGGTCCACATGGGTGTTACCAGTTGGGAGTGCATAGTCTGAGACTATCCTATCAGTGCTGCCAGTGTCAGACTGTATAGGGACACCCCCCGACTGGTAACCCATCTGGACCTTTTTTTTTTGCAGAATGCTGGCAATAGAATAACTTCTAACAGGAATAATAAAGGAATGGCACAACACAGAGGCAAAAGAATAGATTCTCCAGTATTGCTATTACTTTTGGAATGCAGGTAGATACTACAACAGACATGTCAGAAGAGGTGACAGCCCATCATTAAAGGGGTTATTCCCATCACAGACAATGGGGCATATCACTAGGATATAGTGATAGGGACCCGCACCTACACCGAGAACTGAGCGGGGAAGGTGGCGGAGGGCATACTGCGCATGCGCAGCCGCCCTCCATTCATTTCTATGGGGCCAGCGAAAATAGCTATGCGCTGGCTTGGCTATTTCCGTAAGCCCCATAGAAATGAATGGGAGCAGTAGCTGCTCAAGCGCGGTTCGCCCCCATTCACTTCTATGGGGAAAGCGTTTGGCGGTGGCCGGACTGGTGTCCTCCAGCCACCACTCTCCCTGCTCTGTTCTCGGCGTAGCGATATGTCCCCGTTGTCTGTGATGGGAATACCCCTTTTATTATTGTTTGATTAAAAGCTCTGAAACTTTCCAGTATACTTTGTGTCAATTCCTCACCATTTTCAAGATCTTTGCTTTCTTAAAGGGAATTAAGCACTTCTTGAATTACATCCAGAGGCTGAAAATCTATCCTTGACTAGTCCTATGCTGAGGGTCTGGTACAGTGTATCAGTTCAGGTGAACCTCTGTGACCTAAATTGCAGCACAAATCTTAATCCCCACTTTATAACAAACTGCCTTGACTTGAGCAGGAGTAAGAATAGAGTTTTTGCAGCTCCTGAATGTAAACAGGAATGCTATCATTTACTGACAGCCAGCAGAGGTTTTGAAGTTAATGCAGACTGTCACAGTGGACCGTCATTTTCCTCTGATTTTGTATATATCTGGTCAATGTGCTTCTTCTTAGTCGGCGTGTGGTGTATTACATAGTGGGGGTTGTAGTGATGGTCTTCACATCTCCCTGGTACCAGAGATAAGATACGCTGATGACCTCTGTGACCCTCAGGAAATGTTAGGTTTGGGAACTCTGCACTTCTACAGGGGTCTGGCCATGCTTCAAAGCATTCCTGTCCGAGGGGGTAGGAAACCCTGGCCCCTGCTAGTGATAGTACAGACAGGGGAGGCGGATGTGTTTCTGGATATCTCTGAGACTGGGGATAGTAGTCAGATGTTGGGGGTAGGAAACTCTGTCCCCTGCTAGTGATAGTACAGACAGGGGAGGGGGATGTGTTTCTGAATATCTTTGAGACTGGGGGTAGTAGTCAGATGTTGGGAGGTGTGAGAATAAGCTGAGACGTTTGCTCCTCCTGGATTTGCTTCAATATGGTAATTTGGAATATCTGTAACTTTACCTGCAGCTTCATGTGTGACCTCCAATAAACTGCTCATAGGTGACAACTCCTGTTGCTTAGTGCCTGTCTTTGTCAGTCACGAGCCGATTTCACGACACAGACCTCTTCTTTAAAGGGGTTGTCTCACTTCAGAAAATGGCATTTATCATGTAGAGAGCGTTAATACAAGCCACTTACTAATGTATTGTGATTGTTCATATTGCTTCCTTTGCTGGCTGGATTCATTTTTCCAACCCCTTATACACTGCTCGTTTCCAGGGGTCACGACCACCCTACAATCCAGCAGCAGTGGTCGTGCTTGCACACTGTAGGAAAAGGCGATGACCTCCCTGGTGGCCAGGACTGTGGGAGTGTGCATATGCCTGTATGCGCAGTACCACCCATTGTAGCCACCGCTGCAGTGCAGAGCTGGTTTTATATCAATAAGTCTGGGTAACTTGGAGCCTGAATAGCGAGGCCCCCGGCCGTAAATCACTGCGCAGTCAGATCTTTTGCTCGTCTCCTTCCAGCATTACACAAGTGTCCAGACTGCAGAAGACCTGCAAGAAGATGAAGTTATTGAACGAGCTGATAGACCGAGGAGGCGATTATGTGTCGGCCGCTCTGCCCTTCATCATGTCTGTGCTCAAGAAAGGCCTGAACGAGCGTGTGGTCCTCCTGTCACACGCCCTGCCACAGAAGCCTGAGGTACACTGACTGAAAGTAGTGAGCAGAAGATGTAGACGGGTAAGGCCTCTTTCACACTAGCGTTAGCACGGATCCGGCACCTAAAGGGTGCCAACGGATCCGTGCTAACGCTGATACATGTGTGGAGCCGGAGCAGCGCTCTGGCCCCACACATGTTAACATGGAACAAGACACAGACATACACACATACATACACACATACATACTCCAGGGACGCCGGCAGAACGTCTTCACGCGCCTCCTGCGCGCAGTGATGACGATTTCCCACAGCGCCCTCTGCTGGGCGCAGTGGGGAAACGTCATAGCTGCGCGCAGGAGGCGCGTGAAGACATGCTGCCGGCGTCCCTGGAGTATGTGAGTATGTATGTGTGTATGTCTGTATGTATGTATGTCTGTCTGTATGTATGTATTTATGTATGTGTCTAGCTCTGTAGCCAGATCCGGAATGATCCCCCATTGCAAATCAATGGAGGACAGATCCGGATTACTGGTGTGTCCACACCAAACGGATCCGTCCCCATTGACTTGCATTGGGGGTCATTCCGGATCCGTCTTGGTGCGGATGCCTGGACCGGAGAGCAAACCGCAGCATGCTGCGGTTTGTTCTCCGGTCTGAAGACGGAACGGAATGCTTTCAGGAGCATTCCGTTGTCTTCAGTTCAGTTTTGTCCCCATTGACAATGAATGGGGACAAAACTGAAGCGTTTTATTCCGGTATTGAGCCCCTATGACGGAACTCAATACCGGAATTTTAAAACGCTAGTGTGAAAGTAGCCTAAGGGTATGTTCACACGGTGTCTTTTGCCGTGGAACTTTGGTGCAGAGACCCACGCTGCAATTTCAGTGGCGTCCACGTGGTTTCTGCCTCCCTTTCATTTCAGTGGGAAGCTGCGCTGAGGATCGAGGAGCAGCAGCTTAAAGTCATGGCCGAGAAGGGACATGTCTATTCTCAGTGCAGCTTTAAATATGGCGTATTTCAAATGTCGCACAACATACAGTTTTATTCTTACCAATAGCTGTAAGCTATCACAGTTCTGTTTTTAGCTAATTTACATATAAAAAATTACTTTTGTTTTTTCTTTAAAATTTACTTAGAAAAAAAGTGCTCTTAGTCGCTTTCCATATGTTAGATCGATCTATCTATCTATCTATCTATCTATCTATCTATCTTCTAGGACTGGAGGTTTTCACTATACTCTAATAAGGGTATTAGTGTTCATACCTTCTCCCTAGTTCTGTTTGTAGCTATTTGTATCTTTATAATAAACTGCTCTCATACATTGTTTCAAGAGACAAATTAAAGAGGACCTTTCACCACTCCTGACATGTCTGTTTTAATAGCTCCATGCATTCCCCACGTACTAACAATTCTGGAACATCTATTCTTATGTCTCTATGTTGTGCCATTCCTTTATTATTTGCACTAGAAGTTATGAATGAATTGCTATTTGCCTTCAGTAAAGGAACAGAGGGGAGGTGACCAGTTGGGGGTGTGTCCCTGCACAGTCTGACTCTAGCCAATCAGTGCTGTCATGTTCAGACTGTGCAGATACACACCCCCAACTTGTTACCTCCCCTCTGTTCCCTTACTGAAGACAAATAGCAATTCATTCATAACTTCTAGTAGAAATAATAAAGGAATGGCACAACATACAGACATAAGAATAGATGTTCCAGAATTGTTATTACATGGGGGATACATGAAGCTATTAAAACAGGCATGTCAGGAGAGGTGAAAGGTCCTCTTTAATTGTATCCTTCTTTTGGACTTGTAGTTTCTTTCAGTCCTTATTACTGGCTAAAAAGCCTTAAATGTTCACACTTGCTAATTGTCTTTTTCTGTCAGCTCAATTTCTCTCCGCTACTTTTTGTCTCCTGTCCTATTTTCTACCGATATACATCATATCCTGCCTAAATTGTTCTGTTCGGGACGCCTGTAGTGCAGCTAAGTGCCTCTGTTATTTAAAATAAATAGACAAGCTCCCCCGACATGTTTCGCCGAGTATACGGCAGCCTTGGGTTAGGAGCTGCACGACATATAGGGTACAACTACACCTCAACGTGTGTCGTGCGACATATTTTATATATTTCTAGTCTATGGTGTCACACTGTGACATGTGACATACTGCAACTTCGACACGACAGTCACACAAAAATCCACCTTGTTGTGTCGCAGTCGCAGCACATCACGGTGCCACACCATTTTAAATGTCACGTGACATTACTGTGACCAATGTCGTCGTGTAACCCTAGCCTTAAAGGGGTTGTCCGAGTTATTTTTTTGTTCTTTATATGTTTCTAACTTGTCAGGTATAACAACTTTCCCATATACTTTGTGTTTCTAAAGCTGCTGGTTTCTCAGAGTTGACTGAGGGTCACATGACCTGTGATGTCACCTTATCTCCCTGGTCTCTGATGTTTCGTGTACAAGCCTCAGAGTTCAGATAAGAGTCTGTACATGAGATGTCACTGGCCACGCCCCCTTTCTTTGCCGGGCTCCTGCTATCTGCTCTCTCCCTGGTTTCCTTCAGATAAAACATTAACCCCTTCAGCCAGAACACACTGAGGGCTCAAGGCTTTACAACAAATAGTAGCTGCAGCAGTGAGAGGAGACAAATGCTGGGCACAAGAGCTGTAGAGGAATTGTATTGTACAAGAACAGGTAGGGAGAATTTCTTGTGTGTATCAGCAGTGTCATTGTACAGCTGGGACTTGTAGTCCTACACATACAACATGCTGCTGAGTATTCCAGCAGGCAGACATGTCACTCAGCACTTGTATTCACTGTCTTTGCAGAGAGGGGGGGAGGGGCTGAGATTGTTGTTACTGCATGTAAACAAAGGCCAGAAGAGAACAGGGAAATGAGGAAATATAGATTTTTTTTGCCTAAAACTTGCTGAACTTAGTTATATATTGCTGCCCATCAGATTCACAGTGCTATATATTTTTTTTCATAACTTGGACAACCCCTTTAAGCCTCCGCTCCACGATCCTCAGTGCTGCCTCCCACCGAACTGAATGAGAGGCAAAAACAACGTGACTGCCAGCGGGATTTCAGTGCGGCTTCCCCTAGTAGTTCTGGTGTGGAAAGTTGGCGCTGGAACTACACCGCTCCGACCATTATGTAGTGGATGGAGCTGGTTACTGCAGCGCTACACCGATTGAAGTGAATGACAGCAGCACCGCAGTTACAAGCTCTGCCCACTCCACAATGTTCGGAGTGTTGTAGTTCCGGTGCTGCACTGAAACAACTGAACGGCAGCAAAAAAAGGGGTTGGACCCTTGCTGATAAGATATCGATGGACTATCTTGAGGATAGGAGTGGACATCCCCTTTAAACATTGATGCGCTGTTCCAGGGTGTGTAGTAAATATGCTTTTTTTTTTTTCTTCCCTCTTTTCAGTGGGACATAACAGAGGAGCCAGCAAAGCACAAGGACATTGGCTGCCTGACCGTGGGACTGATGCTCACTGCAGATTTCTTCTCCAGCGTCTTGGAGAAGGGACCAGCGGCAGATAGCCCAGAGGTGGGTGAAATAATAAAAGCTCTGTTGCATAGACTGTTTTGTCACAAATTTAAGCACAGATCTTAGGCTGTGTCCACACGTGGCTGAAATGCTGCAGATTGTGCTGCCGTGGATTTTCATGTGACGAATCTGCAGCATTGTACGATAGCGGCAAAGTGGATGGGATTGTAAGAAATCTAATCCAAATGCTGTGTAAGAAAACATCAGAGTAAATTCGAGATTCGGATTTTAAATCTGCAGCATGGGTGATAACTTTTTTATTTTTCCATTCACATAGCTGTATGAGGGCTTGTTTTTTGTGGGACAAGTTGCACTTTCTATTTTCAGATGTTTTTATTTAAGGTTGACACAGGAAAAGATTACCGTATTTTTCGCTTTATAAGACGCACCCTTTGATAAGACGCACCCCAGATTTTAGAGTAGGAAAATAAGAAAAAAATATTTTTCATCAGACCTCATATCAGACCCCCCATGAATTTCAGGACATCACATCAGACCCCCATATCAGCCCTCCATGTCAGACCCCCATCAGCCCCCATATCAGCCCACTCTGCCCCCATCAGACCTCAGATCAGCCCACTGTGCCCCCATATCAACCCACTGTGCCCCATCAGATCAGCCCATCAGCTCACTGTGCCCCCATATCAGCTCACTCTGCCCCCATTAGACCTCAGATCAGCCCACTGTGCCGCTATATTAGCCCACTGTGCCCATCAGACCTCAGATCAGCCCACTGTGCCACCATATTAGCCCACCGGGCCCCCATCAGACCTCAGATCAGCCCCCATATCACCCCACTGTGCCCCCATATTAGCCGACTCTACCCCCATCAGACCCCAGATCAGCCCACTGTGCCCCCATCAGACCTCAGATCAGCCCGATGTGCCCCCATCAGACCTCAGATCAGCCCACCCAGCCCATAAGGATAAAATAATAAACTCTCACTTCTCCTGTGCCGCGGCTCCGCTCCTGGTCCGGCGCTCCTCTGTCTTATACGGGTCGGCTCTGCACTGTCACCTGACTGCGTGCAGCGTCACCTGACTGCGTGCAGCGCACTACGTCCTGACGCTGTACGCTGTCAGGACAGTGCAAAGCCGGCTCGGAGAAGACAGAGGAGCGCAGGAGCGGAGCCGCGGCGCAGGAGAGGTGAGAGTTTTTTATTTTATCCTTATGGGGCTGGGTGGGCTGATCTGAGGTCTGATGGGGGCACAGTGGGCTGATATGGGGACATAGTGGGCTGATCTGAGGTCTGATGGGCACAGTGGGCTAATATAGCGGCACAGTGGGCTGATCTGAGGTCTGATGGGGGCACAGTGGGCTAATATAGCGGTACAGTGGGCTGATCTGAGGTCTGATGGGCACAGTGGGCTGATATGGGGACATAGTGGGCTGATCTGAGGTCTGATGGGCACAGTGGGCTAATATAGCGGCACAGTGGGCTGATCTGAGGTCTGATGGGGGTCCCGGCACCTAGTACATACTAGCTTCCATACTACCATAATGGAAGCGCTCACTTGTATTCGCTTTATAAGACGCACAGCAAATTTCCCCCTACTTTTGGGGGGAAAAAAGTGCGTCTTATAAAGCGAAAAATACGGTACATACATTTTGATAAGAGCAGTAATATTGATCAGTTTCATGTATGACGAGTCTTTGGTGATAGTCCCAACAGAAACATTCAGAGCAATATAATAAGACCATTTTGTCAACCTTCCAGCGTCTGTCAGTTTTTTAGAAGGGAAATAAGGGGGGGAGGGGGGAAGGGATGGGTACGGGGAACAAGTGGTGGGAACACCATAACTGAATTCTCTGCAAACCGCAGAGCAAATAGAACCCAACTCATTCACCTCTCCTCCATATTCAGTATATGTAAAGCTCATCAGTGGACAACGCACAGCTCATGTGTAACCACATCTCTGGTTCCATTCCAGGCCGCAGATTTCCGAAGTTTCTGGGGAGAAAAGTCTGAGTTACGTCGGTTTCAGGATGCGTCTATATGTGAGGCTATAGTGTGGCCGGCAAGCAACCTGCAAGAGAAACGCTGCATTCCTGAGCTCATCATAAGACACCTTCTTCATCTGTGAGTGCTGTCATACATATCAGGACATGGAAAATGTCCCAAATGCTTGCGGTCGCCACACAGTGGGTACAAAGGCTTGGACATTTCAGGACTTATGCCTTTGGTTCCATTAGTGTGGCACTGCAGTACTTGTAGTCTCCAGTCATTGGCACAGTTTAGGGGAAGTTTATTACCATAATTAAAAATATGCTGATAATGTTTTTTTCTCTTGTTTTAGACATGCTGATGTTCCTGAACCTGCCATTCAATATTCTGGCAACCTCCTGGATTGTGTACTAACTAAGGGAAAAAAGGTGACCACACATGCCTTAAGCGTCTTGTCCTTGACTTAAAGGGGTTATCCGAGACTGAAAAATGTCCCCTATATGCCCGGGCCCCTCACACTGAATATACTTACCTGGCTCCCCGCACCACCGCAGCCGCTTCTCCCCGTGCACGGATAAAAACAACTGGTGTCGGGGGGGGGGGGGGGGGGGGCAGCCAATGGCAGGCGGGGAAGGGGACGAGCCTCCCTAGCATCACCCGTGCATGAGGAGAAGCAGCAGCGGTGGTGCGGGGAGCCAGGTAAGTATATTCAGTGTGAGGGGCCCAGGCATATGGGGGACATTTTTTGGCCTTGGATAACCCCTTTAAACACATCCAATTAATTCAGCATTAACATTATTATACATACGTAGACAGAATTTTTGATAACAGTGCGTTAAAGAAAGAAAAACCTTCAATGGTCACGGTAGTGATAAGTAATAATCCTTTTTTTTTTTTTTTTTTTTTTACTGAAAATCAGCTAATGAAAATCAGACGTTGCTTTTGAATTGTAGTTCAACAGATAATTAAAAAAAAATAAGCTAATGAAACCGGCCTGGATAAAAATGATGGTAGAAAGGTAGAAATGATGGTAGACCCTAGAAAGGATTGGAAATAATTTGACCATAGGGACATGTTAAACTAAGGTGTGTCCTGTAATTAGCATCACAGGTGTCTTCAAACTTGTAATCAATCATTCTGCCTATTTAAAGGGTGAAAAGTAGTCACTGTGCTGTTTGGTATCGTGGTGGGTACCAAACGAAACATGGACTAAAGAAAGATAAGGGGATTAGAAAGAAAATTATAGACAAACATGTTAAAGGCTATAAGATCATCTCCAAACATCTTGATGTTCCTGTTACTACAGTTGCACGTATTATTCAGGAGTTTAAGGTCTATGGGTTTGTAGCCAACCACCCTGGATATGGCTGCAAGAGGAAAATTGATGACAAATTGAAGAGACGGATACTACGAATGATAACCAATCAGCTCAGAACAAATTCCACAAAGAGATTAGAGATGAACTCCAAGGTCAGGTTACATCAGTGTCTTTGCCAAAGTTGGCTTAATGGCAAATGGCTGAGGAGAAAACCACTGTTGAAAACAAATCATAAAACAACAAGACTGGAATTTGTCAAAATACATATTGACAAGCCACAAAGCTTATGGGAAAATCTCCTTTAGACAGATGCGATGAAACTGGAGGTTTTTGGTAAGTCACACCATCTCTATGTTCACAGATGCAAAAATAAAGCATACATAGAAAAGAGCATTGTACCTACTGTGAAACGTGGAGGAGGCTCGGTTATGTTTTTTGGTTGCTTTTCTGCATCTGGCACAGGGTGTCTTGAATCTGTTCAGGGTACAATTAAATCTTAAGTTAAGAATGAAATGTGCTGCCCAGTGTCAGAAAGCTTGGTCTCAGTCACAGGTCATGGGTCCTCCAACAGGATAATAACCCAAAACACTCGGCTAAAAACATCCAAGAATGAATAAGACCAAAGCATTGGACTCTTCTAAAATGGCCTTCTATGAGCCCTGATCTAAATTCCATTGAACATCTGTGGAAGATCCTGAAACATGCAGTCTGGGGAGGACACCTTTCAAACCTGAGACATCTGGAGAAGTTTGCTCACGAGAAGTGGTACAAAATACCTGTGGACAGGTGCAGGAGTCTCATTGAGAGTTACAGAAATTGCGTGATTGCCTCCAAATGTGCAACAAAATATTAAGTTAAGGGTCCCGGCCATTTTTATTAGATTGTTTTATAAATGATTCTATTGAACCACAATTCAAAAGCAATGTCTGATTTTTATTAGTTCACTTTTTGGTAAATCTTTATTTATTATTATTTCAGTTTCAAGTTATTTCATTGACCATTGTGGGTTTTTCTTTTTTCCTGACATGTCTGTTTTAATAGCTGGAGCATCTATTCTTATGTCTCTATGTTGTTCTATTCCTTTATTATTTCTATTAGAAGTTATGAATGAATTGCTAGCAGTCTGCAGTAAGGGTACAGAGGTGAGGTAACCAGTTGGGGGGGGGGTCTCTGCACAGACTGACTCTATCCAATTAGTGCTGCCATTTTCATACTGTGCAGGTACACCCCCCCAACTGGTCACCTCCCCTCTGTACCCTTACTGAAGGCTAATAGCAATTCATTCATAACTTCTAGTAGAAATAATAAAGGAATGACACAACATACAGACATAAGAATAGATGTTCCAGAATTGTTATTACATGGCTGCTTTCTGCCAAGAACAGCCCCAAACCTGTTCATGAGTTTGATATTGCGGCTAGCTCAGCTCTATTGATTTGAATGATACTAAGCTGCAGTACCACACACAAGCAGCGGACGGGGTGGTGCTGTTTTTGAAAGAAAGCAGCTATTTTTTTTTTTAATAATTCTGTACATTCCCTTTAAAGCTTAGACTTTTTCTTTCTTAAAGTCTCATTAGTTGCCTTGCATGTTTCAGGAAGGTACAGGAGAGGAGCAGATGGTCAGTGCCATCCAGTCTTATGATGACCTGAGCAGGAAGCTGTGGAGCCTGGACGACCTGCCACTCACCGTCACTGCGGTCCAGGGAACGCACCCTGCACTGCGCTACACGGATGTAAGTTCTGATCATGTGTCGTCATGGTCACGTAAACTCTGCTATACTGTTTATGGTTAGTAGGGTTCACAATGTCATGTACGAAGCATTTACAGTAAAAATCACAGTAAATAGAGATCTCTGGATCTTCCCTGAGTGGTAACCAATATGGCTGACACAGCAGCTCCCATGGACGTGTTCCCTAGGTTTTCTAGATTCCTGGATGACGGATAAAAGGGGTGCATTACTTCATATATAGGTGGGGTTGCCTTTCAGGACTCCTGGGCAGCTGTAATGGTAGACGACAATCTGAAGGTCCATTCACACAACCGTAGTTCGCCTGTGCCCGCATTACAGACTGCAAACATCCGGGCACCAGCCGTGTGAATCACGGATGCGGACCCATTAGCTTGAATGGGTCTGCAGTTCTCAAGATACGGTGCGGAGTGGAGGCACAGATCGGAAGCGCTCCCGTGTGAATGGATCCGCCTCACAATACGCGATTCATGCGGCTGGTGCCCGTGCATTGCGGACCGCCTCATTGGCATGGACGGCTTACTTTCGTGTGAATGTACCCTAAGTAAGAGGTTGAAAGCAAAGTTATTATTTCTATTACTTGGTATATTTCTAATCATATAATTGACACAATGTTGCACATAAATGAGACCTATAGATTACTGATCGTTTCCACAGACCTCACTTAATGGCATTTCTATATAGATTATTGGGGTCATTTATTAAGATGCTGGTCTTAATAATCCCTATAGCCGGCGGTGGATCCGCCGAAGTTCTGAAGAGGCGCCAGCCTCTAAATAACTTTGGCGTATCTAGCTCCAGTCTAAATGTAAGACTGCTTCCGAGCTGTCTTACATTTAGACCATTTTCTATGCCTAAAACAGGCGTAGAAAATGATGAATGAGACGGTCCTGCCGGCCCATCCACGTCACGCCCCCCTTTTTTTGCAGTGCAAAGGTTATGTAATACAGGCATATTTCTGCATAGTAAATGACCCCCTATGTTTTGTCCTCCAGGTGTTTCCTCCGGTTCCGGTGAGGCCAGAATGGAATTTCTATAAGTCGGTGTCCGACAAGAAGTATCTAGTTCCCTTGCTGGAAAAGCCTAGTCCGGCCTATATGTCTCCTATAAAAGGTAAGCAGTGCTGTGGAAAACACTAGATCTCCTGAAACCTCATGCAATGTGTCTTGAGGTATGTCTGTCCCCGCTGGCGGTAGGCAGGCAGGCCTATGTGCATGTATTCTGCACTGGGAGATGGGAATAAGCTGCTTTCAGACACCTTTGGGCGACTTCTTATGTCCCAAAGAACAAAAAGATCAAGCCTGTTGAAATTCAACAACCTGATCCTTCTTACCTCTTCCCCCGACACACATTAGATTGTTGGTCGATCCCTCCACAATTGACATCTAATGTGTATGGGCAGCCTAATTCTGTGACCCTCTGTTCAATGGTCTGCTGTGAGAAAATATAATTTTCCCACAATGCATTCTGACAGACTACCTTGAATTACAGTGTCTACCCTGTAGTGTTCTTTATTCTGATGGACTCCATGCTGCAACTAGCAGCTCTGGATTTGAGTATAAGATCTGATTTGACTAAAGTGGGTCACTGGGAATGATTTAAAATTGTCACCAGCAACCTATAATATGAGCACGACTCGTTACCACCTCTTGCAGAGCTGCCTAAGGGGGTTGAGGGGACAGGGCCCCTCTACACCCTACACTCCTTTACAATAGATGCGTTCCTCCTGCCTATGATATGTCATCATGGCTGAGCAGCCTGACAGGAACACTCAGCAATGTGCAGTATAAGCAAGTGCCAGTGCATAGTATTTAGTGAGGCTCTGCCTCTTCACCTCCCCAAGGCAGACATTCTAGGACAGGTTGCTGAAGTCCAAAAATAATTCCCGGAATACCCTTTAAATTATCTTTAGTCAAATCAAAGTGCTGGCACAGACGGGATTTGAACTGGTAAGTATAACTTTTTTTTGTTATTTTGACCCCTTCTCTGCCATTTATCATTTTCCGACAACCCCCTTTTAGGTAGAAATCAAGTTTATTGGGTTTTCAACAAGACGTTTTCAATTATGAAACAAGAATACAGAGAAAATAATCATTCAGCAAAAACAATTGGCCACACAGGGCCAGCAGTAATCCTTAGGTCTAAAATTACTGAGAAGGTAGCAAAATGTTAGACGCTATCTAAGGCAATCATCAGCTGAAGCTATCCATGCATTAATTGAGAGAAGAAGAAAAAATAAAAAGAAGTTAGGGATTAGAAGGCAAGGAGACGTTACAAAGGAGAGAAAGGAATGGAAGGAAACAAGAGGTTTGGGGAGAAGCCATACGAGGAAGGTCGAACTCTACCCGGTCGTCTCTCAAGTAAGGTAACGAGCAAGTCTTCCGTGTTCTCTGAAGTGGAGCCACACAGACCAGGTCTTCTCAATTTGTGCTCCCCTGCCATGGGCCTCGCCCATAAAGCTCTCCATTCTGTATATATGGGTCAGCTCAGTGAGCCAATCCTGTACAGAGGGAGCTACGTCTGATTTCCAGAAACGCGGCAGGACAGTCTGGGCTGCTGCCAAGAAGTGCCGTAGGAGGCCTCGTTTGATAGTCTTCAGAGGGCCAGGAATCATGGAGAGGAGCGCCATCTGCGGGGATGGAGTAACCTGTGTACCCGACATCTCTCAATAAATAGAAAAAATGGATTGCCAAAAGGATTGTATACGGGGGCAAGACCACCAAATGTGGAGCATGTTGCCTATTCCCGAGCCACAGCGCCAGCAACAGTTGGGTACCTCAGGAAACCACCGATGAAGAAGGTCCTGGCATCTATACCAGCGAGTCAAGATCTTGAAGTTATTTTCTTGGGCCGAGCAGGGAACTGGCATCTTGTGCGTCAAAATGAAGCACTTTTGCCAGTCGCTGTCGGACAGCGGACCCAGGTCCTCCTCCCATGCTCCAACATAGGACAGCAGAGGGTTATTGACACAGGAGAGAAGGATCCGGTATAGCTGAGAGATAATATGTGCAGGTGGGCTTTGCTGAAGAAGCAACGACTCCAGAGCAGTTGGCGTGGAGCAGACGATGCCCTGAGGATAGCGCATTGAAAGGTAAGTCTTGAGTTGAGCATATTCGAACCATGACAGATGTCCCCCCGGGGCACTCGTCTGCAACTGAGCAAAGGACTGGAGCGCCGTCTGGCCCTTAAATACCTCCTGCAGTCTGGCACCCCCGGGACGCGACCAGACCAGAAAGGAATCCCTACCGACAGTGGTCGAATAGAGGGCTCATCCGTCCTGGACGTCTAGAAACCCCCCAGGTTCTCAAGGCATGGTCCCAGACCCATAGGAATTGGGTTGTCAAAGGCGGGAGAGATGAAGTAGGTGGCCGATGAATCGGAGCTACCCAGGGGAGAGAAAGAAGAGACAAGGGGACGAGAGAAGTCTCGAGGGAGACCCACTGTTTAGTTGGGGCGTGATGAAACCAGTCAAGTACTCGCAGCAGGACTGCAGCATGATAATAGAGGTGAAGATCGGGAAGCCTGGTCAAGGATCGGAACTGTACTCTAGGGTGGGTCGCTCTCCAAATAAAATGTCGTATAGCTTTCTGCAGTTTAGAGAGGTAAGCACATGGGGCAAAGATGGGGAGAGCCTGGAATAGGTACAAGAAACGGGGCAGTATGTCCATCTTCACTACATTGATCCGT
Source organism: Rhinella marina (assembly GCA_900303285.1). NCBI lineage: Eukaryota > Metazoa > Chordata > Amphibia > Anura > Bufonidae > Rhinella > Rhinella marina. Next base: position 108,597 of record ONZH01014046.1, on the reverse strand, counting down.
CGAAACCAGGATAGCAGCGATTTGTCATATGATTTGAGATCAGCCAGTGTACGAGTTAGGAGAGCTGAGTAGTTTCGGGAGAACATTTCAGACATGGAGCATGATAGGTAAATCCCCAGATACTTTAGGGACCTAGCTTGCCATTTAAAGGAAAAAGCCGCCACGAGGCTGGACATGACCGATGCAGGGAGAGAGACATTAAAGGGGTTCTCTGGGAATTAAGAAAATGAAAATACTTAAATATTACTTCATTATAAATATATTTCCAAGTACCTTACATTAGTTTTAATGGCTTGTTTTGTCTGGGGAGCAATCAGGAGAAACAAAATGGCCGCCGTCCTATTAGTACACACAGAACCTGTCCTAATCACACAGGAGGACAAGTTACTTCACAACACTGAGGTAAAGAGCTGCCTCATCCTCCTCTCTGCTCTGCTTGTCAGGGATTATGGTCCTTAATACAGATGATAAGACCTTCAGCTGAATCTCTGTAAGAATGGAGATCATGAGGAGACATGAAGTACAGAGAGGAGGTGGGGATGTGGCTAATAAACAGCAGCACTTGTATGAAGTCTCCATTACCACAGTCTGTCCTGTCCATCCTCTCTGTACTTCATGTCTCCTCATGAACTCATTCCTACAGAGATTCGTCTGAAGATCTTATCAGCTGTATTCAGGATCATAATCCCTGACAAGCAGAGCAGAGAGGAGGATGAGGCAGCTCTTTACCTCAATGTTGTGAAGTAACTTGTCCTCCTGTGTGATTAGGACAGGTTCTGTGAGTACTAATAGGATGGTGGCCATTTTGTTTTTCCTAATCATTGCTCCCCAGATAAAATGAGCCATTATAACTAATGTAAGGTATTTGGTAATATATTTATAATAAAGTAATATTTACATATTTTCATTTTCTTAATTCCCGGAGAACCCCTTTAAGTGCCTCCGATTTGTGGTAATTGACCTTAAAATTGCTAATTGCACCGAAGCGGTCAAATTCTTGCAACACTGAGGGCAATGTCACCTGGGGGTTTGTGACATAAAGCAATAGGTCGTCGGCAAACAGGGACAATTTGTAGTGAGTACCCCGAAGCGAAACACCCGAGATATCAGGAGATCCGCGTATGGCCACGGCCAAGTGCTCCATTGCGATGACATAAAGCAGGGGTGACAAAGGGCATACCTGTCTCGTGCCGTTTGCAATAGTGATGGGCTGGGACAGCAGTCTGTTAACCCTCACTCTGGCAGCAGGGGACTTGTAGAGGACAAAGATGCGGTGCAACATGGAGGGACCAAGTCCAAGGTGACCCAATGTGGAACGTAAAAATTGCCAATGGACTCGATCGAATGCCTTTTCGGCGTCGACCGAGACCAGGCAGGTTGGGATAGCTGCTGTGTGAACGTGGTGCATAAGGAGAAGAGTCTTGTTAAGGTTGTCTCTAGCCTCCCTGCGTGGTACGAATCCCACCTGGTCCGTATGGACGACCCGAGGCAGAATAGGTAGTAAATGGTTGGCCAGCATCTTAGAATACAATTTCATGTCTGCGTTAATTAGCGAGATAGGCCTATAATTTGCACAAAAGGACGCGTCTTTTCCAGGTTTCTGTATAACTGAGATGGTAGCCAATAACGTTTGAGGGGCGACAGTGCAATCGCCAGTGATGGAGTTAAATACCCATACCAGAAAGGGGGACAATTGAGAGGTAAATTCCTTGTAGAACCTGGCCATAAAACCGTCCGGTCCAGGGCTTTTTCCGGAAGGGGTTCCTTTTAGGGCCAAATTCAACTCTTGATCAGTAAAGGCATCCTCTAGGGCAGCAAGCTCCTCAGGGGGTACAGAGGGGAGGGCCGTTTCAGAAACGTAGGCATCGACTCGCTTCCGAAAGGCCGTCGCCTCCATATCAGCCAAGGGACCACGTATGCCGTACAAGGACTGGTAGAAATCTTTAAATGTATCGACTATATCTTCAGGCCTATGGACCACTGAACCCCCAGGGGATTTCAAAAGTCCGCTGGGGTCGGGGATGTATAAACCTGGCTAGTGAGGCCCCACCTTTGTTGGAATATTCATAGTAATGAGAGCTCACTCTCTCTCTGAACTGTGCGTACTTTCTATCTAATAGGGCTCACAACTGAGCGCGTGTATCCATCAGGGAAGCAAGCACATTGAGATCTCGAGTCTATTTGTGGGAAATCTCATCCCGGTGTATCTGGGACAGAAGCTGTTGTACTTTCACCCCCTTTTCCCTCTTAAGACGTGCGCCCTGCTGGATGAGTATTCCCCTAACCACGCATTTTAAGGCGTCCCACTGGTATGCGGCGTTGTGTCTTGAGTATGGACCGCTAGAAAGTCTGAGATGGATTTACAGATCGCCTCCCTACACACCGAGTCCGAGAGCAGGTTGGGGTTAAGGCGCCAGGACCATTCCCTAGGTAGCCCCCTGGGATCGAGAATGAGACCATCAGGGGAGCATGATCTGTCCAGATCATGGCCCCAATTGCGGCCCAAGGGCGCCAAGACAGCAAGCGATGATCAACAAAAAAGTAGTCAAGCCGGCTGTAAGAGCCGTGTGCAGGTGAGTAGTAAGTATAGTCTCTAGTGTCGGGGTGGAGAATGCGCCAGACATCTACCAGGCGCATGTCAAAAAGTACCTTACAAAAGAGGCGAGTCTGTGTAGAAGAGAGTTGCGAGTGTCCCGAGGAAGAGTCCATCAGACAATCCATAACTAGGTTAAAATCACCTGCCGTCACTAGAAGGCCCTCCGCAAACTCTGCCAGCCGCTTCAGAATGCGTTTGCCCGCCTGCACTTGGTCCTGGTTTGGGAGATAAACATTCGCAAGGGTGAAAAGGCGCTCATAAATGCGAAGCTTAACAAACACAAAGCGGCCTGTTGGGTCTGATTCATGACCAATGACAACACCCGGGAGGGATTTATGTATTGCCACACTAACCCCTTTCGTTTTAGCTTCTGGGTTAGTGCTGTGAAACCAGGTTGTGTAATAACGGTTTTGCAACACCGGCAGATGCCCCGACTTGAAATGTGTTTCCTGAAGACACAGTATGTGAATTTTTTGTTTATGCATTTGGTAGAGGATATGTGACCGTTTCTCCGGGGTATGAAACCCTCGGACATTGAGGGAGCAGAATTGGAGAGTCGCTATTTCCCGCAGGCAATCAGGTATACACAGGGGGGTCAAACAGACTACACCGGGAAAGGAGACAAAAAAGGCTGGGGGGGGGGTCAAGACAGGGACAAGAGGCAAGAGAGACGCAAAAAGGAGTCTAGAAAAAGAAAGAAGGGGAGACAACAAGAATATACGTGAAGAAAAGGTCCCTCAACCGAAGGGGACCAGAACCCTAAATCGCTAAGAGCTAGGGTAAACAGATACTGTCAGTGAAGACAAAAGAAAAGCGCCAAATTGGCCCTCGTAAATCTAATGGAGGGTGATCGGAAATCAGAGCCAGAGTATCCCTCTGGCCCTGCCCGAGTATAAAGGCATACTAAGAACCCAAACCGAGGGGAAGTAACAATAACTAGCAAACCGTAGTGCAGCACAACTAGGCACTGGTAGGAACCTCGTGGGGGCGGTAGGAGGTAGGTGACAAAAGGGGAGCTATGAATGAAGAAGTGATATGGTGGAGGCCGATAGGGAGCTGCTTGTATAAGATGGCTCAAAAGACAAAACTGCTCCCTAATCTCGTGAGAAGGAACATACAGTATTTTCTCCTAGTAATATAGCCCCGATATTACCAGAATATACAATTGCAATCCCCCATTCCCTTTATTCCCTAAGTAACCCCGATCAACAGGTCCCTACGGGACTCCACCATAATACTGCAGGAACCTCCTCCTCCCCTTTCAAAAATTGAGTCCCGCAATAAGGCACAATACATCTGATACAGTCACCATGTCACCGCCGATCCGAAAAGAAAAGCTGGAACCATCTGCAAACGGCTCTATGTTGCCAAAAGTCATCTCTCAGTATCAGAAGGACGCGTATCCGGGCGTTGTCTCCGCCGGACAGGCGAGGACAAGAAAGAGGGTCTGACTGACAGGCGAGGACAAGGAAGAGGGTCTGACTGACAGGCGAGGACAAGGAAGAGGGTCTGACTGACAGGCGAGGACAAGGAAGAGGGTCTGACTGACAGGCGAGGACAAGGAAGAGGGTCTGACTGACAGGCGAGGACAAGGAAGAGGGTCTGACTGACAGGCGAGGACAAGGAAGAGGGTCTGACTGACAGGCGAGGACAAGGAAGAGGGTCTGACTGACAGGCGAGGACAAGGAAGAGGGTCTGACTGACAGGCAAGGACAAGGAAGAGGGTCTGACTGACAGGCGAGGACAAGGAAGAGGGTCCTGACTGACAGGCAAGGACAAGGAAGAGGGTCTGACTGACAGGCGAGGACAAGGAAGAGGGTCTGACTGACAGGCGAGGACAAGGAAGAGGGTCCGACTGACAGGCGAGGACAAGGAAGAGGGTCCGACTGACAGGCGAGGACAAGGAAGAGGGTCTGACTGACAGGCGAGGACAAGGAAGAGGGTCTGACTGACAGGCGAGGACAAGGAAGAGGGTCTGACTTCTCGCTGACATGGTGCTCGCTGCGTGGTCGTGGAGACCAGAGGCCAGTCTGCTGCAGAGATAGAGACTGAAGGGAGGTCCAGTGCGGCCAGCAGTTCCGGAAGATCCTCAGGGGAACGCAAGTAGTGAGTCCGGGGGCCCCGGCGGATCACCAATTGAAATGGGTACCCCCAATTATATGGGATATTGCGTTCACGTAGGAGAAGCAGTAGAGGGCACAAGGCTCTGCGCTTGGCGAGGGTGGACCGAGAAAGGTCTTGGAGGAGTTGTACATAGGCGCCATCAAATACGATTTCATCTTTAGCGCGTGCTTTGCGCATTATGTCTTCCTTAAGCTGAAAAAAATGCACCCTGCAGACGATGTCCCTGGATCGTGCTAGGTGGGCCGAGTGTGCGATGTGCCCTGTCTATGATCAGTACCTCCGTCGGGGGCCTTCCCAGAAGGCCGTTAAACAAGCCCTGTAGAGTAGGAATCAGGTCCTGCTGCTGAGTAGCTTCAGGGATCCCCCGCACCCTAATATTGTTCCTTCTATTGCGGTTTTCTGCATCTTCCATCATATCAAAAAGCTGCTGCAGCTGCTGAGAATGTGTATCAAGCACACGGCGGACATCAGTAATCTGGGACTGGTGGGCCTGGGTGGTGTCTTCTAATAACTGCACTGAGGTGGAGAGCGTTGTGATATCTTCACGCAGGGACCGGATCTCAGTCCTACATACTGATTCCAGGGGGGTCAGATACCGCTCCATGTCTGATTTACCTGGTCCCTGAGGGCTTGTAAGTCAGCAGCCACGCTTGGATCTGGCATTGCTGGGTTGGCAGGGTCCTGAAAAATCAGTGAAGGAAAGTTCAGCTGCTGAGAGGGAGCAGCGCTATCACCCTGCTGTGCGGTGGCAGGAGGAGGCTGACTGGCCGCCATTACAGGTGAGGCGGGCGGGTGCAGCGGAGGTATTAAAAAATCGGTGGATACCGTTTCTAGTGCGGCCAGAAGGACTCTGGGGCTGTGCTGGGGTGTTCTGGTGGCGTTTTCCTCGCATGAGGGCTCGAGTGTGCTGCTGTGCGACGCCGATAAGTGGGCAAACGGGCCGGAGGAAGCGGGAGCTCTCAGCAAGTGCAGCCGTCCGGCGCCATTTCCAAGCCACGCCCCCTCCGACAACCCCCTTTTAAGCAAAGTTACTTGAATTGTAAATGTATATTCCTGATTTTTTTTCCGCCTGCAGTGATTTGTCACATTGAAGGAAGTGGGAAGTGGCCTCAAGATAAAGATGCCGTTAAGAGGGTGAAAGCCGCCTTTCAGATTCGGCTGGCGGAACTCTTAAAAGACCAGCATGAATTACTTTGCAGAGCCACCGCCACTTACACTGATGTCTACAAGGTGAGGCCCTTTCTCTTTGATGGCTGCCATGCTGACCCTCTCCTGCCTTCCTGTAGACCAGTATGGCTTTATTTGTGACTCCTTTTACCTCTCTCTAGGATGGCTACCTTTTTCGCCTTCAAGTGGCGTATCACCGAGAGCCGCAGCTCATAAAGCAGTTTGTCACTCCAGATAAAATGCTGAAGTCACGCGACACAGAAGAATCCAGTCAGCTGGAGCTGGAAACCATTCACTTGCCACATCTGACGAGCACCCTGCATGGGTGAGCATCGGGATACTGATCCTGACACTACACCCACACACGCAGGATGCAAATGGGAGATTAATGACTCGCTGTATATGGGACAGTTTTACCTTCTCTGAATCCATTGTAGTAAATCTACAGCATGGGAGGCAGACTTGTGATGCTGGTTAAAAGGGTTTGACGGGGAACAAAAGTTTTGTTAAAAAAAAAAGGCTGGATGGGTGTAAAATAAAAAATCATCACTTACCTCATCAGTCCCAGCCGCTGCTGTTTTGATGCTGCTCACTTGGTCTTGGCTTGATACCACTGGAAATGGCTGGTATCCCTGCTTAGACTACTTTCTCACTAGCGGTTTTTCTGGATCCGACAGGGTTCAGCAAAAATGCTTCCGTTACTGATAATGCAACCGTCTGCATCCGTTCTGAACGGATCCAGTTGTATTATCTTTAACATAGCCAAGACGGAACTCCGTCATGAACTCCATTGAAAGTCAATGGGGGACGGATCCGTTTTTTGTTGTGTCAGAGAAAACGGATCCGTCCCCATTGACCTGCATTGTGGGTCGTGACAGATCCGTTTTGCTCCACATCCAAGGACGGAAGGAAAACCGCAGCATGCTGCGGTTTGCTCTCCGGCATGAATTCGGAACGGAATGCATTTTGGAGCACTCCGTTCTGTTCAGCTACCCTTTTGTCCCCATTGGCAATGAATGGGGACAAAACGGAAGCGTTTTTTTCCAGTATTGAGACCCTATGATGGATCTCAATACCGGCAAATATTAACGCTAGTGTAAATGTTCCTGTGTGTCGAGCTGGCACAGCGTGGAATAGCAGGGAATTGGTGAGGTGAGTGATGATTCCCATCCTGGAATGTCAGGTGCACTGACTTAGAGGATAGTTTCTAACGTCACTATTTGTCTCCTTAGCCTCCATCAGCAGCTTCCAGCGTTTGGCAGCACCTCACGTCTTGCCAAGCGCTGGATCAGTGCTCAACTCCTTGCTGACAGCATCCCGGAAGAGTGTGTGGATCTTCTCGTGGCTTATCTCTTTCTGCATCCTGCACCCTTCACTGCTCCAAGGTATTTTCCTCAGCTAAAAAGGTGGACATAGACACTATGTATATTGGCCGAGGCAGCTGATGTAATGTGTATGGTGGCCTCCTGACTCTCCCCCGACACCCTTCTGTAGAATACAATGAGAAATAACCCCTAACCCCTTTAATTCATTCACAAAGATGGTACTTTAAATATTACTTTAAAACTATCTTTAAACATGGCGCCCACTCACACGTGCAGCAGGCTCCATAGCCGGCAGGTCTTTACTGTTTCAAACAGTAGAGGCCCATGGCTATTGACTGCAACTGGCAAATAATGCCGATAGCAGTCATTACTGCTTTTAGATGCCCTGATCAAGTGTGATCACGTCATCTAAAGGGTGAAAAACCCAGAAGCGCGCGTTTCTGGGTTAACACTGGCATCTCCAGCTGAGATCGGGAATGTTGGTAATGAATTCTAATAGGCTGGGTCTCTCTGAAGAGACCCAGTTTATTAGAAGTGTAGTTCCTATGTTAGCCAGCAGGTGGCAAGCCAACATAGGAAATCGGCAATTCATGTAATACCATACACCCTATGGATGTATAGAAATAATTAAAAATTAATAAAAAATAAAGTACTAAACATTGTAGCCTCCTAGGCTGGCTACAAAAATATTTTTAAAAAATGTAAAGGTATCTAAAAAATTTAAAAAATATAAAAATTGCAATCACCCCCCTTTCCTAAGAATGAATAAATAAATAAACATCATGGGCATCTTCGCATCTGAAACCGCCTGTAATATTAAAATATTTTTCCAATACAGCGAATGGCGTAATTGAAAAAAGGTTCAAAATGGCCAAAAAAATTTAATAAAAAGTCACAACCCATAATGGTATCAATAAAAACTAGATTGTCCTGCAAAAAATGAGCCCCCACACTGCTCGGTAGACATAACTATAAAAAAAAGTTATGAGGGTCAGAATATGGTGATGTAAAAAAATGTTTGTTTTTTTCCCCAAAGTTTTAATTTATTTTTACGCTATTTAGACATGTATAAAACCGTTACAGATGTGATATTGTTGTAATTGTACTGAACTAGAGAATGAAGGGCACAGGTCCGTTTTGCTGCAATGGGAACACCGTAGGGACAAAACCCGTAAAACTGTGGAGGAATTGCGTTTTTTCCCCGCTTCCCACTGTATACAATATTAAATGGTCGCATTAGAAAGTACAACTTGTCCCGCAAAAAACAAGCCCTTATCTGGATATGTGAATGGAAAAATAAAAAAGTTCCAGGAAGACAGGGAATGAAAATGAAAACACAAAAACGAAAAAACCTAAGGGTTAAAAATGAAGAAATGAATAAACTAATTTAACCCTAAAACATGAAATCACTTGAGCATCTCCTCGTGTGAAGTGTGTGATATATATATATATCTTCCATTCCCTTTCAGTTCTCCCCAGGTGGGCTTCCTCCGATTCCTTAATCTGTTGGCCTCATATGACTGGAAGAACAGCCCCCTCATTGTTAATCTCAATGGAGATCTGACCGGTAAGTGCTGGGTATGGTCCTGCTTCCTCGCAATGTAGCTATTTACTGTGTGTGTGTGTGTATATATATATATATATATCTATATATATATTTATAATGGACCTTGGAGGTTTTCTTCTCTATTCATGATTGCTTCTTATCAGTCTTAGGGCTCATTCACACGACCGTATCTGTTTTTGCAGATCCGCAAAACACGGATACCGGCCGTGTGCGTTCCGCATTTTGCAGATCGGAGTGTCCTTCCCTATGATAGAAATTCCTATTCTTGTCCGCAAAAACACTCAAATATAGGACATGTTTGATCTCCCCACTGCTCCCATAGCAATAAATGGGAGCGCACTGCACATGCGCGGCCACCGCTCCCATTCATTTCTATGGAGCCGACGGAAATAGCCGAGCGCTCGGCTATTTTCGGCGGCCCCATAGAAATGAATGGAGGGCAGCTGCGCATGCGCAGTGTGCCCTCCGTTGATTTCCCCACTCTGTTCTTGATATAGGTGCTGGTCCCAGAGGTGGGACCCGCACCTATCAGACAGTGGGAGCATATCCTAGATGGGATGGGAATAACCCTTTAACATATATTATTAAACATGGGGCAAAAAGACTTGATGTGAACACAGCCTGAAGTGGTGTTGGCAGATCGGGTTTTAAGCTTTTACGTCTTTCTGCAGGCAGGTTACATTTTTAAGTTTACCTTCTTTCTGTTTTTCCCAGACACTGACCTCACCGAGATTCAGAATGACTTTACTGCGGCACGTGCTGAGCTCCCGGTAATGTTCATTGCTACTCCGGTGGACAGGAAGATGTCATTGTGGACCAAGCAAAAGCCAACAGCTCAGGTAAGGGGATCGCTGTCATCCCATTCTCACTGCGTTCTGTCTGTGAATGTTTCGATCTTAGACATTTATGGTGTGTCTGCAGGATTTGCTATAAGTGTCTTTTAGATGCAGGACCACTACTGGATCTCCAAACCTGGGTTGACGCTTTCCATTCACTTCTATGGAAGTCTCACTGCAGCTGTTTTTAGGTGTTTCTGTGACTCCCATAGAAGTGAATGGAAAGAGCCACAGACGTGTGCAACCACCTCACTATTCACTGGATGTGGCAGCCAGCAGCCTGCAAGTCTTTGCTTGCACAGTTGGTATTATATACTCCAGAGCTGCTGGTGGAGTCACTGTGTACATACATTACATTACTTATCCTGTACTGATCCTGAGTTACATCCTGTATTATACTCCAGAGCTGCACTCACTATTCTGCTGGTGCAGTCACTATGTACATACATTACATTACTTATCCTGTACTGATCCTGGGTTACATCCTGTATTATACTCCAGAGCTGCACTTACTATTCTGCTGGTGGAGTCACTGTGTACATACATTACATTACTTATCCTGTACTGATCCTGAGTTACATCCTGTATTATACTCCAGAGCTGCACTCACTATTCTGCTGGTGGAATCACTGTGTACATACATTACATTACTTATCCTGTACTGATCCTGAGTTACATCCTGTATTATACTCCAGAGCTGCACTCACTATTCTGCTGGTGCAGTCACTGTGTACATACATTACTTATCCTGTACTGATCCTGAGTTACATCCTGTATTATACTCCAGAGCTGCACTCACTATTCTGCTGGTGCAGTCACTGTGTACATACATTACATTACTTATCCTGTACTGATCCTGAGTTACATCCTGTATTATACTCCAGAGCTGCACTCACTATTCTGCTGGTGGAGTCACTGTGTACATACATTACATTACTTATCCTGTACTGATCCTGAGTTACATCCTGTATTATACTCCAGAGCTGCACTCACTATTCTTCTGGTGCAGTCACTGTGTACATACATTACTTATCCTGTACTGATCCTGAGTTACATCCTGTATTATACTCCAGAGCTGCACTCACTATTCTACTGGTGGAGTCACTGTGTACATACATTACATTACTTATCCTGTACTGATCCTGAGTTACATCCTGTATTATACTCCAGAGCTGCACTCACTATTCTGCTGGTGGAGTCACTGTGTACATACATTACATTACTTATCCTGTACTGATCCTGAGTTACATCCTGTATTATACTCCAGAGCTGCACTCACTATTCTTCTGGTGCAGTCACTGTGTACATACATTACTTATCCTGTACTGATCCTGAGTTACATCCTGTATTATACTCCAGAGCTGCACTCACTATTCTACTGGTGGAGTCATTTTGTACATACATTACTTATCCTGTACTGATTCTGAGTTACATCCTGTATTATACTCCAGAGCTGACATCACCCAGCCATCCCTTCCTGTTTAATGTCCCCGCAGAGCTTTCTTTATAGACTTGCATTCAGTAATCAGTAATCTGTCTGAGATCAAGAGTTGCTATGACTGACAGCAACCTTGCTGACTGTTTCCAGTAGCAGAATTATGAACACAGCTCTGGGCTATAACACAGGTTGTTTCTCGGGATCTGTACATGATCACTGTAATGTGACGGCCTAAGGCAGAGCTAACAGCAAACCGGCAGAGACAGATGCATTGAGCTCCGGGTGTAGATTTATATGGGAAATGAAATGTCAGAGTGATCATAGTCTCCCGTCACCTGGGTGCCACCCTCCCTTATGGCGTTTTCTTCACATATCTATAGATCTGCCCGTCTGATAATATCATTCATGTAATGTTTCTGTGGAGGGGACTTTCCATCTCTCCTCACCTGGTCATAGATTAGAGCACTAGGGCTACGATTACCCTTGTGACTTGAGCGTGTAATTTCCAGACGTTGCTGATGTAAGCCGACACTTGGGCATTCCAGATCTTGTTCCTTGCAATCTGTGCCAACATGGCACACCGTAATGCAGTAAATTTTCATTTTAAAGGCTTTGAAAAAAAAATTAACCCACGGGCAGCAATCTGTCTTGGCACGTTGACATTTTTGTCTCCAAGGTGTGAACTCAAACTAATCTGGCTTAAATCAAATCATCCCACAGTGACTGTGAGGAGGGCAGGCCTGTACAGAGGAGAAGGCTGCCGGGCACAGCAGCCCTTCCCATGGAGCCCATCATGTCCGGGCTGGCCAGTGTGTGCCATGACTGAAGCAGAGCCTAATCTATGCAGACTCATAGTCTTATCTATGTATATGTAGGGGGGGCCCTACAATATGGTGGGGATGGAAGCATTGCATTGTGGGAGATGTGGCTTTGTAATATTAGGCTGTTGTATGGTAAGGACACAGAGCTTGTCAGATGACAGGGTGTCCCTGAAGCTAGGGACGCTCCCCCAGCCACTTGATAGGCCCAACACTAGTGGAGCATCGGCTGCGCATGCGCCGCTTCACTTCTTGGTGTGTCTTTGCCTGTGCTGTGCCGTCCCCACCCTATCCCTGGTCCACCCCCCAGTCTTTGCCTGTGCTGTGCCGTCCCCACCCTATCCCTGGTCCACCCCCCAGTCTTTGCCTGTGCTGTGCCGTCCCCACCCTATCCCTGGTCCACCCCCCAGTCTTTGCCTGTGCTGTGCCGTCCCCACCCTATCCATGGTCCACCCCCCAGTCTTTGCCTGTGCTGTGCCATCCCCACCCTATCCATGGTCCACCCCCCAGTCTTTGCCTGTGCTGTGCCGTCCCCACCCTATCCCTGGTCCACCCCCCAGTCTTTGCCTGTGCTGTGTTGTCCCCACCCTATCCCTGGTCCACCCCCCAGTCTTTGCCTGTGCTGTCCCCACCCTATCCCTGGCCCACCCCCCAGTCTTTGTCGGTGCTGTGCCGTCCCCACCCTATCCCTGGTCCTCCCCCAGTCTTTGCCTGTGCTGTCCCCACCCTATCCCTGGTCCACCCCCCAGTCTTTGCCTGTGCTGTGCCGTCCCCACCCTATCCCTGGTTCTCCCCCAGTCTTTGCCTGTGCCGTCCCCACCCTATCCCTGGTCCTCCCCCAGTCTTTGCCTGTGCTGTGCTGTCCCCACCCTATCCCTGGTCCACCCCCCAGTCTTTGCCTGTGCTGTGCTGTCGCCACCCTATCCCTGGTCCACCCCCCAGCCTTTGCCTGTGCTGTGCTGTCCCCACCCTATCCCTGGTCCTCCCCCAGTCTTTGTCTGTGCCGTGGCATTCCTGTATTATTCCTGCTAGAAGTTTACAAATAAATTGCCAGCAGTCTGCAGTAAAGGTACTGCTGGGTATTACCAGTAGGTGGTGTTTCTTTGTACATTTGATGTATAGGTGCCTTTAGTCATTCAATACGTTGCTTTGCCGTAAACATGGGAGCATTTACTGGACTTTTGAACCATCATTGTATTACATAGACAAAATAGACAGGATGATGACGGACTGTACAGGTTCCAGTGTAATGTAGTCCTTTTGTTACGGTTATTGCTGTCTGTAAGTTGTGTGCATCTTTTCCCAGATCTTGCAGCGTCTCATCATCCTCGCCTCGGAGTCTCTGATGACCCTGGAGAAGCAGCTGATGCAACCGTCTGAGAGCAGCGACATTAAGGTGAGCGAGACATTCAGGTAACTCTGGACAGGAGGATCTTTACATTTCCAGCATTCAAAATTTTCTTTTCTGTATTAGGGCTCATTCACATGACCATATGACTGTGGTGTCCATATTGCAGTCCACACAGATTGGAAGCTTACTGAAACATTTGGAAGGGCTTCCGTGGGCTTTCAGGTCTGTGCCTGCGCACTGCAAAAGATAGGACGTGCTATCTTTTTCTGGATTTGCAGATCGCAGCCCGGAGTTCTCATAGCCGGGGCCCATGCATTGCGGACTGCTATTTGCAGTCTACAGAACAAGCACAGCGACCAAATAGTTGTGTGAATGGGCCCTTAATTACATGTCCCACATGGCAGGTTGTGACGTTTTGCCCCTATGGTGTCTTTATCATTATGCTGGGACATAGAATGACCAACAGGGGGCATTATTTACATATGTGACCCGGGCCAAACAAGTGGCAGTACACTACAACTCCCGAAACTCTTGGACGTGTTCCTTCACAAGAGAAGAAGCTACCGTTGGCAGAGAAATGGATTTCCAATGAATTTGTTCATTGTCTGTTCCTCATTGTCTCCTGAAGGGGGCGCTGCAGCCTCACAACCTGAGTAACATACCTGTATGAAACAGACGTGTTCTAGCCGCTTAACAGAAACCTGTACTTCTGAGATCCAGTTACTTTCCTGCAGGGACTGCTGTGTTTGCCTGTGATAATTTAGGATTAGTCTTAAGTGCAGTGTACACAATAGATGGATTTCTGATATTCATGACACACAGCATTTATTCTGCATTTGCCAAAAAAAAATGTGGTAAAGGGGACCAGTTAACTGCCCTGTTTTTCAAGTATTGTCCTGCAAAATACACGTCTGAAGGGGATTGCCTAATGGTCAGCAAAAGAGGTCCCTTCAAAGAGTTGGCCAGGGATGGGGTTTACAAGTTTGCAGTGAATTGAAGATATATACCACATGCTTAGTACAGTCATGGCCAAAAGTTTTGAGAATGACACAAATATATTTTTACATGATCTGCTGCCCTCTGGTTTTTATGTGTGTTTGTCAGATGTTTTTATCACATACAGAAATATAATTGCAATCATATTATGAGTAATAAAAGCTTATATTGACAGAATGAGTTAATGCAGCAAGTCAATATTTGCAGTGTTGACCCTTCTTCTTCAGGACCTCTGCAATTCTCCCTGGCATGCTCTCAATCAACTTCTGGACCAAATCCTGACTGATAGCAGTCCATTCTTGCACAATCAATGCTTGCATTTTGTCAGAATTTGTAGGTTTTTGTTTGTCCACCCGTCTCTTGATGATTGACCACAAGTTCTCAATGGGATTAAGATCTTGGGAGTTTCCAGGCCATGGACCCAAAATCTCTATGTTTTGATCCCTGAGCCATTTAGTTATCACCTTTGCTTTATGGCAAGGTGCTCCATCATGCTGGAAAAGGCATTGTTTTTTCTGGAGAGAAGTGGCTTCTTTGCTGCCCTCCTTGAGACCAGGCCTTGCTCCAAGAGTCTCCGCCTCAGAGTGCGTGCAGATGCACTCACACCTGCCTGCTGCCATTCCTGAGCAAGCTCTGCACTGCTGGTAGCCCGATCCCGCAGCTGAAACACTTTTAAGAGACGGTCCTGGCGCTTGCTGGTCTTTCTTGGGCGCCCTGGAGCCTTTTTGACAACAATGGAACCTCTCTCCTTGAAGTTCTTGATGATGTGATAGATTGTTGACTGAGGTGCAATCTTTCTAGCTGCGATACTCTTCCCTGTTAGGCCATTTTTGTGCAGTGCAATGATGACTGCACGTGTTTCTTTAGAGATAACCATGGTTAACAGAAGAGAAACAATGATGCCAAGCACCAGCCTCCTTTTAAAGTGTCCAGTGGTGTCATTCTTACTTAATCATGACAGATTGTTCTCCAGTCCTGTCCTCATCAACACCCACACCTGTGTTAATGGAGCAATCACTGAAACGATGTTAGCTGGTCCTTTTAAGGCAGGGCTGCAATGATGTTGAAATGTGTTTTGGGGGATAAAGTTCATTTTTTAGGCAAATATTGACTTTGCAAGTAATTGCTGTTAAGCTGATCACTCTTTATAACATTCTGGAGTATATGCAAATTGCCATTATAAAAACTGAAGCAGTAGACTTTGTAAAAATTAATATTTTTATCATTCTCAAAACTTTTGGCCATGACTGTAGAGTACAACTCTAGTGAGGACCACATACAATTTAGCAAAAAAAAAAAAAAAAGTCCGGCAATTGGAAAGCCACCTACTCTCTACTCATCACAGCAACAGCTCCTACCTGCCTACATAGCATGAAGTCCTTGGTCTTTGATCACCCTCCCAGTAGTCAGGGTGCTCTCCAGGCCGCTTACCGCTCTCTGTGGTCACAGTGACACCTCCCCCATGTAGCCACCTGTTGCATGGGCAAGGCACCCGCCACTGGAAACAGCCTATTATCTGCTGCTGAATGCAGCTTCCTACACTGATCAGGATGTCTTCCGTTCCGGCAGCATTCCATTTTGTGACACAAAACCGCTGCAAGTGGGCTAAAAAACGGATCCGGCTCTGAAAACAATGTAAGTCAATGGTGACGGGTGCGGTTTTTTATGAGCCTAAAAAACCGGATCCGTCACCTATTGACTTCAATGTATTTAGTGACTGATCTGTTTTATTTCCGTTTTGATTACACACAACCGCATCCTAACAGAACGAATGCATCCTGATATGCAAAATCAAAATGGATCCGTTTAATTCCGGTATTGAGACCCTCTGCCGGATCTCAATACCGGAATTAACAACGCAAGTGTGAAAGTAGCTTTACTGATCATGTCTTTGTCTCAGAAGTTGCTGCACACGATGAGCATAGTGTAAAGTTGACCATACCCTTGAGACACCTGTCAGATGAAATTAGCAGGTTCGACCGACATACATTACATCTGTATGACCAGCTTAACTTCTGCCATATAGAACCAGTGATGTAAAGAAAAAAGAGGCCCCCACCTAGTCTACAGAACCTGTAATTATATTCTCAGCCCCTTTGAAAGTTGGAACAGAGACAAAAATAGAGTGCCTTCCGGAGAGTAGGTGCAGAGCTGGAAGGAAGAGTCCAAGAGGTTGATTGATGGAAGGACCTAGCGGTTTACCACCTAGGGTGAACATGGTGATCCTCACCCATGAGTGCACGATGGTTAAACCTGGTACTGAAGCTTTTGTGTGCCCTAATACCATTAAAAGGAGTCTGTAAGCAGTCTTGACCATGCTAAACTGCTGACAGCACAAGGTAGCAGTTAGGGAGAGCAGTACAAACATACCATTTGGGGAGCTTTTCGTATCTGGAGTGGTGTGAATATGTAGTTTTATTCTGCTAGATTAGACACTGTTAAATGGCTAGGAGGTGGAGCTTCACGGTAAAGTGCTCTCTGCACGGAGCTGCTTCACAGCCCCTTCCCTCTGCTCTGAGTGATAGCGGTAGTGGTCTCCTAGTTGGATGCTGCAGCTGTCACTGAGAGCAGAGGGGAGGGGCTGTAAAGCAGCTCAATGAAGGGGTTAACTTCGCAGTGAAGCACCACCTCCTGGACACTTGCGATTGCAGAATAAAACTTCATATTCATACTACTAAAAAGAAAACTTAAAAAAATCAAATGTGGCATCCAATGGCAAGCAGAAATAGGGACTCCTAAAACGTAACTTTTAATAAGGTTGTCTAAAAGAGAAAAGTGTAATATTGCCCTAATAAGAGGGTGATTGTTTTAGACAGCAAATTACTCAATAACGACTACCCTTAAACCACAGACTGTTCATAGAGCACAGGCCTTGGACATGTATGATTACAAGTCATAAGACAGGGTACCTTCTTGACCAATGTGGTTGTCGTCCTGGTTCCAATGGATAGGATTCACCTTATCGCTAGCCTGAAGCATGTCCCACTACCGTCCTCACGCCAATTGTAGTTTTGCTGGTCGTTTGGTACGTGGTTGTGGTTGTGTATTGGTTGTGGTTAATAATGAAGAGGATCACTATTCAGAGCGTGTCTGATGTATGGATAGGCTGCTACAAGTCCCTATTGTGACCCTAGAAATAGAGGGAAGGGGCTATCAGTCCCTGAAAATGCCTGCATATACAGCACTTGCCCTGACGAGGGCGACCCATCAGGGTGTGTACCAGACGGCAACTACAATTGACGTGAGGACCAGTGGAACTAGGATGACAACATTAGTAAAGAAGACCCAGACCTCAAGACTGGCCTGTTCTCCTTCAATAGTTTGTGGTTTAAGGGTTGTGGATATTGAGTAATTCTTGGTTCTTTGCTGACCCATCTAACAGAATAAAACTTCATATTCACGCTACTCCTGGTGAGAAGCTCCAGAAAAGGTATGTTTGTCCTGCTGTCCGCAGCCCCTACCTACTACCTTACCCAAGACCACATGTTGAGGACACGTTTCCCCTTCATAAGTAGGTTAAAGGGTATGTTGAAATGGCAACCCCCAATCAGGCCGAAAAATACTACTAATACTTGCTCCTCCTCCTAGAATTAGCCAGCTGGGTCTGCAGACTCCAGACCATTACACATATTCAGGGAGTTACAATAATACCAGCAGGGGACGGGCTTCTGGCTTTCACCCATGCAGTGGGTGTGGAAGGTGGGTTGATGGACATAGCTTTCAGGGTACTGTGTATATAATCCAAAGGTCTTAAATTCTGGATGTGCCATGGACCATCACAATATGGCTTCTACACTGTAGAGATTGAGACTATGCTACCATATTCCCCACCCCTCTTCTATTTGGGCTGTGGGTGCTATGCTACCCAGCGTTGTATACTGTCGGGTGATGGCAGTTGGTTCTTGTATTTAGAAAAATCCATTTTGTATATATCTTAAATGAAGCAGAACTAATCAAAGGGTGTTGGTCTGGCACAGTAGGACCTCAATACAAAAGCCAAGGACATGAAGAGAGAACATCATGTTCAAATCCTCCTCAGGCTTCGGCCCGAGCCGTGTTCTATTACTCTAGATTACATTACAAGCATAGCATTGATTTACTGTCTCCACGCTTGTTGTTATGTGATTAGTCTTGTGGTTTGTGTATTGCTGTATCTCTACTTGTGTTAGCAGGCTGCTCATACATGCAATTATAGGGGTAGGCTGCAATTGGAAAAAAGTCTTCTTGAAGGTGTTATCAGAGACTAAAAAATGTCCCCCATATGCCTGAATCTACTTACTTGACTCCCCAATGGCAGGCGGTGACGGGGACGAGCCTCCCTAGCATCGGGTAAGTAGATTCAGTGTGAGAGACCCGGGCATATGGGGGACATTTTTTAGTCTCCTATAACCCCTTTAAAGGAAATATGTTATCTGAAAATGACCTATTGTTTACATTAATTTTTTTTATGGTAAATATGTCTTTTTAAAAAAAATTTGGAGATTTTAAAATTTTTTCCATGTCACTATATTTAAAAAACATTCTTTATTTTTTAAAAAAATCCTAAAATCCTGCAGTTTTCGCACTGGTTACTAAGCCTAATATGTCGAGACTGCTTGTTCTCTACAGCAGTCATTTCATTATCATCACAGGCAGAATTACATTAACATGTATCATATAGTGTTTGTGTGTATATATATATATATATATAAGAGAGAGAGAGAGAGAATGAATCCACGATTCACAATAGGCGATGTCACGGCTTATCTACTCCCCTTGCCTGCACAATGACCTCTGCTCAAGTAACAGCACTTGCCTAGGAAACTCTCCTATAGAAGTCATGGAGGCATATTAACTAAGGGCATTACGCTGCTATTGTACTGTACACTACTCGTATCCAGGGGTTACTACCACCCTGCAATCCAGCAGCAGTGGCCGTGCTCGCACACTATAGGAAAAAGCTATGGCCTCTCTGAGAGCCAGGACTGTTGGCGCACACTTAGGCGCACATGCGCAGCAAAAGGAATAGATCCATGTATGTATCCGAATTAAACATTGTAGTTCCCTGTATAAAACATGGAATAAAAATGCCACTGACGGGTATAAAACAGGCCTAAAAAAGTCCGCCCACCAGCAGCCTAATAATCCATAGTGCAAAGACAAAGGGTCATACCAAGTAGCACATCACATACCCTTAGACATGCACGGCAAGCATGGCCACCTCGACGCGCGTTTCACCCATGGGCTCCGTCAGTTTTATTTCCTTCACTTTCTCCCCAAGGTTATTTAAAGAGGACCTCTCCCCTCTCCTGACCTGTCTGTTTTAATAACTACTTGCATTCCCCATGTAAGAATGTTTCTAGAGCATCCAGGGGTGGGCAACCTGTGGCACTTCAGCTGTTGTGAAACTACAACTCCCAGCATGCATATGTGCTCTGCTCTTCTCAGAACTGTCATAGAAATAAATGGAGCATGCTGGGAATTGTAGTTTCACAACAGCTGGAGTGCCGCAGTTTGCCCACCCCTATATTCTCATGACTGTATGTTGTGCCATTCTTTTATTATGAATGAATTTCTAGCAGCCTGAAATGAAGGTCCAGATGGGTGTTACCAGTTGGGGTGTGTCCCTGCACACTATCCAATCTGTAAGACTGTGTGGGGGACCCCCCCCCCTTCCAATTGGTAGCTTCCATCTGGACCTTCATTGCCTACTGCAGGCAATTCATTCATAACTTCTAGCAGGAATAATAAGAGATTGGCACAACATAGAGTCACAGATGCTCAAGAGTTATTACTACAGACATGTCAGGAGAGGGACCTCAGGGTGGAGTTAGGCCACTTTCACACTAGCGGCAGCACGGATCCGGCGGGTGAAGAGGCCCGGTGGATCCGTTCTGCCGCAGGTGTATTTTCGCTCCGGCCGCCTCTCAGCAGGGGTTAACGGATCCGGGGCCCGCCCCCATTACAGTGAACCTGCGGGCCCCTTCACCCGCCGGATCCGTGCTGCCGCAGGTGTATTTTCGTTCCGGCCGCCTCTCAGCAGGGGTTAACGGATCTGCGGCCCGCCCCCATTACAGTGAACCTGCGGGCCCCTTCACCCGCCGGATCCGTGCTGCCGCTAGTGTGAAACTAGCCTTAGACATTATACACCATTCCTTTCTTTTAGCATTTTGGACAGATGTGGCGGTGACATTCCATGACTGTTGACGTAAGATCTGTAAGAGTGATACTTTGTTCCGCAGAGAAGGTTTCTGTTTGCTCTCCTTTCTTAATGAATCCTTTATCTATTTTAACCCCTTCCTTCTGGCTTACCTTTCACTTACTGACTTACAAGGGAATGACGATTTTCCGTATTTTCATCAAGAAACAAATCGCCCAGAAGCCACAAGTAAATCCAACCGCAGATCTGCGCGTACACAATGCAGAAATCCGAGGGTCAGCTTCGGATTTCTGCTGCTCGGCTGTGTAAATTAGCCTCTGCCCAGCACCCTTCCCCATTTCATCCATTTGGAGCAGGCTTCTGTGCAGTGACCTGGCGTTAACACTGTGATTACACCACGATTTTGAATCAGCCACATGTGAACACAGCCTTTATACTTTTATTGATGAGATGCGGCAGAAAAGCGCACGTTTCTTTTTGCCCTCTTCCATGTGGATTAGTCACAGTATTTTTTAGCCCAAAGATGCAGCTGTGATACGGGAACAGTTCCTTATTAACGGCGTTTTGCATGAGGGGCAAAACATAAGAGTGCAAATATAACAATTTAAGGGGTTTTCCGAGTTTTTTTGAAGTCCGGATAGGTCATCAGTATCTGATCGGTGGGGGTCTGACACCCAGGACCCACTCCCTCGGATCAGCTGTTTGAGGCGGCAGTGGCGCTCGCTGTAGCGCCACATCCTTCTCCGTCTTTTCCTAGGAAATGCGAAATCACTTTCATTATTTACCTGGCCTAGGGGGGCAGCTCAGCCGCAATACCAAGCACAGCCGCCATACAATGTGTAAGGCTGCTGCCTTCTCAAACAGCTGATTGGCCATCAGTAAAAAATCTCTCGGAAAAACCCTTTAAAATAAAATGAATGGACCATACTGGGTTATACCGATCTGACTAAAATTCCTTGAATGTCAGAGGTTGACATTGTAATGTGGCGGTTACAGATTCGCGCCCTCTCAGCTCTCCTCCGTCACCTGCCGGCCTCAGACAGAAGCTTAGCTCCGGCGGGGCATTGTGCCCACCTTTAGAACCCACCATGTTTATAGTGTCAGCCTCACATCTGCAGTGCAGCCATGGATTACACAACCGCGGGTCCTACCGTGTTTACTGGATTGTGCCTGAGCACAGAATACTGTGTCATGGTGTCACGCCTGAGCTTGCACAATGCAGATTATACAACACCAGGTAAATGTCCTGATCACAGGGGTGAAATCTATACACAGCCATTATGTATATGAGTGTGGGCAGCTATGACAGGCTACGGGAATGAAACGCGTGGGATCCTGCAGTGTATATTATCTGCCTGCAGTTGTATACAGACCTCATAGTGTAATGGTACTGGTGTATGAAGCCTGTGTTATAATGTGCCTGCATTCACATTGAAAGCATCCAATGCACCAGCAACCAAGTGACTGGGATAAAGCAGATTGATATTCAGTGGTCAAAGATGGAGTAAATTTGTCGTTTTTTTTTCCCCTTCTACGCCTTCTTAGATTAGGAGTCCAGTGGGCGGTCTTATCAGTGATTGACAGCTTTCTTTGTATGCCAGCTTATACAAGGAAGGCACACATAGGACCACCCACTGGACTCCTAAGCCCAAAGTAAGTAGGAATCAAAATACTAAAATTACCAGTGAATACTTTCCCGTAAGGCCCCTTTCACAAGAGCGAGTTTTCCACGCAGGTGCAATGCGTGACGTGAACGCCTAGCAGCCGCACTGAATCCTGACCCATTGATTTCAATGGGTCTGTGTACATGAGCGTTTTTTTTCACGCATCATTTCTACGTTGCGTGAAAAATGCAGCATGTTCTATATTCTGCGTTTTTCACGCAGTCCTGGCTCCATAGAAGTGAATGGGGCTTCAGTGAAAAACGCATTGTATCCTGAAGAAAGTCTGGGTGTAATGCGTTTTTTAACTGTTGGTTGCTAAGAGCTGTTGTTTGTAAACCTTCAGTTTTTTATCAAGCGCGTGAGAAACGCATCAAAACGCATTGCACCCGCGCGGAAAAAACTGAACAACTGAACGCAATCGCAGATAAAACTGACTGAACTTGCTTGCAAAATGATGCGAGTTTCCCTGAAAGCATCCGGAGCCAATCCCGAACACTAGTGTGAAAGAGGCCTAAAACGATATATCAGTATGATCAGCCGCTCCTGCTCTAGCGGGCGTCTGCAGATCAGACATCATGTGCAATGGGACGGGTTCCCTTCCGTCTTAAAAAAGATTAAAAAAAAAAGTGTAGCAAACCACGCTTTTGTATCCGGTATGGTTACTATACCGTAAACAGCTGATGGGCAGGGGTACCGGGTGTCTGTCCCCCACAGATCTGATATCTTGACGATAGGTCATGAATATCTAGTCCAGCGAAGCCCTTTAAAACTTTAGTGACTCCAAAAGAAAATATTCTGTAGAATTAAGATAAGTTACAGTTCCGTCACTGATATTTGTGTTTTAAAGGGGTTGTCTCCCTTCAGTAAGTGGCATTTATCATGTAGAGAAAGTGAATACAAGCCACTTACTAATGTATTGTGATTGTCCATATTGCATCCTTTGCTGGCTGGATTCATTTTTCCATCACATTATACACTGCTCGTTTCCATGGTTACAGACCACCCTGCAATCCATCAGTGGTGGTCGTGCTTGCACAATATAGGAAAAAGCTCCAGCCTATGTGCACTCCCATGGTCCCGGCCACCAGAGAGGCCGATGCTTTTTCCTATAGTGTGCAAGCACTACCACCACTGATGGATTGCAGGGTGGTCGTAACCATGGAAACAAGCAGTGTATAATGTGATAGAAAAATGAATCCAGCCAGCAAAGGAGACAATATGGACAATCACAATACATTAGTAACTGCCTTGTATTAAATTTCTCTACATGATAAATGCAACTTACTGAAGTGAGACGACTCCTTGTAGAGGAATGGACATGTCCTTTAAATGTGGACGCTTCATAGAGTAAATTGAGTGTTTTTTTTTTTAATTTTTTTACCTCCTCCCATAATAATATTGTAATAAAATGTCATTTTTGTCTTTTGCACAGATGATTTTCCGTCCTCCCCTGGATCTTTATGACGTCCTCATCCATCTGAATCCCAGGCACATCCCCCGGCACAGGGAAGCTGTGGATCAGCCCATCAAGTCCTTTGTCCGGGGGGTTCTGAAGGAGAACGCTACGGGCAGAGTGTCCCGCTTCCCCGTTGTGGACTATGATCCTGTCCAGTTATATCTGAGCGAACTCAGGGTGAGGAGGTCCTCCCTGTCCATAGATCCCCCCCCAACTGCATGAGAATGATCCTCCCGGTTACATGTATGAGTTAACCCTTTCATTGCAAGTCATGTTGAAGCTGGTAGTCCTATTGGTTGTCACTCAACTTTTCTGGGACATAAATGAGAAATTTCTAAATGGAATTTTTAGTAATAGTTAATAGGAGGCTTATGGGTCTCGTGTGATGTCGGACTTGCTGAGATTTGTGGTCCACCTCTCATAAGTCCTCACTGTTATCGCTGATTTTTCATAGCTGTGTTTTCCTGTGCCCCTTTTTAGGAGTCTTATGGGGAATTTGCCTTGTTCTTCTATGATACTCATGGAGGAGAAGTGATCGGCGTTATCTGGAATCCGTCCAGCTTCACACCGCAGCCCTTTAAGGTACCAGCTGTGGTCCATCATGTACTAGACATGTGGTTCATATTACAGTACAGAGGTATTATTAGGCCTGTCATGTGGTATGTAAAGGGTATCTATCATTTTGACAAACTCCTGACCGTTCTAGTTACATGTCAGAAGTTTAAAATTGTGGACTAGAAGAGCACAGATGAGTGCTGCGTCCCTCCGCTTCTGTTTGACTCTCTTCGGAGAGCAGAGCGAGCGGAGTATGGATTCACAGGAAGGTGTTGGACTTTCTGCAAATCTATACACTACTCATTCAGGGAGCTGAACCCGAAATGAAGGGGCATGGCACCCATCTGTGCCCCTCTGCACTCTCAGTCGGTGTGGGTCTCCACACCTGGACCCCAACCAATCAAAATCAGTCAATGGCAGGTGGGCAGGGAGAGTCTGGAGCTTTTGAGGCCTCATTGGCGTGTGCCGATACTGTTAAAAGGGTTTCAAATACAACAGCTTTTCCATACACTTTCTGCTTCTAAAGCTGCTGGTTTATCAGATTTCACTCAGGGTCACATGACCTGTGATGTCAGCTTGCCTCCCTGCTAATCTTATATTCGTGCACAGAGTCTGTACATGAGACACCACTGTGCTGGCCATGCCCCCCTGCTCTGCCGGGCTCCTGCTATCTGCTCTCCCTGGATTCTTTCAGATAAAACATTAACCCCTTCAGCCAGAACACACTGAAGGCTTTACAACAGCAGATGTAAAGAGACGCAGGATCTGCCCTCCTCACCCTACAGACACAGAGCTGACACTGGAGCTGATCTGGAGGAGATGCAAAGTATTGTATTGTACAAGAACAAGTAGGGGGGAGATCCTGTGTGTATCAGCAGTGTCATTGTACAGCTGGGACTTGTAGTCCTACACAAACAACATGCTACTGAGTATTCCAGCAGACATGTCATTCAGGCCAGCTCTTGTATTCACTGCCTTTGCAGAGCAGGAAGGGGGAGGGGCAAAGATTGTTATTACTGCAGGTAAACAGAGACCAGAAGAGAACCAGGGAAATGAGGAAATATAGATTTTTTTTTTGCCTAAAACTTGCTTAACTTAGTTATATATTGCTGCCCATCAGATTTACAGTATTATACATTTTTTTTCATAACATGGACAACCCCTTAAGAGAGTCCCATTAAATTGACTGGAAAGCAGTCTGCCAGCTGTATAAGGCCACATTCACACGACCGTATGTTTTTTGAGGTCCACAAATTGCAGATCTGCAAAATACGGATACTGGCTATGTGCGTTCCACATTTTGCAGAACGCACAGGGCAGACCCTATGATAGAAATACCTATTCTTCTCTGCGATTGCGGACAAGAATAGGATATGCTCTATCTTTTTTGCAGGGCTGCAGAACGGAACTACAGGTGCAGACAGCACATTTGGTGTTGTCCGTACCTTTTGGGGACCCATTGAAATGAATTTACGTATGCGGACCCAAAAATATGGTCAGAATGCAGAATATATGGTCAGAAACCCTAATACAGCTGCTGAGCAGGAAGGTTTCAAAATGGCTCGTACCCCCTAAAGGGGATAGGTGACTACTGTGAGGTTATTTAATTTTGTTAATTGGCCCAGACATTAAGGGTATGACCACACGTGGCAGGTCCACTTTGGAGAATCCACAGCGGATCTGGCTGAAATCCACCTCCAAAAACTGCCTGAAGTAGGCAGTCTTTGCGGAGCCATTGCTGCAGAACTCGCAAAGGGGGTCTCCCACCGCCCTCAACCTTTGCATTGCAAAGGCTACAAGCCACGGGGAAAACTCCCAGAATAAACTGACATTCTGGAAATTGAAACCCTCGGTGCAAATCAGTTTACACTGTGGGTTTCTGCAGTCTCATCCCCTTTGCTGGTACTGTAAAGGCTGCCGAATCAGCCACTTGCAATTCCGCTGCGGAGTATCCACCACATTACACCATGTGTGGATGTCCCCTAAAGCCTAGAAATCTTTCCTGCTGCCATTATGAATTACACTGGAAGGCGCCCCCCTGGAGATATGGAGCAGTTTCCTGCCAGGACACATGGGCAGCAGACTGGCACTCCTCTTCTTCTAGGACTACCGCAGGTGTCAGTTGCATTGGTAACAGCCAAAGGGTGAACGCTCCTGTACAATGGCCTCTGTGGTACAGATAGATTATAGTCTTCATCCTGCAGGCTTCTCTTCCTGTGGATTCTCTGATAGCCGGGTGCTCAGCGTTACGTAATGTCGGGCAGGGTGGAGCAGTCTCTGTGTATGGCTCATTAGCTGCTCTGTGAATGCCCTCGGGGGCTGGGCATGGTCATTAATTATAACCTGCCTGACGTGATCATATGTGTCACATGTCATTAATTATACGGGGTGAATGGGACAGTGCACACATGCACAATAACAGATGTTTGTATATCTTGTGTATGTGCAATTCCAATAACCCACCATGTTCACACTTCCAAAGTTCCAGATTATAGGAAAAGTTTTGGAAATTCACTTACTGCACATTCACTTCATGTAGATGAGTAAGTAATTTAGCTGTTGGAAATAAACTGTAATAATCCGTGTGGGAAGAGACTATATCTGCAGTCTGTCTCTATATACTGTGTGCTTGAACCTATTTCCCGTTGTTAGCAGCCATATAGGGGCTGGGCTGACTAGTGTCTTTCAATGACAGGAAGTTTAGAAAACTTTGCCCAAATCATCACTACTTCTACTGTATCATCACTTATAATATGGCTGCACTGTTAGGATGTTTCACTGTACGGCGGCGGCCTCAGAAAGCGCACGGCGTCATAGCAACCAATGACGCTGTGCGCTCCCGTCCTTTGGGGCAGCACAGGCCGGTCGTCTGCATGGGGCCTTACTTGTTTGTGAATCGCATGGATTTCTTCAAGCACACAGACCCATTCATGAAGCACATTGCTTTCTGCAAGCACACAGACCCATTCGTGAAGCACATTGCTTTCTGCAAGCACACAGACCCATTCGTGAAGCACATTGCTTTCTGCAAGCACACAGATCCATTAGTTTCTATGGATCCTTAAAAAAATATGGACACGGATGACATCCATGTGCTGTCTGCATCTAGAACTTGTCCTATTTTTGTCTGTTTTGCAAAAAAGATTTTTCCTGCCTTTGGGTGGAATCTGCAGCAAATCTGTGATCTAA
Source organism: Rhinella marina (assembly GCA_900303285.1). Lineage (NCBI taxonomy): Eukaryota > Metazoa > Chordata > Amphibia > Anura > Bufonidae > Rhinella > Rhinella marina. Next base: position 81,376 of record ONZH01014046.1, on the reverse strand, counting down.
TGACACATGCAATAGATTGGAAAATATGCTGCATGGTCTAAATTCTCAGCAGATTTTTTTCCCCACCAGATTTTGCACCGATTCCCCTCAGCAGATGTCCGAAAACGTTCTTTGTATAGAATCTACGTGGAATATAATTCTGTAATATGATCTTTAAAGAGAAAGTCCTTTACCACATTGTATCGCTGTGACTTCTAAATAACCCAGTTCTTTATCGGAAATAGCCTCCGTTATATAGGACAAAGTGTATTATTATATCCTAAATCTTATCATATGTGATGATAATATATACTGCCCGGTGTACGGAAATTTACTGGAAATATGTGACATAAAATAGTCAACATGGAGTTTCTGCATTTACTGTTGCCCAAGAAGAACACTACAGTTAGTCTCTGGGAGAAATAGATTGTATTCCCCTGTCCTAAAGTCAGTGTCTCCTCAGCCTGAGGTGGCTGATATAACAGGGACCAATAGATTGTATTCCTATGTCCTAAAGTCAGTGTCTCCTCAGCCTGAGGTGGCGGATAACAAGGAGCAATAGATTGTCTTCCCGTGTCCTACAGTCTGTGTCCCCCCAGCCTGAGGTGGCTGATAACAGGGAGCAATAGATTGTCTTCCCATGTCCTACAGTCAGTGTCTCCTCCGCCTGAGGTGACTGATAACAGGGAGCAATAGATTGTCTTCCCATGTCCTACAGTCTGTGTCTCCTCAGCCTGAGGTGGCTGATAACAGGGAGCAATAGATTGTCTTCCCATGTCCTACAGTCAGTGTCTCCTCAGCCTGAGGTGGCTGATAACAGGGAGCAATAGATTGTCTTCCCATGTCCTACAGTCAGTATCCATCCAGCCTGAGGTGGCTGATAACAGGGAGCAATAGATTCTCTTCCCATGTCCTACAGTCAGTGTCTCCTCAGCCTGAGGTGGCAATAGATTGTATTCAGTGTATAGAAAGCATCTTGTCTTCTCTTGTAACATCTACCATTTTTTCCTCCAGATGACCAAAGTGAATGGAAGAATACTAGACGCAAAGAGTAACAGCTTGCTTCTGGTCCCTAACGTGGATGCCATTTTGGAGGATTTTAAGATTTTAGGTGAAGGGCTGGTCAAGAGCATCGAATGCCAATCAGAGAGGTGGAATATCTAGATGGAGGACACCAAGTACTGGGAGACACTGGACATCCAGCATGTGGGACTCCAAGGACTTGCCAGACATCAATGTGAATTATTCATAGATCGAATATTTTTATGTAATATTAAGAACTCCGGGGCTCATGGATCGGGGTCATTTCAGATATATCTAGAGACTGTATTTTCAAAGGTGTTATGATTTTTCCATATTTTTTAGGTTTTTTTTTTTTATTTTACTTTTTACACCCAGACTCACACCAGTTGATGCATTTCAAAAAGAAATACAGTGTGTTATCTGTCATTTTCAAGCCATTTCCTCATTATTCATCTTGAGTAAATAATATCTTCAAGATCTACATTTTTGTATAATAAATGTAAAATTCCTCCATTTTGTCTCAGACATTTCACGAGATGTGACTGATTTATCCAGTAAAGAACTGCATAACTTACACCATGTACTTCAACCTATCACCACTAGAGGCACTATTGTATCATATAGGGTTTTTCCCCATGGCACAGAAGTGTACAGCTTTCATTACCTGCCACATTTACCTTCTCCTAATAGGGGGATGGGCAGAGGATGATTTCTGGGTGCCAGGGAGAGCACTTACAAGCTGTATTTTACCATGGCCAGGATATTTAGATACAGGGCAGAGAAATGAATCCTTGCCCTTGGTAAAGAAAAGCCTAGCTTCTCTCCAGGTATGTTCACACGGCATATTATCAATGCATATTCCGCATGTATTCAGCATCCCATTGTAATAAATGGGAATCCACGCCGTGGTTCATACAATGCAGATTTTTTTCTTTTCTGCAAGATTGAAATCCGCCTTGCATCAAAAAAAGGAAAGTGGCATGTCACAGAAAGTGCGGACAGGTAGCCACACGTGGGTTAATCCGCTTGTGGATCTGCTGCATGACAGACTGTAAATGTGCTTGTTTTCCGGCGAGTTCCACCCATGTACGATTTCTCTAAGAATCCAGATGAGTGTGGAAAACTGGATTGAAGCGGCGCTGGTAAAATTGCCAAAAATTCTGCAACAGCCTGACTTAAGAATAAGGTTACAACCTATGGTATAAAGTGCAGGCAGTGCAGGATGATTACCCCCATCCTCCATCTTTGATGAATTTGCCAGTCGAGCTGGAACGGGTACAGGTGGGGACTCCAATTATCCCTTAGCCTGGATCCTCATCAGCCCTAAACTTTCCAGCAAGTTGCAGTGAAAGCAGATTACACAGGAGACGCCTTGAGATTTAGGGTTTGCATTTGATATGGGATCGCAGCCAGAGATTGGCATCATGGGTGCAGCAGCCAGGGATGTGTCTGTGCCAGCTCCTGTAATAATGATGGTACGCTTCTACTAATTAAACCCATTCAGCTCTCTCTCTCCTCACTTCATACAACCCCTTTCTCAGCAGCAGCAACTTGTCTTCTCATGATTATTTTACTGCCTTAATTTTGCAAAGAGGTTTACTTGTTTTTCATAGCAACAGCCATTCATCTGGTTTTATGACACAGGGAAGGGAATCCGAAGCAGATTCACGTAAAGCTCTGCATGTGATGTGACTTAAAGGGGTATTCCGGTTACTAAAATGTATCTCCGATCCTAGGGGATACCTAACTAATCGGTGGGGTCTGATTTCTGGGATTCCCACCAATCCCGAGAATGTGGGTCCCATTCCCCTGTCCTGATGGAGCTTCGGGTCACGCTTGTATGCTGCAGCTCTATTCATTCTCTAGGGGACTACCAGACATAACCAAGCACTGTACTCACCTATCCCCGGCAGTCCCATAGAGAATGAATGGATCCACAGGGTGTGTGCATGTCTATCAGGATGGAGATTGGTGGGTATCCCAGTTGTCAGGTCCCACTGGTCAGTTCGTTATCCCATATCCAGTAGAGGAATAGCTTCTTGAAAGCAGAATTCCCCTTTAAGCTAACATCCAGTAATCCAAAAAGTCTGATTATTCAGAACCCATTTCCAGCACAGAGCTGTAATATAATGTTTTTGGTCACATCATGGTCGCTTCAGTACCGCCTGCCTTGACCCTGTCATCACTAACATCATCTTCATGTGAATAGGGCACTGCCTGCTATTAGATCAACTCACATCTTCCTGATATCCTCTGTGCTGCTGAGCCTTGCTCCTTCCAATATGTAGCTCCAACAAGATTGGCACGCCCGTTCCTGAAATACTTTGTTGGGACACTTTTACAGAATCAAAATGCTCGTCTCCTAAAATACTCTGTGCTGCAAGGCCCTTTTTACGTCAGTCTGTGACCTCCCATTACATCTCTCTTACATAATGACACTGCCCTGGTTGCATGTTCTCCCTAATACACTACTCCCAAAAAGTTAGGGATATTTGGCTTGTGGGTGAAATTGGAGGATGGACCTAAAATGCTCTCTAACCTCAGTTGTGGGTAAACTGTTTGAAGGTTTTCTGAGAGATGCTATCTTGGAGTACCTCAATGAAAATAAGCAAATAACTCCGTATCAGCATGGCTTCATGAGGGATTGGTCATGTCAAACCAATTTAATCAGTTTCTATAAGGAGGTAAGTTCTAGACTTGACCGCGGTGACTCAATGGATGTCGTATATTTGGACTTCTCCAAAGCGTTTGACACGGTACCACATAAAAGGTTAGTATATAAAATGAGAATGCTTGGCCTGGGAGAAAATGTCTGTATGTGGGTAAGTAACTGGCTCAGTGATAGAAAACAGATGGTGGTTATTAATGGTACATACTCAGATTGGGTCACTGTCACTAGTGGGGTACCACATGGGTCTGTATTGGGTCCTATTCTCTTCAATATATTTATTAATGATCTTGTAGAAGGTTTGCATAGTAAAATATCAATTTTTGCAGATGACACTAAACTGTGTAAAGTAATTAACACAGAAGAGGACAGTGCACTGCTACAGCAGGATCTGGATAGACTGGAGGCTTGGGCAGAGAAGTGGCAGATGAGGTTTAACACTGACAAATGTAAGGTTATGCATATGGGAAGGAATAATGCAAGTCACCAGTACATACTAAATGGTAAAGCACTGGGTAACTCTGACATGGAAAAGGACCTAGGAATTTTAGTGAACAGCAAACTAAGCTGTAGAAGCCAGTGCCAGACAGCTGCTGCCAAGGCCAATAAGATAATGGGTTGCATCAAAAGGGGCATAGATGCCCGTGATGAGAACATAGTCCTGCCACTTTACAAATCACTAGTCACACCGCACATGGAGTACTGTGTACAGTTCTGGGCTCCTGTGAACAAGGCAGACATAGCAGAGCTGGAGAGGGTTCAGAGGAGGGCAACTAAAGTAATAACTGGAATGGGTGGACTACAGTACCCAGAAAGATTATCAAAATTAGGCTTATTCACTTTAGAAAAAAGACGACTGAGGGGAGATCTAATAACTATGTATAAATATATCAGAGGTCAGTACAGAGATCTCTCCCATCATCTATTTATCCCGAGGACTGTGACGAGGAGACATCCTCTGCGTCTGGAGGAAAGAAGGTTTGTACACAAACATAGAAGAGGATTCTTTACGGTAAGAGCAGTGAGACTATGAAACTCTCTGCCTGAGGAGGTGGTGATGGTAAGTTCACTAAAAGAGTTCAAGAGGGGCCTGGATGTATTTCTGGAGGGTAATAATATTACAGGTTATAGTTACTAGAGAGGGGTCGTTGATCCAGGGAGTTATTCTGATTGCCTGATTGGAGTCGGGAAGGAATTTTTCCCCCTAAAGTGAGGAAAATTGGCTTCTACCTCACAGGGTTTTTTTTTGCCTTCCTCTGGATCAACTTGTAGGAAAACAGACTGAACTGGATGGACAGATGTCTTTTTTCGGCCTTACAAACTATGTTACTATGTTAATATACAGGTGAACTTAATGTGACCTTCTCTAAACTTTTGACTGCACATGTCCAACTGTTCAGTGTTTCAGTACTTTTTGCACAACTTGCTGTTCTGTAACAAGGAGCTTAATGGCAAAATTAAGCTGGATGATGAATGCCACACAACTCCAGGCACATTTAAGATATATGAGAGGCATCCGAGTGTTACATCAGAGCATTCAAAACCATTTAAATCTGTGTGGTCTGCGTGCTAGACAACCTGCAAGGGTACCTGACCACACCATCAGGCACAGGCGTCATCGTGTTCCATGGACCAGGGAGCATCTACGCTGGACAAGGGACCAGTGGGCCTCAGTGCTGTTCACTGATGAAAGCAGATTCACGCTGAGCAGAAATGATGGCCGCCAACGATGTTGGAGACGTCAAGGAGAGCACAATGCATCAGCCACTGTTGTCACCAGACAAGCCTTTGGTGGTGGTGGTGTTACGTCAATCGGAACTGCCCTACACTTTGTGAATGGTCCTGTGACAAGCCCATACTACTTGAATAACATCATTAAAGAGGACCTTTCATCACTTCTGACATGTCTATTCTTATGTCTGTATGTTGTGTCATTCCTTTATTATTTCTACTAGAAGTTATGAATGAATTGCTAGCAGTCTGCAGTAAGGGTACACAGGGGAGGTAACCAGTTGAGTCTGTGCAGGTAGACCCCACCCCCCAACTGGTTACCTCCCCTCTGTTCCCTTACTGAAGGCTAATAGCAATTAAATCATTACTTCTAGTAGAAATAATAAAGGAATGGCACAACTTAGAGACATAAAAATAGATGCTCCAGAATTGTTATTACATTAGGAATGCATGAAGCTATTAAAACAGGGCGTGTCAGTGCTGGTGAGAGGTCCACTTTAAGCCAGTCATTATGCTTCTGCATGGATAACAATGTGCCAGCTCATCAAGGTCGCATCATTAAGGAATGGCTGCTGGAGACTGGGATACCTCAAATGGAGGCCCACACTTTCTCCAGACCTGAATCCCATTGAAAACCTACATGATCAGCTGAGTCGCCATGTAGAGGCTCGTAACTCTGTTACCCCAGAACCTCAATGACCTGAGGGCCACCCTTCAAGAATAGTGGGATGTCATGTCTCGGCAGACAATAAGTCGACTTGTGAACAGCAGGAGACATCGTTGTCAAGCTGTAATTGATGCTCAAGGCCACATGACAAGTTATCGAGGTACTGACATTTTTGTGGGGGTATACCCAGCACTGGGGTCGGCTAAATTGTTTGAGATGAGGAAATCACCATTGCTGCTTCTACTTAAATGCCCAGCTTTCATGATATAATATCACTTGAACTTTTTACGTTTTCCATAAATTCCACCCAAAAGCCGAATATTCCTATGTTTTTGCGAGTAGTGTATTTTACTTCCTGGATGGATATTACATTCAGCACTACCAAACAAACTGGACTATACTGCACCACATGCCTCTTAAGGTCCTTTTACACGGGCCGATTATCGGCCGAAAAATCGTTCCTAGGAACGCTAGTGCCGATAATCGGCCCGTGTAAAAGTGGCCCTAATCAGCCGACGAACGAGCAAAACGCTCGTTCGTCGGCTGATTGGATCTTTTGTAGAAACCAAAAGATCCAATCTGTCGGGCGCACATCGCCCTGTGTAAACAGGCGATGTGCGCCTGACAGTATGGAGCTTCCCGGCCGCACGAGCGATACAGCGATCACTCGTGCGGCCGGGCGCTCGATTCGTCGGGCCGTGTAAAGGCTCCCTGCCCGAGCGCCGATATCGCTGATCGGCGCTCGGGCAGGGAGAAGAATCGGCCCGTCTAAAAGGGCCTTTACATACAGTGCACTCCAGGTGATGTCTCCTCTGATGTAGACGTTTTCTTTCCTAATCTTCTCCTCCTCCAGACAACTTCTTTCATCCACGTCTCGTCTCCGCAGAGTTTACACAACAAGCATCTTAGGTTCTTCACTTTTCTATTATCGTTATCTTCCCCACGCTGCTGCCTCAACATTATTATCCTGCTGCTGCCCCCGATACTGTGCCCGCTGTGCTCCCCAATGCCTCCAATACTATACCGCAGAAATTATACTGCCATACAGATTAGTCCCACTATAGTAATATAAAGTCTTTCCAATAGCAATAATTCTCTTCCAGGGTGCCCTTATTAGTAATTGTGACCCCTACAATGCCCCCAATAATGATACTGCTCCCCAAGAGTGCCCTTGTTAGTGATAGTGCCCTCCTTATTGTGCCCAATTATAATAAAGGCCACCATAATGTACCCAGCAGTAATAAGGCTCTCTATAGTATTAATAAGGCCCCCCTGTAATGCCTCAAGTAGTATTAAGGCATCTTTATAGTGTCCCCAGTAGTTATAATGTCCCATATAAGAACCCCAATGGTTATTGTCTAATGCCCCCTGCAGTATCCTAGTGCTCCCCCAGTTATAGTGCCTCCTATAGTGTCCTAGTAGTTAAAATGTCCCATATGGTGCTCCCTGTAGTGCCCCAGTGATAAAATGCCCCCTTATAGTGCTTCAGTAGTTATAATGCTCTCCTGTAATGCCCCAGTAGTTTAATGTCCTCCTGTGGTGCTCCCAATAGGTATAATGCCCTCCTGTAATGCCCCAGTAATAATAAGGCCCTCCTGTAGTGCCCCTCTATAGATATAATGCTCTCCTGTAGTGCCCCTCTATAGATATAATGCCCTCCTGTAGTGCCCCAGTAGTAACAAGGCCCTACTGTGGTGCCCCCTTTAGGTGTAATGACCGCTGTAGTGTTTACCCTACTGTAGTGCCCGCAGTACTCATAGTGCCCCCTATAGTTATAATGACCCTCCCATATAGTGCCTCTGGTAGGTATAATGACCCCTTCAGTGCTCCCAGTACTTGCAGAGTCCCCTTACATTATAAAGCCTACCATATAAAGAGCAGGTGATGCCCCTGGGTCTAGTTCCAGTGCTTGTGGTCGCAGAGAACAGCTGTTCAAGGGGGTGTCGGATCGTGAGGAGAGGTCATCAGTATCAGGTGCCTCATAAACCCCTTTAAGACCCCCCTTCTAGTTTATTTTAGGGAACAGAAGAGAATTGTAGTCATGTCGACCTGTTGGTATGTTCCCCTTTCCACTCTGGAAGTTCAACATAGCCCCGAGGGCAGGTACCTTTTGGTTTCAGGTATCCCTGATGGTTTCACTTGCACTAGTTTTTTTTTTGTCCCATGTTTGGTTAGCGTGGGTGCATGGGTGTTTTCTTGCATTTTTGAGGATTTATAGTGTACCTGACCTGTTGGTTGGCACTTGTATCCAAAGTGTTTAGACATTCGTTTGCTTATTCTTTTAATATGTACTTTGGCGATATCTGAATGTTTTTACAATGTGCTTGTCCACACGATGTATATTTATAGTGGAGTTTACTGACATCTCTTACCATGTACCTGATTGTTCTAATGTATGTTCCTTTTCTAAAACTTAACAGAAATTATTGTGAGTCAAAAGATCATTAGATAATCAGGTTCTAGGGCGGGAATGATGGGAGTGAGCCTTGTGTGAAACAGTATAGATAACATTGTTAGCTCCTAGGGTGAGTGGGATGCATTGTTTTAGATATTTTATAATTGAGCATGGCTGCTTTCTTCCACAAACAGCACCACCCCTGTTTTTAGGTTGTGTCTGGTATTGTAGCTCAGCTACAATGAAGTGAATGGGGCTGAGATTTAATACCAAGCACAACCTGTGCACAGGTGTGGCAAAAAGGGAGCCATGTTTTTCAACACGTACAACCCCTTTAAATTGTATCACAACTAAGTTTTGATTTTTGAGCAAAGATGAGCTTCACTCATGACTCAGGCGTGTCCTTCACAGGGAGGATCATGGAACACCCGTCTGGCAGGATGAGTCTTGTTGTGTGGAAGAAAACATAGACTGCTGCTGTAATCACGTCACTGCCAACCAGAGGGCGAGCTTTATGGGTCAGTGTATTCTGGAAGAACCCTGGAAATTTGGGTTATTATATGATTACAGGATAGATTGACACGTTCTGTAGAGTATGGAGTAAAACAGTGGTTATATTATTATATTCTTCTATCTAGATTACACCTGCTCGCTGCTGAAATGTCGATGACAGGCAGGAAAACAGTGAAGAGAATGCAGCTCTTGCAGGAGTGCTGTGTTTCTCTTCATACTTCTGGTGTCGGGAGTCAGGCCCCTACCAATCTGATAATGATGACCTATGTTGAAGGTAGGTTACCAATCTGCCAATAATGGGAAAGCAGAAAAAGTTATTTGAGGTTTGAGGTCAAATATCTCTCAAGGGACTCCACAAGGCCATGGACTGTATGCCCCTCCAGGTGTGATTCCCAACTTAATTGAGAGACATTAGTAGTCAACAGCAATGGCGTACATAGAGAAGTGAGGGCCCCATACCAAGGATCACAAGGATCAAACCAGGCCCCCCACACAGGACAGAAGAATTTCTGCCTAAACCGTTCAATGACCCTTGGACCATTTTTCCACTGGCTCATTTGATAAAAGTTCCTTTAGAGCAGGGACGCACAACCTTTTCTGGTTGGGGGCCACATTGTCGGCCTGAACCAATTCCAAGGGCCGAAAATAAAACTTAAAGGGGCATTACCAACTGAAATACTATTTTTAAGGCATATTAAACATGCAGTATATATTATAAATGTCTAGTTACACTTTTAGTACTCCCATTTAATGGGGAAAATAGATGAAAGATACATGTGAGCAGCCACAAGACATAGACATACATATCTGTTACCAGATGGTTGGGAGCCACACAGAATGGTATTGAGGGCCGCATGTGGTCCCCGGGCCGCAGGTTGCGCACCCCTGCTTTAGAGGGTAGAGTCCTGACCAAGTTTTCACCCCAGTAGAAGAAGAGATGATCCCAACTAAGACTGGGCCCCCTCTTGCCCTGGGCCCCATAGCAGTCGCATGGTCTGCCGCTATGGTAGTTACTAGAGTTGAGCGAACGTGCTCGTAACGAGCTCTGTAGAGCTCGGATCCCCTGCGCTTGCATGGCCGCAGCCATCCGGATCCGTCCTCGCCTGACTGTAAGTCAATGGGGGCCTATCCGTTTGGTATGACACATGAGTGTGTCATACCAAACGGATCCGTCCCCACGGACTTGCAGTCGGGTGAGGAAGACGGATCCAGATGGCTGCGCCCATGCAAGCGCAGGGGATCCGAGCTCTACAGTGCCCGTTACGAGCAAGTTCGATCAACTCTAGTAGTTACGCCCCTGGTCAACAGAATCCAAAGCATTTTTACAATCTGAGGGTACACCTCCTGTTCAACTCCTCTGGATTATAATTCCACAGGCTCAAGATCTCTCTCTGTAGAGTGCATAAGTGCCATAAGGCTCAAGAACCCTCTGCAATTGCACACATGATACCTTAGATCTTCTGCTGCCATGATGTATTTCCCAGCAGGAGGACAGGGAGAGAAATATCTCAGGGGAATCCATGCCAAAAGTTTAAGAACATTTTATTCTTGATAAAATTACATATAACGTTCCCATTCTAAAGTCCGTATGCATGAGGTTTAAAGCTATGTCAACTTTTGGAGGAGCCCTGAAGCTGAGTACTTTTATTTCTTTTAAATTTCTGTTTATTGATAAACAGAGTATTATAATAACTGTTGCATAATTACAATTACATACAGTATGAATGAGAATATGAATATGAATACAACCAACATAATATACGGTAAGTTGTTTAGTCCTCTATGGGAGACGTTGCTGTTTTCTTTTCTCTAACCACTAGAGGAGGTGTTGAATGGTAAAACACAGGAGCATAAGTAACATATTCCCATGCACAGATCATCCATTAGTGAAATCACATTTTAACATTCTGGTTAACATATAAAGAAGTAATAAAGAGAAGAATACAGGGATGAGGAAGGGGGAGGGAAAGACCAGGGAAGAAGGGGAAAGGGGATAGGTAAGTATGACCAAACGACCTTACAGCAGCTTCAATATTGTATTAAATTACTTATATCTATAAGCGCGTTTCCAGCGTAGTAGTGTTTAGAGCCTTAATGGACACCTTTTCCCTTATGATAATGCTTCCAAGGGCCCCAGAGTTTCATGTATTTCTGATGGTTTCTGCTTTCCCAGCCTGCCAATTCCTCCATACGACAAATGAGGTCCACTATATCAATCCACTGTTCCAAGGTGGGTGGATCTGGACTTAGCCACCCGGGAGGAATCAGCAGCTTGGCTGCTTGTAAGAGATGTGTCGCTAGATCACACCTGGATGGAATGCCATGTGTTATTGGGAAGCCATAATAGTACCGATTCAGGGGTTAATTGAATATTGGATGAAGTTATACCTCCTTCAACACCATCTCCCAAAAATTCTATATCTTAGGACAGAACCAGAAGATATGACTAAGAGTTCCCTCTCCTACACCACATCTCCAGCATTTATCTGTTAATTGAGAACCAAGCAGGAATAATTGTTCAGGTGTTTTATACCAATGTGTCATCACTCTATAGGAGTGTTCCTGTATTCTCATACACCTAGAGAAGCCATGAGAGCACAAATGTATACGTAGCCTCTCGGTCTTCGTAAAACTCCTATTCAATTCTCCTGACCATTTCGAGATGTAGGTTGGTATTACATTGTTTTGTTTGGTGATAAGGGAATTATACAGTTTAGAGATCAATTTACAAAGCAAGTTTCCCTGTAATAGTAATTTTTCTAGCCAAGCATATTCTCCAAAAACTATCTTCTTTTGTTTAAGTACTTTACAAGCATTGAATATGTCAGCTGTGTCTAGGAAATTAGTGGTTATGGAAGTCAAAACCATGGGAGTATTAATATTTTCCTTGTCTACCCAATCCCCCACAACGCCAGCCAACGTTTGCCCCTTGAATTTGTTCCAGACACAGGACGGGTGACTCTCCTGTGGGCGTGTGAAGTATGCTATCAATTGAGCAGGCATTAGAGGAGATGGGGAGCCCAAAATGTCTGTATCTCCAGCTAAATCTCGGATCACCCTGGATGTACCCTGAAGAAGAGGGTTATTGATAGCAGAAAGTGGGACCAGGCCCCATAAACCTGCAAGTTGTTCCCTAGACATAGTCATTATTTCTGTCTCAGTGCATAATGTACTATGTGCCTTAGTGTTTAATTGTAGCCAGCGTTTTAAATGTACTGCTCTGTAATATGTTAAAGGGTCAGGTAATCCAAACCCTCCTTGTTCTTTCCTTAATATTAACCTATGATAAGCTAGTCTTGTTTTCTTCTTATTCCAAATGAAAGAGGTGAAGGCGTGCTTAACTTGTCTTAAAAAGTATTTAGGTATATGAATAGGTATGATTAGTAATGTGTATGGTAGTTTAGGCATTATGTAAGATTTAAGAAGACTCTTACGTCCGATCCATAAAATGTAGGGCTCCTGGAGGGATTTTAGATAAGTCTGGATATCTTTAAGTAGAGGAGGGAAATTCAAACTATATATTCTATCTAGGTTTGGAGATAATTTAACTCCTAAGTAGGTAATGTGAACTTTGCCATTTAAAGGGTGTGGATGACTGTAGTTTGGAAATTACTGAGTTTGGAGAGGTTATGTTAATGCTTCTGTCTTAGAATGATTTATTTTAAAATTAGATAAGGTTCCAAACTGCTCAAATAGCTCCATAAGGCCTTTCACACTAGCGGCAGCACGGATCTGACAGGTGAAGGGTGCCGCCGGATCCGTGCTGCCGCAGGGACATGTGTGGGGCCGGAACCGCGCTCCGGTCCATCACATGTCACACAGTACATACACACAGACATATACACAGACATACTTACATGCTCCCAGCAGGTCCCCCCAGCGCAGGAGGAGCAGGATGGCGCACACATAGGATGATTCCCCACAGCGCCCTCTGCTGGGGCGCCGGGTGGAATCGTCCTATGTGTGCGCCGTCCTGCTCCTCCTGTACTATGCTGTGGAGACCTGCCGGGAGCATGTAAGTGTATTTGTATGTGTATATGTCTGTGTATGCTGCGGTTTGCTCTCCGGTCCAGGCATCCGCACCAAAGGGATCCGGAATGACCCCCAATGCAAGTCAATGGGGGTGGATCCGTCTGGTGTGACCATAATGGTAACCGGATCCGCCCTCCATTGACTTTCAATGGAGTTCATTACGGATCCGGCTACACATAGACACATACAGACACAGATATACACATAAACATACACACACATATAGACATACAAACATACATACATACTTACATGCTCCCGGCAGGTCTTCGGAGCGTCGGAGGGACAGGACGGCGCGCACAGATGACGATTCCACCAGGCGCCAGCAGAGCGCGCTGTGGGGAATCGTCACCTGTGCGAGCCATCCTGTCCCTCCGACGCTCCGAAGACCTGCCGGGAGCATGTAAGTATGTATGTGTGTTTGTTTGTCTATATGTGTGTGTATGTTTATCTTTATGTGTATGTATGTACTGTGTGACATGTGTGGGGCCGGAGCGCGGTTCCGGCTCCACACATGTCACTGCGGCAGGCCTGATCCGGCAGCACCCTTCACCTGCCGCATCAGGCCTGCCGCCAGTGTGAAAGTAGCCTTAATGGACACCTTTTCCCTTATGATAATGCTTCCAAGGGCCCCAGAGTTTCATGTATTTCTGATGGTTTCTGCTTTCCCAGCCTGCCAATTCCTCCATACGACAAATGAGGTCCACTTTATCAATCCACGGTTCCAAGGTGGGTGGATCTGGACTTAGCCACCTGAGAGGAATCAGCAGCCTGGATGCTTGTAAGAGATGTGTCGCTAGATCACACCTAGCTGAATGCCATGTGTTATTGGGAAGCCATAATAGTACCGATTCAGGGGTTAATTGAATATTGGATGAAGTTATACCTCCTTCAACACCATCTCCCAAAAATTCTATATCTTAGGACAGAACCAGAAGATATGACTAAGAGTTCCCTCTCCTACACCACATCTCCAGCATTTATCTGTTAATTGAGAACCAAGCAGGAATAATTGTTCAGGTGTTTTATACCAATGTGTCATCACTCTATAGGAGTGTTCCTGTATTCTCATACACCTAGAGAAGCCATGAGAGCACAAATGTATACGTAGCCTCTCGGTCTCCGTAAAACTCCTATTCAATTCTCCTGACCATTTCGAGATGTAGGTTGGCATTACATTGTTTTGTTTGGTGATAAGGGAATTATACAGTTTAGAGATCAATTTACGAGGCAAGTTTCCTTGTAATAGTAATTTTTCTAGCCAAGTATATTCTCCAAAAACTATCTTCTTTTGTTTAAGTACTTTACAAGCATTGAATATGTCAGCTGTGTCTAGGAAATTAGTGGTTATGGAAGTCAAAACCATGGGAGTATTAATATTTTCCTTGTCTACCCAATCCCCCACAACGCCAGCCAACGTTTGCCCCTTGAATTTGTTCCAGACACAGGACGGGTGACTCTCCTGTGGGCGTGTGAAGTATGCTATCAATTGAGCAGGCATTAGAGGAGATGGGGAGCCCAAAATGTCTGTATCTCCAGCTAAATCTCGGATCACCCTGGATGTACCCTGAAGAAGAGGGTTATTGATAGCAGAAAGTGGGACCAGGCCCCATAAACCTGCAAGTTGTTCCCTAGACATAGTCATTATTTTCTGTCTTAGTGCATAATGTACTATGTGCCTTAGCGTTTAATTGTAGCCAGCGTTTTAAATGTACTGCTCTGTAATATGTTAAAGGGTCAGGTAATCCAAACCCTCCTTGTTCTTTCCTTAATATTAACCTATGATAAGCTAGTCTTGCTTTCTTCTTATTCCAAATGAAAGAGGTGAAGGCGTGCTTAACTTGTCTTAAAAAGTATTTAGGTATATGCATAGGTAGCATTAGTAACGTGTATAGTAGTTTAGGCATTATGTAAGATTTAAGAAGACTCTTATGTCCCATCCATAAAAATTAGGGCTTCTGGAGGGATTTTAGATAAGTCTGGATATCTCCAGGGGCGGATTGGCCATAGACCTTACAGGGAAATTTCCCGGTCGGCCGATGCACAGGGGGCCACCTGGGCCCTCCTCAAGGCCGGCCAGTGGAAGTTTTTGGGATGTATTTTGTGCTTCTGGCAGTATTTTGTGATGGACTGTGGTATTTGGCTCTGTTGGGGTGGTATAATATGCCACAATATGGTATTACTGCACCTGCCTTCCATTAATTTGGACCCAACCACAAAACAGGGCCACTTTTAGTATTTTTTCCAGGGCAACTTTAAGTTCCCAGTCCGCCCCTGGATATCTCTAAGTAGAGGAGGGAAATTCAAGCTATAGATTCTATCTAGGTTTGGAGATAATTTAACCCCTAAGTAGGTAATATGTGAACTTTGCCATTTAAAGGGTGTGGATGACTGTAGTTTGGAAATTACTGAGTTTGGAGCGGTTATGTTAAGTGCTTCTGTCTTAGAATGATTTATTTTAAAATTATATAAGGTTCCAAACTGCTCACATAGCTCCATTAGAGGTGGGGAGGCCTCCAATGGATTAGTAATGAAAATAAGTAGGTTCGTCTGCGAAGGCAGCTGTAGAGCAGTGAGGACTCTGACCTGGGAGTTAAAGACCTTGTATCAGAGGATTTTGGCCTACGAGCTTGCAGGAGTGTTTCCATTACTAAGATAAGAGAAGGGGAAAGAGGGCACCCCTGTCTCGTCCCATTCCTGATAGGAAACGCCGAAGATAAAGTGCCATTCACTCTAACTTTCGCGCTAGGTTGCCTATAAAGTGACATGATGGCACTGACAAAAATAGATGGGATTCCAAATCTTAGAAGTATTTAGAAGTATTTATACTTAGAAGTAAAACTGAACTGAAGACAACGGAATGCTCCTAAAAGCATTCCGTTCCGTCTTCAGACCGGAGAGCAAACCGCAAGCAAACCGCAGCATGCTGCGGTTTGCTCTCCAGTCCAGGCATCCGCACCAAGACGGATCCGTGATGACCCCAATGAAAGTCAATGGGGACGGATCCGTTTGGTGTGACACAATAATGAACGGATCCATTGACTTTCAATCGAGTTCATGACGGATCCGTCACCTGCACACATACATACACGCATACAGATATAAACATAAATATACACATACAAATACAAATACATACTCACATGCTCCCGGCAGGTCTCCACAGCGCAGGAGGAGCAGGACGGCGCACACATAGGATGATTCCACCCGACGTCCATCAGAGGGCCCTGTGGGGAATCGTCCTATGTGTGCGCCGTCCTCCTCCTGTGCTGCGCGGAGCTGCCGGGAGCATGTAAGTATGTATGTGTCTGTGTGTGTGTGTGTGTCTGTGTGTATGTACTGTGTGATATGTGTGGGGCCGGAGCGTGGTTCCGGTCCCACACATGTACCTGCGGCAGCACGGATCCGGCGGCACCCTTCACCTGCCGGATCCGTGCTGCCGCTAGTGTGAAAGAGGCCTAACGTCAACGTTTAAAATTGATATTGGTCTGTAACTACCACGCTGTTCAGGGTCTTTCCCTTCCTTCGGTAGGATAGTAACTATTGCTTCAAGGGTTTGCGGGTGCAAGCTAGAGCCTGCCATAAGAGACCTACACCACTTTGTTATCTGGGGGAGTAGGGTTGGCAAAAATTTCCTATAATAACCTACTGGAAAGCCGTCTGGGCTGGGGATCTTGCCTAAAGGCATAGATTTTATTATCTTGGAGCAAGTAGAGCTGAGCGATCATTATGAGAAAGGTACTTGAGTTGTAGGGAATTTAAAAAGCTATCTAAGGAAGTATCCAGATCTTGCTCTGCATGGGTGCCTGATTCTCTTAAGCCTTATAGTTGAGCATAAAATGCCTGAAATGCTGCAGCTATATCAGCAGTTTTTGTCACCTTATGGCCTTGTGTTGTTTTGATAGCCTGCATAAAGGTGCCATTTTGACTTTTTTTCAAAAGTTGGGACATAAGTTTGTGCCTTTATCCCCGTGGACATAAAACTTAAATTTAGCATATTGGTAAGCCTTGGCAGACTGCATGTTAAGAAGATCTTTTAGCTGTTTCCTCAAAGAGGTCAGTTCTTCCTGTAGCTTCATGGCTTTGGATCTTTTATGGATCATTTCCATTGCTGCTATCTGTTAGAGCAAAGAATTTAGTTGTTTCTGCCTTTCCTTTTTCAATTTACACCCTAGAGAGATCAATTCCCCCCTCATTACCGCTTTGTGCGTCTCCCATACTGTGACAACAGATGTATCCGTTGGCAAGTTTTCTTTGAAATATAGGGTGAGCTTCTGCTGCATAGCCTGCAAGTCTGCTTCTCTATCTAATATCATTTAGACGCCAGGACCAAGTTCTGTATGGAATATTCTGAAATCGCAAGGAGGCATTGACTGGTGCATGATCAGACATTGTTATTGGTTCAATGCTTGCTGAGTGCAGGCAATCTATATACGTTCAGAGATAAAAATATAGTCCTGTCTCTGAAAGGACTTGTGAGAAATCGAATAGAATGTATAATCCTTAGTGTTTGGGTTCATTAATCGCCACACATCAGTCAAGCCTGCACACCTCAGAGCTCTTTGTAACTGTCCCAAGGATAACTGGGAGTGTATGGAGTGTCCAGAAGAGGTGTCAAGAATAGGTGAAAGAGCAATGTTGTTATCCCCTCCTATGACTCTAACACCTTCTGCAAACTGATTTAATTTGTTCAACGTGGACTGCAACCACTGCTGTTGGCCCCTGTTTGGTGCGTAGAGACTTGCAAGCGTGACAACTTCTGCTCCCAACTTTCCCTTAACAAAAATAAAGCGACCATCAGGGTCGGATTGCGTGACAATATGGGTAAAAGGAACATTTTTGGATATAGCTACACTTACGCCTCTAGAGGCAGATATATAGGCACTATGAAACCATGTAGTAAAGTACGTTTGCGGCAAGGATGGAATACGAGTACGACCTGCTTTAAAGTGTGTCTCTTGAAAGAAACAGATATCTGTTTTAGATGACATATCTGAGACCTCTTTTGAGGGGTATTCATGCCCCTCACATTGTATGTAGTAAAGTTAATCTGTGCCATAATAGACCAACTTTTGTAGGTGCCATAAGCATAGAAGATTGTGGTTTAGCTGCTGAAGGAAGAAGGGAGGGAGGGCGGAAAGGAGTAGGGAAGCCAGGGAGGGGTGCAGAAGAGATAAAGAAGCAGAAATTACAAATGTATTCCAACAAGTAAAATACATTACAGATAAATGGTATGGTGGATCTTACGAAAAGGTGGGGTTTCAAGAACTCAAGGCATATTGCAAGGCACACCATGAGACTTATATAGTGATATAAGCACTTAATGTGAGGGAGAGGGTTTAGGCGCATAAAAGATAACTAAAGAGTGAGTCCTGACATGAGAACACACAAGTATTGTGTCTATGAACTTGTAATGATCAAACAGAGAGCTCAACTTAATAATAACAGTAAACTAATAGTATACTGATGTTAAGTATGGTGAATATCACATTATAACAAAGTATAACAGGATATAAAAGTATGATAAAACTAAGGCAAGGCTTTAATCCCATTTGGTAAGTAAGGTACTAAATAAGATATATTATCAGGAGTTATGAGTGGACTGTGGCAATAAGACATCCCAGTGAGCAGTATAGTTTAGTGAGAGAGTGAACTCTTGCTCAAAGGAGTGTAAAGGCACACCGCAGCTGCGATATACATTACCACAATTAGTAATCGTCCAGTAACATAGGTATGAACGATAGATTAGGTAATTAGCTTCTTGGGACTCGATAACTTCTTTCTTCCCACTAGAGACCAGGGTCCAGGGTCCAGTAAGGGTAGAAGCTGGTTATGCTGTGCTTCTATGGGTAGCCATGATGGAATCTCCAGAGGTGGTATTTGTAGCACAGTCCATGCGGCCGGGAGGTCAGCTGGGTTTCTTATGGTGCATCTTTTCCTGCCCTTGGTGAATGTAATCCCGAAAGGGAAAAGCCATCAGAAGGCTATGTGGTTTGCCTTCAAATGATCAGTCAGTGGCTTCAGTTGTCTCCTTTTATACAAAGTTGAAGGCGCTATGTCTTGGAAAAGTGTCACACATTTCCCTTCAAGCTTTAAGTCTTCTTTTCCTCTTGCAGCTTTTAATAGGGCTGAAGTGTCGACATAACTAAGCAAGCCGCATATAATATCTCTTAGGGGTTCACCTTGCTTCGGGACGGGTCTTAAGGATCTATGGATGCGCTCGATGACAATGGATTTCGCTCTCTCCCTACCTAATAGCTCAGTAAAGATGGCGGATGCTGCCTCTGGTAGTTGGCCAGGAGTAATGGATTCCAGGACCCCGCGTATTTTAATATTCTTCCGATGGCTTTGGTTTTCCTGATCTTTGATTACAGCAAATGCAGTATTTATATACTTAGTTTGGGTGGTATGTTTCTTAATGAGCGTGACGTTGTGAGATATGATGGCTGCCTGGTTAGTTTCCAGCGTCTCCACTCTGTTTCCTATTTGTTTGATATCGCTCTTAATATCAGCCAACTCTCATTACAGGCTGTATAGCTTGCGATAGCGCCTGCTTAAGGAATCTTCTAGAGACTTAAGCGGGGTCTCGAACTGCGCCGGCCACCGTGGAGTCTGACAGACTATCTACTTCTGAGTCCACAGAGTGTTCTCTTCTTCTTTCCGCCGCCATCTTGTGCAGGCCAGTCCTGGGAGCGGTAGATTTATTAAGGTATTTCTCCATGTCGGTTCCTTCGCGGTCTGTGTTGGAGGTATCCCTTCTTTCCCTGACTTTATCCTTGCCAACCTCCTTCACCATCTTAAAGATAGTTGAGCTGGTTATATAGCGGTGACACAAACTTGTGGCGAGGGACCTCTCTAACAAGCGGCCATCTCCTTGGGCTGTCAGGCTCCGCCCCCGAAGCTGAGTACTTTTGCACTCCAATTAGAAAAGGCAATTGCACCTCAATAGATGATTCACTTTATGCAGAAGAACACCTGCACGGAAGAAAAATGAGCAGATAACTTTGTGGCCCATGAGGTGATCGCCTCAGGCAGCAGCAGTGGAAAGGCCATGGGCACTTTCATTGTGGCAAAGGAGTTAGGTTAAGAAATTGGCATTGGGGGAATGCCATTTCAGTTTTCACCTCAGGAAGGCTAGCTGCACCCCTGTTTGGAACTGCAAGACACTCTTACTTTCTCAAGTAGAGCACCTTCTGAGCGGTGGCATTGATCCCCTATCCAGAACAGAACACAGCCACACTCTGCTTAGCTTACCACATTAGGCAGAGCTGGACCTGTTCAAGCTTGAAAAGCTATGCTTTGGGAACTTGGACTCAATCATTTAGCAAGGATCATTTCCAGGATTTTCCATTCTGCCATCATAGCTTTTTCAAAGCTTTAACCACTAGGCCCTTAGAGGTGAAGACCTGAGCTTCTCCTTGGTCAACATTATGGTCCCCCAACCAGATGTACCAACCATTTCTGTTTTTGTTTGCTTTCCCCCAGAGAGATTATTCTCCTCTTATCCTAGTCCTCAGAAGAAGGAAACATTTTTGGGGTCATTTATCAAACTGCTCCTTTGGAAAATGAAAGGTGGAATCTGATTGGTTGCTATGGGCAACTAAGCCAGTTATACTTTACACCAGTTTGACAAATGACCCCATTTATCTTGACTTCTCGACCTGCTGCCCAGAAATGGTGGTTGATGCGCCTGCATGAACGACAAACGCTCCTTCATCGGGTATCGGCAACACATTTACACGGGCAGGAATGAGCGTTTGAAAGAATGTTTGTTCCCGATAATCTGCCCGAATATCGGGCCGTGTAAGGCCTCTTTCACATGAACAATATGGATTCTCTCAGGATGCGTTTAGTGAAACTCGCACCATTTCGCAAGTAAGTTCAGTCAGTTTTGTCTGCAATTGCGTTAATTGTTTTAAATTTTTCCGTGTGGTTGCGATCAGTTTAGGATGCGTTTTTCGCTCGCGTGAAAAAAACCCCTGAAGATTTACAAACAACATCTCCTAGAAAACATTAGTGAAAAATGCATTGCATCTGGACTGCGTCCAGGTTACATCCGGATGCAATGCGTTTTTCACTGAAGCCCCATTCACTTCTATGGGGCCAGGGCTGCATGAAAAACGCAGAATATAGAACATGCTGCGATTCTCACACAAAGCAGAAATGATGCGTTAAAAACACCTGCACAGACCCATTGAAATGAATGGTTCAGGATTCAGTGCGTGTACTATGTGTTCACTTCATGCATTGCAACCGCACGGAAAACTTGCACGTGTGAAAGTCAGACTGCCTAAGGGCTCATGCACACGAACGTATTTTCTTTCCATCTCCGTTCCTACAGACTAGGATAGTACTGTTCTATTAGGGGCCAGCACTTCCGTTCCGCAAAATACAGAATGCACACCCGTATTTTTTGTGGATCTGTTTTTTGCGGAAAATACATACGGTCGTGTGCATGAGCCCTCAGGTAAGGTAAGGAAGGTAAAGTGCATTGGTGCAAACAAACTAGGCCTCATGCACACGAAAGTATTTTCTTTCCACGTCCGTTCTGTTTTTTTCTGTGGACCTTATGCGGAACCATTAATTCCAGCGGGTCCGCAAAAAAAAAAAAAACGGAAGTTACTCCAAGTGCATTCCGTTTCTGTATGTCCATTCTGCGAAAAAATAGCATTACGGACAAGGATAGGACTGTTCTATTAGGGGCCAGCTGTTCCGTTCTGCAAAATACGCAATGCACACGGACGTCATCCGTATTTTTTTGCAGATCCGTTTTTTGCAGACCGCAAAATACATATGGTTGTATGCATGAGCCCTAACCCTACAATAGCAGGTTGCAGCAGCTTCAAAGGTTCAGTAAAGGGTTAATACTACACCTTTTTCTACCTTCCAGAACAATCTAGGACAGGGATCGGCAACCTTCGGCACTCCAGCTGTTGTGAAACTACAATTCCCAGCATGCTCCATTCATTTCTATGGGAGTTTGGAGAAGAGCAGAGAAAGTATGCATGCTGGGAGTTGTAGTTTCTCAACAGCTGGAGTGCCTGAGGTTGCCTACCCCTGATCTAGGAAGTCCAGCACAATGAATAAAAAAAAACATAACAAGAAGCAAACAAGCACACAAGCCATCTGTCCAAGTCCACACAGGACAGTAAAAAACTGGGTAGGACGTGCCAGGTATGGTTATATAGGCTCGGGGGTCTCTGTTTAATTAGTGATTAATCTGATTCATTAAAAATTCCGTCTGTCCTACAGTACATGGGGCAGACATACTCCAATATTGTGCTGCTGGTTAGGACGTAACAGAATCATTTTTCTGCCGATTCGTTTTTTTCAAATGTGCTATAAGAAATAAAGGCTGTGCTGTGATTGGTTGCTATAAGCAACACAGATGTTTGTTTTCTCTTTCAGACGCTTTTTATAAATCTGAGGGCGGATTAAGGAGATGTGGAACATAATTATGGGACTAATAGGATTAATCAACGGGGAAGGAGCTCAAGACATCATTAAACTGGTAGACTTGTATCCACACAGATAACAGATAAATCCGCTAAGTGGGAGTGGAGCCTTGATGGACAACGGGGGATAAACAGCCATATGATGGACAATGGGGGGTGCACTTATGAGTAGAAATGCCACAAAATATACCAAATGTGTGAGGCACGTCATAGCAAACGTAAAATAGACAAACATTTCTCCCTCATACCACCTCGAGCAGGGTTGCCAACTGTCCAGAGATTTCTGGACATTCGGTAAACTTTTTTTCTAGATGTGTCCGTGATTTTTTGGGGGCTGGTGGCACTTGACTAGATTATTAGGCCTCTCACCCAGTTAAGCCAGTACTCTCTGCTCTGCACTGATGAGGGGCAATCACCCCGAAACAGCTGTCTGCAGATGAGGTGCTGACTTATTTATTATCCAAGTCATGTCTCAAGCCCTAGTTCAAGGGTCGAACATTGACTTATAGGATAGCTGCCTATAAGATGGACATCATTTTACAGCTCACAGTAAATGCTGGTAATAAGTTAGTGGTTTTTCTGCTCTTCTCTATAACCTGTAACTGACCCTGGTTAAATGGCTTTGCTGGGCTTCTTTTTGGCTCTTTTGTACTTTGACTGGATTGATACCAACCATGGTAAGCATTTGACTTCCTCTTTATTTGTGTTCCCCGTCCTCTGTTCTGACTCGGCTAGTTTTGTGTTACTACATATAGTCTAGGTTCTTGGTGCTGTACTAATGAGTGGAGTTTTGACCACTCTTGTTGACTATAAGACCTTCCTTTGCTACCAGAGATCACCTTCTCCTTGACTTTTTCCTCCCTGGTTTCTCTATCCATTTTCCAGATAATACATTACTGACTACAACCCATAGTACCCCCTAATCCTGACTTAGGCCTCTCACCCACTTAAGCCAGTACTCTTTGCTCTGCACTGATGAGGGGCAATCACCTTGAAACAGCTGTCTGCAGATGAGGTGCTGGCTTAATTATTATCCAAGTCATGTCTCAAGGCCTATTTAAAGGGTCGAATATTCTCAGCCTTTTCTACCCTCGCTACCCTTCTGTGCTGTTGCTATTATGCAGTGATTCTGGTTTTGGTTCCATCTTTCCAAAAAATCACCGATGGCGAGGATAGCTGGCCCTGCGGAGTTACACTCCCAGTGGAACAGCACAGCAGAAAGCAGTTTTAGTCATGAGGATCATTAAAACAGGACCAAGTTTGATTTTTGGTAAATATTAAATGTGTTACCTATAAAGCTGTGTCCGTCCCCACTGTCTACTCCATGGTCATTGCTTGGTTATTTATCATTCCTTTGGTCACATGTGACTTTATATGGGTTCCATTATCCCTGCAGTCTGCAATCTGGTTTAATTTTTGTCTCTGGTCATATCAGAACCATGTTTCTAAAGCTGACCTAGACATTGCTGAATTATTGACCCTTATGCCACCAGAAGCACCACAGGAGCAGAGGATGTATTTACACAGTGACTCCACCAGCAGAATAATAAGTACAGCTCTGGAGTATAATACAGGATGTAACTCAGGATCAGTACAGGATAAGTGATGTAATGTATGTACACAGTGACTCCACCAGCAGAATAGTGAGTGCAGCTCTGGAGTATAATACAGGATGTAACTCAGGATCAGTACAGGGTAAGTGATGTAATGTATGTACACAGTGACTCCACCAGCAGAATAGTGAGTGCAGCTCTGGAGTATAATACAGGATGTAACTCAGGATCAGTACAGGGTAAGTGATGTAATGTATGTACACAGTGACTGCACCAGCAGAATAGTGAGTGCAGCTCTGGAGTATAATACAGGATGTAACCCAAGATTAGTACAGGATAAGTAATGTAATGTATGTACACAGTGACTGCACCAGCAGAACAGTGAGTGCAGCTCTGGAGTATAATACAGGATGTAACTCAGGATCAGTACAGGATAAGTAATGTGATGTATGTACACAGTGACTCCACCAGCAGAACAGTGAGTGCAGCTCTGGAATATAATATAGAATGTAGTTCAGGATTAAAAATCAAACTAAACAATCAAAAAAATAAACATCATGGCATCGCTGTGTCTGAAAAGGCCAGTACTATTTAAATATTAAAAAAAACGTATCCCATATAGTGAATGGCGTAAGAGAAAAAAATCAGTATGGCCTATTCACAGTTTTTTCATCACCGAAAAAACAAAAAGTGTTAAAAAGTCAGAACTCCCAAAATGGTATCAATAGCAAATTACAGATTGTCCTGCAAAAAATGAGCGCACAACATAGCTCTATAGACGTAACTATATCAGCAGTTATCCACAGAATTAATACTATTGCACTGTATGAAAAACTAAATGCTACACTAAATGATACCAGGGAACGCTATTCGCAGGTATGGAACTCCTGGCTGAACTGCTCCAACTCCCCAAACTTGCAATATTACTTATCTCTCTAACCGGAAAATCTAAACTGTGGGGGACCAGTCACTATGTCCCTACCGCCTCTCTTTTCCTTCTTACCCCTGACCGGGGGAGTCCAGAAGATTACTCCTTTCGGGTATTGCCTTGAAAGAAATAGACAACTCATGTTTACTGATAACTTTTTATTGTTATATATCTGTCCAGTTCAGACAATAGTTTTATGTATACGATATATACTGTATGCAACTGTATTCATAGGAGAAATTTGTTTACTTGATATGTACATTGTTATAATGTATTTATGAATTCTCCATTTTTGCAATCAACACAATAAATATCTCTTGGAATTAAAAAAAAGTTATAGGGAATATAAAAATAATTTTTTATAAAGTTTTTTCCAGTATTAAAAAACATTAAAAAACTATACAAATGTGGAATCGCCGTAATTGCACTGACCAGGAGAATGAAGAATTTTCCCTCATAGGGAATGCCGTAAAAACGAAACCCATAAAACTGTGGCAAAAAATACATCCTTTGTAATATTAAATTGAGCCATTAGAAAGTACAACTTGTCTGGCAAAAAACAAGTCCTCATACGGAACGGAAAAATTAAAAAGCTATGGCTCCAAGAAGGCAGGGAGTAAAAAATAAAAATGCAAAAAAAACTAAAAGCGCTCTGTCATGAAGCAGTTAAACAGCAGTTGAATTGAATAAGAGCTACAATGGTTGTTATGGAAAGTTTTCCTCTTAGACGGTTTCATAAATCTCTCTAATACTTTTAACTTTTAGGTAAAGTTAAAAATGCTAAATTGTTTCATTTTATGCTAATTCTCCATTAACTAGAGAAAAATGTAATGTGTGGGTAAGAAGCCTCCAGATCTCCGCATACACTGGAGAAAACCCCTCCTGATTCCATTAGGAGCCGCAAGAATCGCGCCCATCTGTTACTGTCACCACAACATGGAAACATTTATATCATTTTCTACATAAACTGCTCTTTCCCACAGCCACAGAACAAACATAACAGATTAATAGTGGAACATGTCAAGTTATTTCTATTCCTATTTAGATGGAGTAATGTTGTCCAAGAATTTACACGGAGAGGAATTCAGCAGGGTGCAAAAATATCTATCTACAGTAGCATGCAAAAGTTTGGGCATGCCTGGTGAAAACTACTTTTACTGTGAACGGCAAGTTGAAGATGAAATGATCTCCAAAAGGCATAAAGTTAAAGAAAAAGGTTTTTTTTTTAAATTTTCATCTTTTACATTTTCAAAATGTAAACAAAAAAGGAAAAGGGACTGAAGCAAAACTTTGTGCACCTTTCATGGTTAGTACCTAGTAGCATCCCCAAATACCACAGCTTGTAAGCGCTTTCTGTAGCCAGCCAAGAGTCTTTCAATTTCTGTTTGACGGATTTTCCTCCATTCTTCTTTGCAAAAGTTTTCCAGTTCTGTGAGATTCCTGGGCCGTCTTGCCATCCTTTTTTCATCTTCAGGTTTTTTTTTAAAGTTGGTGTTATGTTTGCTTTCAGAATTTGCTGGAATTTCATTGAATCCATTCTTCTCTTTACCCTTGAAATGTTCCCTGTGCCATTGGCTGCAACACAACCCCAAAGCATGATTGATCCACCCCCATGCTTAAAGTGGTTGTCCGGGCTGTTCATATTGATGACCTATCCACAAGATAGGTCATCAATATCAGATCGGTGGGTGTCCGACACCCGGCTTCCCCCGGCGATCAGCTGTTTGTAGAGAAGAAGCGCGCGCTGTGCCAGCGCTACCTCCTCTTCACTGTTTACCTGCTCGCCATCGCATCTGCAGCGGTGAGTAGGTGTAATTACACCCAAGCCGTCCCATTCATTTCAATGGTAAGGATCGCTCCTATAGAAGTGTATACTACAGAGCCGTCCAATTGAAATGAATTGGGTGGTTAGGTGTAATTACATTGGCTCACTGCTGCAGATGTGACGGCGAGCAGGTAAACAGTGAAGAGGAGGCAGCACTGGCATGGCGCACACCTTCTCTTCAAACAGCTGATCGGCGGGGATGCCGGGTGTTGGACCCCTGTCGATCTCATATTGATGACCTATCCTGAGGAAAGGTAATCAAGAAAAATAACTTGGACAACCAATGGTTGGAGAGGTCTTCTTTTCATGAAATTCTTTGCCCTTTTTTTCTCCACACATAAAGTACTTTGTTCATTGTGGCCAAAGAGTTCTATTTTAAATTCATCTGTCCACAGAACTTGTTTCCAAAGTACATCAGGCTTGGTTAGATGTTCTTTTGCAAACTTCTGATGCTGACTTTTGTGGTGAGGATGCAGGAGAAGTTTTCTTTTGATGACTCTTCAATGAAGGCCATATTTGTGCAGGTGTCGCTGAACAGTAGAACAATGCGCCACATTTCCAGAGACTGCTAAATCTTCCTGAAGGTCTTTTGCAGTCAAGTTTTGAGGATGGGAGGGGGGTTGATTTGCTTTTCTAGAAATCCTATGAGCAGTTGTCTCTGAAATTTTCCTTGGTCTTCCAGACTCTCTCTTGACCTCCACTGTTTATGTTAACTGCCATTACATTTTGAACTGAGGAAATGGAAATCTGAAAACACTTTGCTATTTTCTTATAGCCTGTTCCTGCTTTGTGGGGCTCAACCATTTTCATTTTCAGGAGTGTTAGACAACTGCTTAGAAGAACCAAAGAACCTATCCATCCATATATCTGCCTGTCAGTCTATATATCATGTGTAGTCATTTTGTTTAATCAGGTAGTTTGTTTTTTTGCCCCTATAATTAAAAGATGACAAAACGCTGTGAATTATAAATCATGAACCAGATCTTGGCGTATTACATCCCATTAAGTAATTAATTACTGTATGCACACCGCGTTTCTAAGAAAAAAATCTGTCCAGATAATAATTTATATTATTAACACAATGTAGCTTTCTAGAAGACACCTTACACCAAGTGATTATTATATAAATGACAGGGTGTGATACCTACAGGATGGAAATCTATAAATTATGGATTATAAGACTTGCTTAATCATAGACTAAATGCACAGAGTTTGCGAAGCATATTCTATATCAGTGATCAGAGGGGTAACTTGAGGCCTCTTGGCTCCATTGCAAAATATGTAATAAGGCTCCACTAGTGAGAACATACCACAGTATATGTGTGCCTAAGATGCTGAGGATGGGTCCTGGCAGGTTTGTCCCGTCAGTGGGTATAATAGCAGCCTTGTAATGTATTATAGAAGTGATCACACAATCACAAGGTCCAGTCATCTTGTGAGACTACATAAAAAAAATCTATGTTGAAATCCAAATTTAAAAAATATACGTGTTATGGCTACAATGGTAAAGTTGATATTTTAGCCCACACACTATGCTTTCCATGTAGGTTGTGTCAGTATGAATAATGGACAAACAGAGGTGAAAACTTCAGAGGAGAAAAAGTGGAATGGAAAAATTGTCACCTTGTCCATGTTTTGACCTACGGTGGTGCTTGAAAGTTTGTGAACCCTTCAGAGTTTTTTTTATATTTCTGCATAAATTTGACCTAAAACTACATTTTCACACAAGTCTGATAAGTAGTCTTAAAAGTAGATAACGATAACCAAATCAAATAAATCAGTAAAAAATATTAGACATGTTCATTTATTCATAGAGGAAAATGATCCAATATCACATGTTTGTGAGTGTCAAAAGTATGTTGATCTTTCATATTAGCAGATAATTTGAATGTGAAATTGGAGTCAGGTGTTTTCAATCAATGGGATGACAATCAGGTGTGAGCGGGTGACCTGTTTTATTTAAAGAACAGGAATCTATCAAAGTCTGATCTTCACAACGCGTTGTGGAAGTGCATCATGGCATGAACCAAGGAGATTTCTGAAGACCTCAGAAGAAGAGTTGCTGATGCTCATCAGGGTGGAAAACATTACAAAACCATCTGTAAAGAGTTTGGACTCCATCAATCCACAGTCAGACAGATAGAAGGAGGAAATTTAAGAACATTACTACCCTCCTCATAAAAAACTATATACATTTGCAGAATTTGGTCTTATTCAGACAATAGCATTTTGGTTAATGTTTTACAAAAACAGGAGTGGGGACAAAAATATTTCTTTTTGATTTGGGGCCTTTGGTTGTTTTGCGGATTCACAAATCACAGATACCGGCCGTGTGCACTCCGTATTTTTGGGAATAGAACAGCTGCTCCCTTATAGAACAGCCTTATCCTTGTCTGTAATGCGGACAATAATAGGACGTGTTCTATTTTTTTCCAGAACGGCCATGCGGACACACAGACACGGAATGTACACAGAGTCATTTCCATTCTTTACTGCTGTCCGATTGAAGTGAATGGTTCTGCATACGGTCCACAAAAAAAAAAATGGAACGGACATGGAAAAAAAAAAGTTTGTGTCCCTTTGGCTAATATTTCAATTCCGCCTTCTATTGGTGGAGGATACACTGGTTTTGATTAACAAAGACGTAAATCACTGACCAAAACACTAACTACTTCTAGACGAAATAGACGAGGCGGCAAATCATAATGAGGTCATTATTATGGGGGACTTCAACTACCCAGATATAGACTGGGAAACTGAAACCTGTACATCTCATAAAGGAAACAGGTTCTTGGCAATAACCAAAGACAATTACCTTTCCCAACTGGTTCAGGACCCCACTAGAGGGACGG
This sequence comes from Rhinella marina, assembly GCA_900303285.1. Taxonomy (NCBI): domain Eukaryota; kingdom Metazoa; phylum Chordata; class Amphibia; order Anura; family Bufonidae; genus Rhinella; species Rhinella marina. Next base: position 51,755 of record ONZH01014046.1, on the reverse strand, counting down.
CCATACTGGACTTAGTATTAACCAATAGACCTGACAGAACAACAGATGTGCAGGTTGGGGGACCCCTGGGAAACAGTGACCATAACATAATAACCTACCAATTGTCATTCAAAAGAGTGTTTCTTCAGGGAGGAACAAAAATACCAAACTTCAAAAAAGCTAAATTTAGCCAACTAAGAGAGGCCATAGGTCTAACTAACTGGGACAAAGTCCTCAAAAATAAAAATACAGCCACAAAATGGGATATTTTTAAAAGCATCCTAATATCTAATTGTGAGAGGTACATACCGTACAGGAATACAATGATAAGAAACAAGAAAAAAAACAATGTGGATAAACAGAACTGTAAAGAAAGCAATAAATGACAAAAAGAAAGCATTTAAATCACTAAAACAGGAGGAGAGCGAGGAAGCATTGAAAAACTATAAGGAAAAAAATAGAATATGTAAAAGGCAAATAAAAGCAGCCAAACTAGAGACCGAGAGATTAATCGCCAAAGAGAGTAAAACTAACCCTAAAATGTTCTTCAATTATATAAATACTAAAAAGTATAAACCTGAAGGTGTCGGCCCCTTACAGAGTAATGAGGGGGGAGTTGCAGAGAGCGATGAGGAGAAAGCGAAGCTACTAAATAACTTTTTCTCCACTGTATTCACTGAGGAAAATAAACTGTCAGATGAAATGCAGAGTATAAAAGTAAATTCCCGGGGGGCGTGGCCTGCACGCTGATGGCGCCGGTCGCATAACTCGCTAGCTCCGCTCTGGGCATCCTAAAACGGCTCACACCGGCTATCTAACAGACTTTCCAAGACCCCTTCTGTGACCCACAGTCTCCGCTAGCATGGGGAAACTCAGAAAGAGGCAGCCGCCGAAGAAACTCACCGAGTTTTTTGCTAAGTCTCCCTCCACCGGCCCAGACCGCGCGGCCTCTCCTCCATCTTTATGCTCCGGGGGAGTTTCACCAGCCTCTACTTCAGGTACTCCACCGGCATTGCAGGTCGCCCAGCATCCGAACTCTCCCTCTGTGCCGTTAACGGAAGACTCTATGCGCTCCATGTTGGCTACCTTATGTACTTCTCTCAAAGAGGATATGCTGTCGCTGCTTAAGGAGTTTCGTCGCGAACTTCAGGGCCTAGGGGAACGCACATCACATGTAGAGACGAAAATGGCGGAATTTGCCGCCTCACATAATGCGTTGATAGACGCTCATGAAGCCTTAGAGGAGGATTTCCTTCAGCTCAAAGGCAAAATGCAAGATATGGAGGACCGGCACCGGAGAAACAACGTGCGACTAAGGGGAATTGCAGAATCGGTGGAGTCTGAGGCCTTGGAGCCTCTTTTGCAGAATATGCTTAAAATGGTTATTCCCTCTGCATCTGACATGGACTTACTTATTGGCCGTATTCACAGGATCCCGAAACCTAAAGGTCTGAGCTTGGATGTGCCGCGTGATGTGGTGGCGCGGATTCATTTTTACCATGTCAAGGAAAAATTCCTCAAGGCGCTGCGCCAACATCCTGCCCCAACTCCTCTTTTTCAAGGGATCTCGGTCTTCCCCGATCTGTCTGCCGCTACGCTCTCAAAACGGAGAGAATATGCCCCTATCACCAAGATCCTGCGTGACAACCATGTTCGTTACCGGTGGGGCTTCCCGGTCAAGCTGATTATTACCCATGGTGGAACACAGCGTACCTGCTTATCACCGAAAGCCGCTGCGGGCGCCTTGCGGGATCTGGGATTCTTGCCTGAAGATACGGCGATAGACCAAGACCCCCTCTCTAAGCTGGATAGAATCTCGCCGGACTGAGATGTTGCCTGAAATCTTTCCCTGCTCTTACTGGGTCTATGAAAGATGTCCAGGGGTCGGGACGCGTGGGTGACTGTGCTCTGCATTATCTTCCCCACTCTCTGTTCTTTTCTTAAACAGGGACCCTACCTGAGGTCTCCTTGGACTCTTAATGTCATTCTGGTTGACATCGTTGACCGTTACAATTTTTTCTATTTCTGTTTGGTTGTGTTTTGTTTTTCTCTCTTTGTTTCAGGTACAGCCTTCTACGATCTTCCTTGTGATTGGTAGCTATCTTTTTTCGGTTTGGCATATGGCTAGCTGCTTAACCCCCTGGCTATGGATCGTGGGTCCTACTAGATTTTTTGCGGCCTCAACATGGGGTTAAAAGTGTACGCTAATAATGTACGGGGACTAAACTCCCCGTTTCGGCGATCACAGCTATGGGCAGATCTCCTCAAGTCTCGGTGTGACATTGCCTTGATTCAGGAGTCTCACTTACTAGAGGCGGATCAAGTTAGGTGTACACATCGACGCTTCCCTCATATGTACTTTTCCCCAGCTGTTAAAAAGAAAAAAGCTGGTATTTTTATTTGTGTTAGTGCTTCGGTATCTTTCTCCTTTCAGGAATGTATAACAGATTCTGCGGGTCGATATGTCATCCTGTTGTGTACGATTGATGGGGCTCAATTCACTATTGTATCAGTGTACGCACCCAATGTCCGACAGAAGTCTTTTCTAAACAGATTTTTCAAGAAGGTCCTTAAGGTGGCCCGTGGAGCCATAATTATGGGGGGTGACTTTAACATCCCGGTAGACACAGACATCGATTGCTACACCTCAGCTAAATCCAAACGGGAGGATCTTCGGTCCTCGCTTTTGGACTTCCCTCTCCACGATATCTGGCGTTACCAGCATGCTAGTGAAAGGGGGTTCACATTTACTTCTACTACTTGTATATCCCAGTCCAGGATAGACTATTTTTTGGTTTCTAGAGATGTACTAACTAAGGTAATTGAGTCGGACATCGGGTGCGCTACCTGGTCTGACCATGCGCCGATTTCTCTGAGTTTAGATACTGGCCTCCCTAACCTACCTCCCCCCCCCCCCGTGGAGACTCAACCCGTATTTGCTCACTGATAAACACCGAGTAGAGGAATACACAATCAAACTGCAGGAGTACTTTGACATCAATAACACCCCAGATGTCTCAACCTCAACTCTTTGGCTTGCCCATAAGGCCTATATGCGAGGAATACTCCTTCAATCTGCCTCTAGGCTTAAGAGGTGCAGAGAAAGTCACCTGGCCGCTGTCCTCAAGGAGTTGGGAGTTGCTACTCAGTTATATAAAGAATCTCCCACTCAGTTTCAGCTAGAACGGGTTAAACAATTGAGGATGCAGCTTTGTTCACTACTTCTCTACAAGTACGATAAAGTGCTCCGGAGAATGAAATCCAAGTTCTATCATGCAGGAGATAGGGCGGGAGCTTTATTGGCTCGTCGGCTTAAACGTAAGATGGCGGAAGGGAGAATTGATAAGTTACACTATTGCGATTCAGTCATTTCTCATCCTCAGGAGATAGCGAATGCTTTTGCATCTTATTATGGACAGTTATATAATCTGGCAGATGACCCTACCACGCCCCAACCTACCTCTGCTGTTATTCAATCTTTCCTGTCATCTTTATCTCTTCCATCTGTCTCCCCAGACAAACTCGCCTCTCTCAATTCCCCCATAATGGAAAATGAAGTCATTTCTGCTCTTAAACATACTCCTTCTGACAAAGCCCCGGGACCTGATGGGTTCATGTCCTCTTATTTTAAAACGTTTCAGTCACAGTTAGTTCCGCATCTCTGTACCCTGTATAATACCTTTATGACCTCAGGGCATATACCGTCTGATATGCTGGCCGCTACAATAGTAACTCTCCCTAAGCCTGGTAAGCCCCCACACACTCGCCAACTTCCGCCCTATCTCCTTATTAAATGTAGACTTGAAGCTGTATGCTAAAATCTTGGCCACTCGTATCAATACTATACTTCCTTCCCTGATCAATCCAGATCAAGTTGGTTTTGTTTCTGGCAGGCAGTGTAGGGACGGGACTCGGCGCATGGTCAATCTTATACAAATTGCTGGTATATCTAAAACCCCCACTCTCTTTGTATCCCTTGACGCTGAAAAAGCGTTCGATAGGGTGCATTGGGGATACCTGGGTGTGGTCCTTCAGAAATTTGGTTTCTGTGGGCCCATTCTCTCGGCTATCCTGGCCCTATATACCACACCCTCAGCGAAGGTGCTAGCCTCTGGCTTTATGTCCGATACGTTCAAAATTACTAACTGCACTAGGCAGGGGTGCCCGTTATCCCCACTGATCTTTGCCATGGTAATGGAACCCCTAGCAGAATCTATACGTAGTGACTCACGAATATCAGGTGTTCTTGTCAATGGACACTCTCACACCATTGGGTTATATGCGGATGACGTAATCCTTGCTCTTACCAACCCAGAAACTTCGTTGGTCACTGTGTTATCTAGTTTCGCTAGATGTTCATATTACAGGCTGAATGCTTCCAAAACTAATGTATTATCTGTTGGGGTGCCGGAGGAAGCCGGAGGCCGGCTCAGGTCCAGTTATCCCTTCCAATGGTCCGCAAAATCTATTTTCTATCTGGGTATTGATTTGACCAATTCTGTTTCAGAAACTCTGTCTACCAATATTGCTAACCTGCGTTTGGATTTAAAGAAAGACTATGCTAATATGTCTAACATCAATCTTTCCTGGGTTGCCCGTATACAAGCTGCTAAAATGTTCTCCTTGCCAAAGATCTTATATTGTTTTAGATGTTTACCCTTGATTATTCCCACAAAGCAGATTTCACTACTTCAGTCAGATCTCATGTCCTTTATATGGGGTAACAAAAGTCCAAGAATTGGTAAAACCGCACTTTACCCCCCAATCCGCTTAGGCGGTCTGGGGGTCCCAGATATTTCTAAATATTACTGGACTAGCCTTGCCGAGCAAGCCTTAGAGTGGTGGTCTCCATCTACTGCTCAACAATGGATCAACATAGAGGAGTCGTATACTAAACGTACATCCTTGAAAGAGCTCCTAGCTGCCCGCACCATTAAGCACTTCTCCGTCACATTCCCTCTTGCGACTATGCAAGCAACTTGGCTAGCGTGGTCTAAATTGATGTCCACTCAGTACCTCCAGGTTCCTATCTCCTGTCTACCCCTCAGAGCTTTGGAACACCACATCCCCTCTATTTCCTTAGCTGATTGGGTAACTAGGGGTATTCACTCTGTGGGATGTCTTTTTGAAGGGCCCTCACTGATGGATTTTGCCACTCTCCACACTAGATACTCATTACCCAACAGTTTGTTTTATCAATACCTGCAGGTGAGGCATCTGCTGCACTCTGTCAACCTCACTGTGCCGCAACTGTCTGGTGGTAACCCCATACTTGGGTTTCTCAGTGGTAAGTCATCTAAGAGGCCTAAAATTTCTTTTTTCTATTTGCTGTCTTTGGATCCCATCTCAGACAAAAAACAAGTTCACATGATAAGGTGGGAGCAGGAATTAGACAGATCTTTCTCTGTCTCCCAATGGCATCTGGCTATGTTCTGGTCCTTTCGCTGCACTAAATGCATAAACCATATTGAACAGGCTAGGAAGACACAGCTCAGATGGTATTTAACACCAAATAGACTTGCTCACCTGACTCCCGGTTATTCTCCACTTTGCTGGAGGCAGTGCGGTAATATTGGGACTCCCTTACATATGTGGTGGTCATGCCCCTCCGTCTAGCGGTTTTGGTCTTCGATAGCAGACCTGATTGTAGAGGTGTCAGATTACAAAATTGTAGCCTGCCCAGACCTGTTCGTGTTAAACATTGGCTTGGCATCCCTTCCCATCAATTGCAGATGGGTTATTTTCCATATTTTATCGGCAGCAAGGACTGTCATAGCTAGGACGTGGAAACTACCAGACCAGCCTATCCTGGCTGAAGTGGTGCAGTCTGTTAATTATCACATGCACTGTGAACTCACTTTTGCTTCCAATACACAATCCAGGATAGCCACTCATAATCAGTGGCTACTCTGGCTATCCAGCAGGTTCGCTACTCCCCTCCCGGATGGCTTCCTGTAACTGCATAATTCCACAATGTGCTTTGATGATGTGTAGCTCTCTATGTGCCATGTATCACTGCTACTCTGATCTGTAGTACCAACATGTTTAATTTGTCCTGTTGGAAGGTACTGTACTGTCTGTTGGTTTGTTTTTTATTTTATTTTATTTTCACGGTGCGTATCTGCACTGTTTGTTGTTACTTTATTGACAAAAATCTCAATAAAAATTTATTGAAACCATAAAAGTAAATTTCCCTTTAAAAGTGTCCTCTCTGACCCAGGAAGAGGTACAGCAACGTCTTAAAAATATTAAAATAGACAAATCACCAGGACCGGATGGCATACACCCCCGTATCCTAAGAGAATTAAGTAATGTCATCGACAGACCCTTATTTTTGATATTTAAGGACTCTAGACTGACGGGGAGTGTTCCACAGGATTGGCGCATAGCAAATGTGGTGCCAATATTCAAAAAGGGTCCAAAAACAGAGCCTGGAAACTATAGGCCGGTAAGTTTAACTTCTGTCGTGGGTAAACTGTTTGAAGGTTTTCTGAGAGATGCTATCTTGGAGTACCTCAATGAAAATAAGCAAATTACTCCATATCAGCATGGCTTCATGAGGGATCGGTCATGTCAAACCATTTTAATCAGTTTCTATGAGGAGGTAAGTTCTAGACTTGACCGCAGTGACTCAATGGATGTCGTATATTTGGACTTCTCCAAAGCGTTTGACACGGTACCACATAAAAGGTTAGTATATAAAATGAGAATGCTTGGCCTGGGAGAAAATGTCTGTATGTGGGTAAGTAACTGGCTCAGTGATAGAAAACAGAGGGTGGTTATTAACGGTAGATACTCAGATTGGGTCACTGTCACTAGTGGGGTACCACAGGGGTCTGTATTGGGTCCTATTCTCTTCAATATATTTATTAATGATATTGTAGAGGGTTTGCATAGTAAAATATCAATTTTTGCAGATGACACTAAACTGTGTAAAGTAATTAACACAGAAGAGGACAGTGCACTGCTACAGCAGGATCTGGATAGACTGGAGGTTTGGGCAGAGAAGTGGCAGATGAGGTTTAACACTGACAAATGTAAGGTTATGCATATGGGAAGGAATAATGCAAGTCACCAGTACATACTAAATGGTAAAGCATTGGGTAACTCTGACATGGAAAAGGACCTAGGAATTTTAGTGAACAGCAAACTAAGCTGTAGAAACCAGTGCCAGACAGCTGCTGCCAAGGTCAATAAGATAATGGGTTGCATCAAAAGGGGCATAGATGCCTGTGATGAGATCATAGTCCTGCCACTTTACAAATCACTAGTCAGACCACACATGGAGTACTGTGTACAGTTCTGGGCTCCTGTGAACAAGGCAGACATAGCAGAGCTGGAGAGGGTTCAGAGAAGGGCAACTAAAGTAATAACTGGAATGGGTGGACTACAGTACCCAGAAAGATTATCAAAATTAGGCTTATTCACTTTAGAAAAAAGACGACTGAGGGGAGATCTAATAACTATGTATAAATATATCAGGGGTCAGTACAGAGATCTCTCCCATCATCTATTTATCCCGAGGACTGTGACTGTGACGAGGGGACATCCTCTGCGTCTGGAGGAAAGAAGGTTTGTACATAAACATAGAAGAGGATTCTTTACAGTAAGAGCAGTGAGACTATGGAACTCTCTGCCTCAGGAGGTGGTGATGGTAAGTTCACTAAAAGAGTTCAAGAAGGGCCTGGATGTATCTCTGGAGGGTAATAATATTACAGGTTATAGTTACTAGAGAGGGGTCGTTGATCCAGGGAGTTATTCTGATTGCCTGATTGGAGTCGGGAAGGAATTTTCCCCCCTTAAGTGAGGAAAATTGGCTTCTACCTCACAGGGTTTTTTTGCCTTCCTCTGGATCAACTTGTAGGAAAACAGGCTGAACTGGATGGACAGATGTCTTTTTTCGGCCTTACAAACTATGTTACTATGAATAAAGTCTAATTGTTTTTTCCATAATACCAAAAAGTTAATAAAAACAAAATTATACATTATATATACCCAAAATGGTTACATTACAAAATACGTACAATTTGCAAACAAACAAGCCCTCATACGGCTTTGTTAATGAAAAAAAAAAGTTACAGTTTTTGGAATGTGACAAAAAAAATTGCTCGGTCATTAGGGCTCCAGAAAGGCTGGTCAATAAAGGGTTAAAAAAAAAAGGTACACAGAACGTCACATGTCACAAAGCCGAATTAAACCGTTCGGTATCCACCACTCCCATACTTCCGGGGATACTGCAGGTATATCACGCTTTGATGATACTTTGTAGCAGTCTGACAATAGCTGCTGATTTCTTTTAAGCCTCGGGTTTACGTTTGTTTTTTTCATTTTGTATTTTTCCAGCTCCGTTACGTTATATTAAACTATTTACTATGGAAGCCAAAAGTAAACACATGAAAAACCACAAATCCTTCTCTGAACTCCCCGGGATCAATTTTATAATACACAAACTGCTTTTAGCTGCCATAACAACTCACTTGTGTACTCCATAGAGATGATACTTAAAAAACACACAATCCTGAAGGAAAAGCAAGAATTGTTTCAACTGATTAATCCTAATGGTCAGAAAATTATTATTTAAAGCAGTATTCCCCAACTCCAGTCCTCAGGGCCCACCTGCCGGTCACGTTTTCAGGATTTCCTTAGTATTGAGCAGGTGATATAATTAGTGTCAGTTCATCAGGACTTACCACAGGTATTCATTCTGTGGGTTATTGTGAAATCCTGACCGGCAGGTGGGCCCTGAGAACTGGAGTTGGGGAACACTGATTTAAAGGGCATCTGTCAGCAGATTTGTGCCTATGACACTGGCTGACCTGTTACATGTGCACTTGGCAGCTGAAGACATCTGTGTTGGTCCCATCTTCATATGTGTCCACATTGCTGAGAAAAATTATGTTTTATTATATGCAAAGGTCAGGTGTGATCACATTTACACTGCCTAGCCCTGTCGATCAAAGTGCAAAGGGCTCGGCAGTTGCAGAGAGAGCAGATGTCTTCAGCTGCCAAGCGCACATGTAACAGGTCATCCAGTGTCATAGGTACAAATCTGCTGACAGATGGGCTTTAAGTAGGTGTATCAGTAATAGAAGACTGGAAAGAGGAATCGGATTTAAAGCGAGAAGTGATGGAGGGAACTTGTGGTAGATGACTCAATCAGGGGCGTTGCTAGGGTCTCAAAAGATCCGGGGCCCAAGCCCCAATGAATATGGCCCAATTCTCTATGTCGACCCTCGCCCCACCCCTGCTATACAGAAGCACATACCTCACATCCAGGGCCTCCCAGGTGACGTCTCCTCTGATGTAGATCTTCTCTGTCATCATCTTCTCCATTTGGTCCGGACAACTTCTCTCAGCCGCTCCTCGTCTCTGCAGAATGTGACTCACAGACATCTTAGCTTCATCACATTTCTATCATCATCCCCCAACCTGGAGTCCCCACAGTGTTATCCTGCTGCTCGCTGTGCCCCCCAATACCCCCAAATACTATCCTGAAGAAATATCAGTGCCCCCTATAGTAATAGTCCTACCAATAGTAATTCCCTCATTAGTAACACTGCACCCTACACTGACCCCAGTACTGATAATGCTTCCCAAGAGTGCCTCCATTAGTAGAGGAGCCCTACAGTATTAATAATGCCCTCACAGAGCCCCCAGTAGTAATAAGTCTCCCTATTGTTCCCCCCATTGGTAATAAAGCACTCTACAGACCACTCAGTAGTAATAAGGCCCCCATAGTGCTCTTAGTAGAAATAAGGCGGATCTATAAGTCCCTCCTATAAAGCTCCCAGTAGTAATAAGAATGCCTAAAGCCCCCTGCATTTATAATACCCCTACAGTGCCCCCAGTATTTATATCGCTCCCCCTACTGTTATAATGCTCACCCTGAAGTGCCCGCTGTAGTTATATTCCTCCCTTTAGTGTCCTCAGAAATTATAATTCCTCAGCCCCTCCACCATACAGTCCCATGTAAATAAAACTATTTCTCTCCTGTGTAAATAACATCACACAATCTCTCCAGCCCCCTCCAATATACAGTCCCATGTAAATAACATCATTTCTCTAGCCGTCATCAACATACAGTCCTGTGTAAATATCACCCCCTCCGAAAGCTGCCTTCAACATACAGTCCCATGTAAATAACATTACTTTCTACCCACATCCACCTCACATGCTGTCCCGTGTAAATAACATCACTCCACCCCACAGTCCCATGTAAATAACATAAACCTGCCCTCAGCCACCTCCAACATGCAGTCCCATGTAAATAACATCACTCCACGCCACAGTCCAAAATAAGGCTACTTTCACACCAGCGTTTTTGCTGGATCCGTCATGGATCAGCAAAAACGCTTCCATCATCATAATACAACCGTCTGCATCAGTTCTGAATGGATCCGGCTGTATTATCTTTTAAATGGCCAGTTTGGATCAGTTTCTTGATGTGGACACCAAAACTCAGCAAGCAGCGTTTTAGTGTCCTCCTCCAAAACGGAATGGAGACGGAACTGAAGCAAAACTGATGCATTCTGAACGGCTTCTTTTCCATTCAGAATGCATTAGGACAAAACTGATCAGTTTTGGACCGTTTATGAGAGCCTGTGACGGATCTCACAAACGGATCCTTACAACGCAAGTGTGAAAGTAGCCTAAGGTATTGGTGTTATTATATTTTCATTATGGTCTTTGTTGGTAGTGTAAAATCAAATAACCCATATACGTGCAGCCAAAAATTAGAAAGGAACATTGGTGTAAATCCTTGTTCCCAATAATTGGGATCTGACTGCCAGGACCCTTAAGGATCCTTAGACTGAAGGAGTCACAATGCTGACTGCTGGCCACCCGTGGGGAACTGAAGCCTTGCAGCCCATGGGGAGAGTAGTACAATCATAGCTTATGCAGAGCTTTTATTTTCCAGAGGTAGTGTGGATATAAAGTTTTATTCTGCTAGTTTCTGCTCTCTCAAGTGCTAGGAGGTGTAGGAGTGCTCTTTGCATTGAGCTGCTTCACAGCTTCTCCCCTGTGAACTACAGCTGTAGCATTCAACCAGGAGACGACGGATGGGGGGCTGTGAAGCAAGTGAATTCATTGAAAACTTCACAGTGAAGCTCCGCCTCCTGGGGTTAAGAGAACAGAATTTGGCAGAATAAAACTTCATATTCACACTACTCCCGATGATTAATGCTGTACAAAAGGTATGTTTGTACTCCTCTTTCTACCTAATGCTGTCAGCAGTTTAACACATGGGTGCACAACCTGCGGCCCTTGATACCATTCTGTGTGGCCCCCAACCATCTGGTAACAGACATGTATGTTTATGTCTTGAGGCTGCTCACATGTATTTTTCATGTATTTCTGCCATTAGATTGGAGCCCTGGGACTGTAACTAGACATTAATAGTATATACTGTGTGTGTTCAATATGCCATAAATACAGTATTTCAGTTGTTAACCCCTTCCCGACCAGCGCCATACTAGTACGGCGCTGGTACGGTCTTTAAACATGGCGCCCGCTCTCCTCATACAGCAGTCAGCCACGGCTTATGTCCGCGACCGGCAGTAATGCCGATCTTGGACATTTAGCCTCTTGGATGCCGCGGTCAATCCTGACCACAGCACCTGAAGGCAGCAAACACCGGAAGCGCACGCTCCCGGTGTTGCTCCGGCTCCCCGTGCGGCGATCGGAGGAGCCGGAGCGTGCCTGCAGCAGCCCCTGTCATAGTGAATGACAGGAGACTTCTGCATAGGCTTTCCTATGGAGCCCTTCTGTGTAATAGGGCTCCATAGGAAAGCATTAAAATCCTCATAGACTCCAATGCTAATGCATTGCAGTCTATGATATAAGCAATCAAATGATCGCTTGTTATAGTTCCCTATGGGAACTATAAAAAAGTGTAAAACAAATTAAAGTGTTTTTTTTTATTTTTTTTTTAAAAACATAAAAGTTCAAATCACCCCCCTTTCCCGAAAATAAAAGTAAAAGTATTACAAATTTTTTAAAAAATACACATCATTGGTATCGCCATATGCGAAAACGCCCATATTATAAAAATATAAAAATTTCTTTCCCATACGGAAAACATCGAAATGGAAAAAAGCGTCAAAATGGCTGATTCGCCATTTTTTGTCGCTTTTTTTTTCTAAAAAAAATTAAGTAAAAAGCGATCAAAAAGACATACATACCCAAGAATGGTATCAATAAAAAGTTCAGATCGCCCCGCAAAAATTGAGCCCCCATACAGCTCCGCACACATAAATACCAAAAAGTTACAGGGGTCAAAATATGACAAAAAATTTTTTTTTCCAACTTTAGAATTATTTTATCACTATCAAAACGCAAGAAAAAATATACATATTAGGTATTGCCGGATTCATACTGACCAGTAGAATGAAAGTTACTGGTCAGTTTTAATAAACATCAAACGCCGTAAATAAAAAAAAACGTAAAACTGTGGCGGAATTGCGTTTTTTTTTTTTTGCAATTTCACCCAATTTGGAATTTGTTTTCCCACTTGCCACTACATCGTATGCAATATTAAATGGTGGCATTGGAAAGTACAACTTTTCCCGCAAAAAACAAGCCCTCATACAGCTATGTGAACAGAAAAATAAGAGTTATGGCTGTGTGAAGTCAGGGAGCGCAAAACGAAAATGAAAAAAAAAACCTCTGGGGTAGAAAGGGTTAATATCCCTTTAAATTTTATTTATGTCTCTCGTCATTGTTTCAGTCTGGCTATGTGGCCCCCAACCAGAAAACGTTGTGCACCCCTGGTTTAACGTAATAAAAGCTGCTAATAGACTCCCTTGAAGCAATGACAGGGCACCATAATGCTACGTGGGTTCATTGTACGGCACAGAATAACTGCAGGTGACCATATTCTATGAAAACGGGTCACCAATATGGAAAGTCACTGACACCTGGAATTAAGGAGGCCAGACTTTTTCACTAGAGATAAGCGCACTGGAAAATTGAGATGAATTAGTTGAGCATCTCTATTGTGGTATGATGAATGGAAAATAACGTGGTATAGGTAAAACCGAAATAATCTGCCATATCCACATCTTGATAAACTATGAGGGATTACGTATAAGAGAATAATGTAATCTGAGCAGGCCTAACACCAGTCCACCTCAGTGAGGAATATCTATGCCCAAGAGTGCTGTGTATTATGCTGCTCCACTTAAATCCTTTAGGACTTTGCCAAGTTCCTCAGTATATGCTGACAGATAAGCCGTCAGATGCCAGCTGCACAGTATCATATCCCTCTTTGGCATCTGAGTAGTGCCACCTCAATTATGTGATTATTGATTTATCCTATTTATGTGGCATGACCGTTTAGAACTTTGAAGCAACGATTAGAATGGACATTAATTAGAAAGTACTGGTTTCTATATCGACAAAGGACAGAAATCTACATAGTTTTCTATGGTTAGTTATACCTTTGATCCAAAGCCATGTTTACCCACAAAGCTGGCTGTTCCATCTATGCTCTGCAAGTTCAGACCTTGGGTTCTTTACCAATTCTTTTGTGAATTTCTTAACTTTGTCTTCTTCTTGAGTGTTGTGTTTCATGGAACTTTAAAGTCCTTCTGCTCAACATCTCCTTCCTCTGATACCAGATCGTACTAAAGGGGCAAGTACTGAGACAGGAAGACAGGAGGACTCAAGGGCCAACAGTTTCTAAATCTTTGGTGGACAAGGTCTCCTGTGTCATCTGTTCAAGCAAAATCACTAAATGAACCTTCACATTTATATGCATCTACAGTGTTGTATTGGCCCAGCAGAGTACCAGAGCTTCCTCCAGTGGGCCAAGGCTCTAACACCATAGTGGGCTCTAAAGGTCTAGAAGAAAAACCCATTTGGAGCTGCTTTTGGAGTCAATTACTTGCCACTAGGGTCTGTTTCTTTGAATCAAAACCTATTAGACTTTATTGATGATATGAAGAGTGGGCCATGAGAATAATTTCCCCTGGTGGGCTCCAGGAACCCCAGTCCAACACTGTATATACCATTTAAACGTTAACCCATTGTATTACATCAAGATACCTTGCATTATTAGTGAATGTGTTGTGATGCAAGAACAGCATTTATATACCTAGTTTTGAACTGGCCCACTGGAGAATCAGAGGATCTTCCGGTGGACCCAGGCTCTAACACAATAATGGGCTCCAAAGGTCCAGTAGAAAAACCCATTTGGAGCCGCCTTTGTAGTCAATCTCTTGCCACTAGGATCAATTTTTTTTTTATTAAATCCCATGAGGAGCTTGGGCCCCTGAGAATAATTTCCTCTGGTGGACTCCAGGAATCCCAGTCTAAAGCCTCATTCACACGTCAGTGTTTTGGTCAGTGATTTCCATCAGTGATTGTGATCCAAAACCAGGATTGGAGCCACCACAAACATAAGTTATAAGGGGAAGAACATCACCTGTTCTGTAGTTAGAGCCACACCTGGTTTTGGCTCAAAATCACTGATGGAAATCACTGATCAAAATACTGACATTTGAATGAGGCACAACACTGTGTAACCCCTGTCCAACAACGTACCTGTTTGGCAGAGGCATCAGACATGTCAGGGTTCATAGTGTTAATATAAGATAATCCTTTAATAGTCCCACCGGGGGGAAATTCAGAACTATAATTAAAGGAAGGGGTTGTGACTATAAGTACTTATCACCTATCCACAGGATTGGTGATAAGTATCTTATTGGCAGGTGTCCTACTGTAGACACCCTCACAGTCACAAGACAAGTTATCTGAGTCCATGGAGTGAATGGAGTGATGATTATACATGCACGCTGATGCTCCATTTAACTCCATGGAGTTGCCAAAGAGAAGCAGAGTATGGCACTTGGCTATCTCCAACAGTTTTATATATATATATATATATATATATATATATTATACAGTACAGACCAAAAAGTTTGGACACACCTTCTCATTCAAAGAGTTTTCTGTATTTTCATGAGTATGAAAATTGTAGATTCACACTGAAGGCATCAAAACTATGAATTAACACATGTGGAATTATATACTTAACAAAAAAGTGTGAAACAACTGAAAATATGTCTTATATTCTAGGTTCTTCAAAGTAGCCACCTTTTTTTTTGCTTTGATTACTGCTTTGCACACTCTTGACATTCTCTTGATGAGCTTCAAGAGGTAGTCACCTGAAATGGTATTCCAACAGTCTTGAAGGAGTTCCCAGAGATGCTTAGCACTTTTTGGCCCTTTTGCCTTCACTCTGCGGTCCAGCTCACCCCAAACCATCTCGATTGGGTTCAGGTCTGGTGACTGTGGAGGCCAGGTCATCTGGCGTAGCACCCCATCACTCTCCTTCTTGGTCAAATAGCCCTTACACAGCCTGGAGGTGTGTTTGGGGTTATTGTCCTGTTGATAAATAAATGATGGTCCAACTAAAAGCAAACCGGATGGAATAGCATGCCGCTGCAAGATGCTGTGGTAGCCATGCTGGTTCAGTATGCCTTCATTTTGAATAAATCCCCAACAGTGTCACCAGCAAAGCACCCCCACACCATCACACCTCCTCCTCCATGCTTCACGGTGGGAACCAGGCATGTAGAGTCCATCCGTTCACCTTTTCTGCGTCGCACAAAGACACGGTGGTTGGAACCAAAGATCTCAAATTTGGACTAATCAGACCAAAGCACAGATTTCCACTGGTCTATTGTCCATTCCTTGTGTTCTGTAGCCCAAACAAGTCTCTTCTGCTTGTTGCCTGTCCTTAGCAGTGGTTTCCTAGCAGCTATTTTACCATGAAGGCCTGCTGCACACAGTCTCCTCTTAACAGTTGTTGTAGAGATGTGTCTGCTGCTAGAACTCTGTGTGGCATTGACCTGGTCTCTAATCTGAGCTGCTGTTAACCTGCGATTTCTGAGGCTGGTGACTCGGATGAACTTATCCTCCACTGCAGAGGTGACTCTTGGTCTTCCTTTCCTGGGGCGGTCCTCATGTCAGCCAGTTTCTTTGTAGCGCTTGATGGTTTTTGTGACTGCACTTGGGGACACTTTCAAAGTCTTCCCAATTTTTCGGACTGACTGACCTTCATTTCTTAAAGTAATGATGGCCACTCGTTTTTCTTTACTTAGCTGCTTTTTTCTTGCCATTATACAAATTCTAACAGTCTATTCAGTAGGACTATCAGCTGTGTATCCACCTGACTTCTGCCCAACACAACTCATGGTCCCAACCCCATTTATAAGGCAAGAAATCCCACTTATTAAACCTGACAGGGCACACCTGTGAAGTGAAAATTATTTCAGGTGACTACCTCTTGAAGCTCATCAAGAGAATGCCAAGAGTGTGCAAAGCAGTAATCAAAGCAAAAGGTGATTACTTTGAAGAAACTAGAATATAAGACATATTTACAGTTGTTTCACACTTTTTTGTTAAATATATAATTCCACATGTGTTAATTCATAGTTTTGATGCCTTCAGTGTGAATCTACAATTTTCATAGTCATGAAAATACAGAAAACTCTTTAAATGAGAAGGTGTGTCCAAACTTCTGGTCTGTACTGTATATATATACATATATATATATATATATGTATTGGACTCAGTGGGATTCCCCACACTTTCACATACATGTTCATGATAATAATAATAATCTTTATTTATCTAGCGCCAACATATTCCGCAGCGCTTTATAATTCAGGGGTTCATGTACAAACAGTCATAAATAACATAGCAATAGACAAGTCCATTATTACAACAAGAGGAATGAGGGCCCTGCTCGAAAGAGCTTACAATCATGATTCCTATGCAACATCCCTACGCATAATCCTTTGGTACAAACAGTGTTTTTTTATTCTTTATTTTTTTACACAAACTAAAATGGAGAACTGAATTGTCTATTCCTCCTCATTCCACCTGACATTTCGGGGGACATGCCCCCTTCCTCATGTGTACAGATGGGAGTGAACCAGGGCTGATCTATTATTAATATTTTGTAATTAATGTATTATTTAATTAATTTATTAACTCTCATATTCATTTAGAAAAGTTCAGAAATGTTAATCATAAATATATGTTATGTTCTATCAATTGAAGGCCCTTATTTATGAAAAACAATGATAAGCAGGGTGTTCTTGTGGTGATAGATAATCAGTTCTCACCTCTCCTGTGTCATCTCCTGTCCCTTATATTACACACAGTAATATGCAGTGTGTTCTAGTGGTGATAGATAATCAGTTCTCACCTGTCCTGGGCTCTCTCCTCTGTCCCTTATACTAGTTATAAGCAGGGTGTTCTAGTGATGATAATTAGTTCTCAGCTCTCCTATGTTTTCTCCTGTCCTGATACTATAAACAGTGATAAGCAGGGGGTTATAGTGGTGATAGATAATCAGTTCTCATCTCTTCTGTGCTCTCTCCTGTCTCTTATACTAGTTATAAGCAGGGTGTTCTAATGGTGATAGATAATCAGTTCTCACCTCTCCTGTGCTCTTCCCTGTCACGTATACTATAGTCAGTGATAATCAGAATGGTCTAGTGGTGATGGATAATAAGTTCTCACCTCTCCTGTGTTCTCCCCTGTCACGTATACTAGTGATAAGCAGGGTGTTCTAGTGGTTATAGATAATCAGTTCTCACCTCTCCTGTGTTCTATCCCATGCCTTATACTAATGATAAGCAAGGTGTTCTAGTGGCGATAATCAGTTCTGACCTCTCCTGTATTCCCTCCTTTCCCTTATACTCAGTATCTTCATGCTGCTATAGGACTTTAGTTACAATGCCTAAAACTGTGCTGCACATGCTCTTTAGTTAAGACCAGAGGAAGAAGTTCAATACTGGACATGTCTGCAGACATCTCAGAACTGCTAGACAGGTCCTGCAATAAATAACTTTTCACGGGTGCCTGCAGCATGCCTCTGCTGTGGAAAGAATCATACTTACCTATTCGCCACAAGGGAATGTCCTCCCTTCTCTAAGTGGCGAGATTCGACTATCTTTTTTTCTCATTTTTATAAAACTCCTAACTAGCATACTACTTAAATTTTACCTCTCAGATAAGCAAAAATAGATTTCTCCTTAAACAATCATCTGTTCATACAGTGACATGATATACAGTATATACATGTAGGAAATAGACAGAGCAGCTACCGGGCCTGGCCTGAGAGATCTATCATGACTTGCCATTGGAGTGAGGGTTCACTAGAGGAGGGGGTTGTTGGAGGGAGGGGTTTGGGTGTTCAAAAATTTGCTGTGGGACCCAGTCAGTTCTAGTTATGACATTGCCATGATCCACAAGCTTCCTTGCTAATCTCTCCCTTTTAATCACATGTCCACAGTCTGTAGTCGGAATATGTCTCGCCTGTACAAACTAACTTCTTGGTCTGCTCTGGAACACCTCTGGTGAGGGGCCACTGGCAAACAATAAAATGTTTTTGTCAATCAATTAGCTTAGTATACAGTGTAGTCTGAAAAACAATTCCCTTCCCTCCACCATTCAACCTCTAAAAAATGGATCACGTATGTATCCTGTTGTAGCTGGAATTTGACATGTTTGTGGCAATTATTCAAACAATCCACCAAAAACTCAAAAACGACTCTTCATCCTGTGACCCTTTCACAGGAAGAAGATATTGTCCACGTACTAAAGTCCACATGGTCAATGTCTCCAATCCTGTTTCTGAAAAAAAAAATTAGACTCCAAAGCTGCCATAAAAATATTAGCAAAGCTTAGAGTGTGGAGGACCCCATCGAAGTCCCTGGCAGCTGCAAGATCACAGTCAAAACTAAGGTAGTTTTTAGACAAAACCAATCCTAACAATGTAATAAAAAATGCAATCATAAGATTATTTGACGACAAGTTATGACAGAGCCATTCTCACACAGCTCAAACCTTCCCCTTGAGGTATATTAGGGTACAAACTTTGTACATTTAGAGTACACATACAGTATATGTCATGTCCTCAATTCTGTAAATTCTCAGTCGTAGTCAGAATTCATTTGTGTCTAAGGTTGGGTTTACATCACATTTTATGCCTCCGTTTGATGTATATGTGTGGGTCAGAAGCAACTACACTAGGATTACTCCGGGAGGTAGTGGCCTGGTTCGTTCCCTGCCGCAAAGTCCAGATCCCTGTATAGGGGTTAAAGGGTGAATGCCAGAAAACTGCCAAGGACAACACTCTTAGGTTTATCCCAAAGTCAACCTGGTTAGTTGGCACAGTGGGTGCACACCCATGGACCCCGCTGACCCTAACCAGTGGAGCCTTATTGAAGTGGCTCAGGAAGTGGCTCAGCAATGGGAATGCCAAGAGCAAATACTATCATACTTGTAAAATGTTCATGCTCATCTGAATACCCTGAGAAATACCACAGGCTCTGGTCCTCTTTTATTGGCTCCTCCTGGATATAATGGAGATCTCAAGAAAAGCCATGGGTTCATAAACCATTTTACCCTGCACTTTGAACTTTGAACGTTGTCTTATCAGTTACCGACCAACCGCTCTAAAGTGGCCTTTATGATGTCTCATGTCTCAGGAGAAGCACTAGCCTGGATAAACACATTGTGGGAGAGAAATGACACTTTTTGATGGGTCACTGCTTCCTCTTTACTACAACTAGGTACAGTCTCTCTGTAGGCCAATACTCCATCAACTTCCAAAAGCTGGCCTCTGAACTGGGTTTGATTAATGAGGCTCTGGTGGCAGCTTTTAGTGAGGGTTTGTAGGCTGGATCAAGGATGAATTAGCTGGACATGATGTTCCAACCTCATTGGATGCTGAGGTATTCCTTGTCACCCATGTAAATCTAAGGTCCCGTGAGCATGCTAAAGAAGTGGCATGTGAAAGAAGATCTCTTCGCCTACCACCAACCTTCCAGAGACCTGTCTCCTTTGCCTTCAACCCCCTCATCTACAACTCCTGAACCAATGCAGGTGGTCAGGCTTAGGTTGTCTGCTGAGCAACAGCAGCACAGACGTGCTAATGACCTTTGCTTATATTGTAGAGAAATTAACTATGACTTCCATTGATGGGAGATCTCTTATCGAGATTGTGCAGTATGTCACAGAACTTCATGTAGGCCATGCTCCATACAGAGAAAGTGATCCTTTATGTCCTACCTGTCTCCACTAGCCCGCTGCTTCTGGGCCTTCCTTGGCTTTGTCAACACTGTTCTGTGCCTGATTAGAACTCTGGACAGGTGCTGCGCTATGGAGAGGCTTTCCACACCTGATGTCTGTCTAAAGTGCTTCCTTTCTGGTCTACTAGTATTCAGCCAAGTCTTCATGGATGTCTTTAATAAAAAAGAAGCTGATAGGTCATCAGTATTTAAATGTCTGAAAACCCTTTTAGGGGACTAGGCAACATGTTTAATAGGGACATAATTGCATGAGGACCCCAATTTAAATCAAACAGATGCATCTTCTTACATATCCATTGACATAATTTGTAGAAGTCAACCAAAAAAAAAATCAAATTGAGGTATATCTCTTTTCGGTATGAAAACAAATCCCTTATTTAAGACAATTAATTCATAATCCATTCTATTCACCACCAAGTTCTCCATCTCATTCACTTCTTTCACAGCTTTTTCTTTTTTTGACACATTTCCTCTCTGATTGCGCACTCTACTCTGATTCTGAGGACGTTACAAAATGTCTTACAGTGGTTAAATTCTCTTTGCCTAAAAAAAGAGTCTGATGACGTCCTTATCTTAACCTTGTGTCATGTCCATTCTGATTCACCCTCATCTGCTGAAGGCGTAGGCCTTCTCTTCCTCTTAACTGACGTCTCTCCTCGGCCCACGTTTATACTCTATTGTGCAAATAATCATGGGAATCACCTTCAAACAGGGGCGTAGCTATAGGGGGTGCAGAGGTAGCAGTCGCTACTGGGCCCAGGAGCCTGAGGGGGCCCAAAGACCCTTGTGCCGCATAAGAAGACACACAGAGCACTAAGGGAAGGGGGGCCCAAGCTGAACTCCTGCACCAGGGCCCATGAGCCTTTAGCTACGCCCCTGCCTTCAAATTTAGTCGGCTTTTCTTTAAAGGGGTTGTCGTTGTTCAGAGTTGAACCTGGATATAACCTCTTCTTTACTCATTTACTCTAGATGGGTGGAGTATCAGAGCATTTCCTTTCTCTGATTCTCCCCCTTGCCTTGCGCTGCATTACGCAGAGCAAGTTCTGTTTACTTCTAGTGATGTACCGGGCTTCTCCTCACTATGCTAGGCAGAGACTTATGCCTAGCAGTGAGCCTGGTGACGTCACCGACACAGAAGGGCATTGTATAGCACTGCCCTAAGCTGTTTTAGAGGTGGTACCACTAGAGGTGGTACCACTAGTATCCGCCTCTAAAAGAGCCTAGGTCAAATTTGAAGAATCCTCTTTAAATTGTATTAAAGAGTAGAGATAAGCAAATTTCCCAAAATTCATTTAGGTTCTGATTTGTTCAGATTGGCTGTCAGGGTCAGTTGAGTCTGAATAAATTCAAACCGAAACAAAAATGTCCCCAGTCACGAGCCCCAGCACACATGACCACTGAGGCTAGTGAACAGTTGCAATGGTCATGTGATTGATGAATGGCATGTGACCACCACAGTCCCAAAAGGGTTTGGAGCATCAAAATGGGTCCAGTGGGATATTTAAAAGGTAAGGGTTTTAAAAAATTATTTTAACATAGTCTCCTGCTTTTTTTCCAAGTTTTTAAATATCTCAGAAAACCCCTTTAACTTCAATAAACTACAATAAAAGAGCTGTCAATGCATTGTTAAAAGAAACACTAAACGAAATATCAATATTTTTTTAAAAAATTAAGTGATTCATTTCCCCCGTACTGTGCTACTGGTTCAGGAGAATGTGCTAATAGGATGTGATACAAGTACAAATCTTGGACTGCAGTCATTTCTACTATTGTGACATCGCTGATTATGTCCGTTCTATGGATCTCGCATTTTACATGCTTGATTTTTATCCCTAAACAGCATTATGCCAATTATTGTAGTAGTTACATATGCACTGACCCTGAGTTACAACCAGAACTGCATTCACAATTCTGCCATCTCCAGAGCTGAAACCTAGACCTAGACCGGACTGACACAATCCCATTCCTATTATGTAGACCATCAGTGTGTGGGTTTATAAGGTATACAAGTAACATATAAGGATCCTGGGTCTGTGTTTTCCTCCACTGGTTAAAATGGTTTTCAAGGAAGATTGTTTTTTAAAGAAAATGTGACATACTGTAAGGGGTTGCAATTAAATAAGATTCACCTCCACAGATCACCTGTCATTTTGAAACTGCACCAGTCCCTACTGTTCTTCACTTCTTGGTCCCAGAAGAAAAAATATCAGCGATCTGCCTCATCCTGTAATTGTCTGTATGGTCCTTTCCTGGCATTTTTGCGATGTTGAGCCAGGACTAGGATCCAGCAGAAATGTATCAGTGGAGGTGAACAATGATTGTTTTTTTAATTTTAAACCCCCTGTGACCCATATTTTTTTTTAAAAAGAAGTATCTCCCTTGAAGGTCCAGTTAATTGAGGAATCTTATAATATTAAAAAGAAATATAAAATGTAATGAACAGATATAGGGCAGAGACTGAATTTGAAGCTTTTCATCTAATTTATTAAAAATAGTCATACTATGTAATAGCAAAAATTTTATTTGACTTTCTATATACAGGTCTGTGTATTGGACTTTACTTGGAATAAAAAAAAAATCCTGGTGGCCCAGTGGGTATAACAAAAATATATTTGGAGACTCATCAGTTATTAATAACATCCCTGGTGGCCAACTGGGTTAAACAACAATACATTTGAAGACTCATGGGTTAATAACATCCTTGGTGGCCTATTGGATTCAACAAAAATATATCTAGATGATTGATTAATAACATCCCTAGTGGACAATTGGGTTAAACAAAAATACATTTGGAGACTCATGGGTTAATTACATCCCTGGTGGCCTATTGGGTTCAACAAAACTATATCTGGAGACTCAAGGGTTAATAACATCTTTGGTGGCCTATTGGGTTCAACAAAAATATATCTGGAGACTCATGGGTTAATGACATCCCTGGTGGCCTATTGGGTTCAACAAAAATATATATGGAGACTCATCGGTTAATAATAACATCCCTGGTGTCCTATTGGGTTCAACAAAAATATATCTGGAGACTCATGGGTTAATAACAACTCATTTTGCCCAGTGGGTTCTGTATCGTTGTGTAATTGGATTAATAGTAACATCCCTGGTGGCTCAGTGGGTTCAATAAAAATATATTTGGAGACTCATGACTTAATAATACCATCCCTGATGGGTCAGTGAGTTCAGTGATGATATCTTTGTTGACTAATTGGTTAAAAAAAGACACAAAAATGTCATTGTCTTCAACGGCATTGGGTTGAAAAAAGGGAACTGGGTTGAGGTTTTGACATATCCTCTTTTACTAGGTACAGGAATGATATTTCCATCTACGTTGCTGTAGAGGGGCATCCATTTTACATGTTGAATGTTGCTGTGAGGCGTCTATACTTTCCAAAGAGAATAGTAATTAACAACGTTACTTTGACCCATCTTTGCTTGCTAATTTTATGCTTGTTCTTGGTGGCTTTACCCGAATCAACCCTTTTTCTTGCCTGCTGATTTTGGAGGAATATTTCCATGGTTGGCCTGGATTGTTTGCTAACAAGGACAAATGATGCTTCTTGTCTAGCTAGGTGTAGGCCCGATGGCATACCAAGGAACACACAGATGTAGGCTAGTTTAAGACTAGTGCTGAAATCTTCCGGCATAGCCAAAAGGGCTGATGCGCTGTTGGGCCACATTGACCATAACAGGACCCGGCTGCGATCTTTCCTGTTTCCGGCATTACTTCTGGGATTCACCCGGACAAACACCGCTGCACAAAACGATTTTTGTTTTGCTAAATCGTGGCACTTATGTCGGGAACAGGCTGGATTCCTGCTGGGTCCCATTATAATATCACTATAATATATTCCACCAAATGTGCAAGTATGTAACAGGAATATCCAAAAAAAATAAATATAACCCAAAAAATATATGAGCACTAGTAATTTCCTTTAAAAATTATAATTTTATTATGCACGATTAAAATAGTAGATAATTGTATATAACATGATTCAGTAGGAGATAATAAAAAACGCCAAGTTAAGCCTCATTCACGCGTCCATGTTCAAATCCGTGAGCAGGTGGTCAGTGAAGCATCCATGAAGCTGTCCATGAAGGATCCGTGTTGGGTCCGTGTTTTGCCATCCGTGTTGCATCCGTGTTTCACTGACACTGAACAGCTGTAAATTAATTTTCAAAGCATCTCTTCTTAATGATCTGTGAAACACTGACCCATAGACTATAATGGACGTGATGGATCCGTGAACACGGACAAAATAGAGCATGTATCCATTCTGAAAACACTGACTCACGGACCGTGCTAAAAACACTGATGTCTGAATACACACATTAAAATCAATGGGGGCGTGTGGTGTGAAAAACTGATGGGTGAATGAGGCTTTACACTCCATCAATAACAATTCATCAGAAAAATGCCCTCCTTGTACAAAAAAATGCACTATACCAATAAGCCTATTAAAAAAGCCGCAGTACAGAAATAAATCTTTAACAGGCATAAAAATGGCACCAGTTCACATCCAAACATTATTGGAACATCACCAGTATTATAAGCTCAAATGCATGCAGCCTAATGTAATACAATAAGGGTGGAAGAAGGAGCGCATCTAGTAAAGATAACGTCACGGATAATTTTCCATGATGTACTAAGACATACCCAGGGTTGTGGAGCGAGACTGATGGCGTTGGGTCCCATTATAGTCAATGGGCTTTGGAAGTGAAAGGTCGTATCCAGCTATGCCGGATGTGGTGAACTCCAGCAGGCTGTTCCTCTGCCGAAACGGCCTGCTGGAAGATTTTAGTGCTAGTGTGACACCAGCTTTAAGCAAACAGTGGCAGGAAACTTTTAATTTACTCCTTCAATGGCTTTTTATGAGGTGACATTGCAGGTTACAACTGCTCCATCTGTATCGCATTCTTACTTAATGTGCTCTCATTGGACAAGGTCATGAGAAGATTGTCCATACCAAGGAATTCAGTTACATGTTACACCCATGTGTCTGAGATCATTTTCCTTTCTGGAAAATGTGTTCAATCAGTCAGACTGGTGTCAGCATGTCGTGCCTTCTTTTACCACGAGCAAAGATTGAGTTTCTCTAGTCCTATATCTACAGTAAATACCTTGGCCAAGACAGCATGGGTTGTTGCCACCTTCTTGGCTATATCTCTGTGGTGATGTCTAAGGCTTAGGCTAGATGGTCAACATGTGGTGTTGTTACTTGTGTCTTGTCAACTGAAACCTACAATGGGATATCCATACAACCGCTTGGTGTTCCATCTGAGGTCTCCTGAGCATGTTGATAGGAATGACAAGTGGCAACATCATTCTCCATTTTGTAATTCAGTGCATTCTTTTGGGGTACGGCATGGTATGTGTCATGTCTCATTGTGTACTAGTACCCTCCAGGAATCTCATCTACATCAATTACAGGTAGTTATTAGTCTTCTGCTTCGGATGAAAGCAGGTTGAATGTTTGTGAATAAACATATGTTGGGCTTGTAGGAAGGAGCAGAACGGGCCACAGGTGAGACAGTGAGTCATGTAATGCCAGATGCCAGGGAGTGTCAGATCAAGGAGCACAGGGCAACTTTTACCAGAGTGAGGTGACTTCATATTTGGAGCAGTATTATAGTAGTTATATTCTAAGGCTTGGACTAGATGGTCAACATAGGGGTGTTCTTACTTGAGTCTTGTCAACCCAAACCTACAATGGAATATCCATACAACCGCTTGGTGTTCCATCTGAGGTCTCCTGAGCATGTTGATAGGAATGACAAGTGGCAACATCATTCTCCATTTTGTTACCCAGTGCGTTCTTCTGGGGTACGACATGGTATGTGTCATGTCTCATTATGTAGTAGTACACCCCAGGAATCTGCTCTACATCAATTAGAGGTAGTTATTAGTCTTCTGCTTCAGATGAAAGCAGGTTGAATGTTTGTGAATAGACATATACTGGGCTTGTAAGAAGGAGCAGAACAGGGTACAAGTGAGACAGTGAGTCATGTAATGCCAAATGCCAGGGAGTGTCAGATCAAGGAGCACAGAGCAACTTTTACCAAAGTGAGGTGACTTCATATTTGGAGCAGTATTACAGTAGTTATATTCTTGTACATAGGGGCACTATTATAGTAGATTTATTGTACATAGGAGCAGTATTATAGTAATTATATTCTTGTACATAGGAGGCAGTATTATAGTAATTATATTCTTGTACATAGGAGGCAGTATTATAGTAGTTATATTCTTGTACATAGGAGCAGTATTATAGTAGTTATATCCGTGTACATAGGAGCAGTATTATACTAGTTATATTCTTGTACATAGGAGGCAGTATTATAGTAGTTATATTCTTGTATATAGGAGCAGTATTATAGTAGTTATATTCTTGTATATAAGAGTCAGTATAATAGTAGTTGTATTCTTGTACATAGGAGCAGTATTATAGTAGTTATATTCTTGTACATAGGAGCAGTATTATAGTAGTTATATTCTTGTACATAGGAGGCAGTATTATAGTAGTTATACTCTTGTACATAGGATACAGTATTATAGTAGTTATATTCTTGTACATAGGAGGCAGTATTATAGTTATAATATTTTACATAGGATACATTATTATAGTAGTTATATTCTTGTACATAGGAGCAGTATTATAGTAGTTATATTCTTGTACATAGGAGGCAGTATTATACTAGTTATATTCTTGTACATAGGAGCAGTATTATAGTAGTTATATTCTTGTACATAGGAGCAGTATTATAGTAGTTATATTCTTGTACATAGGAGCAGTATTATAGTAGTTATATTCCTGTACATAGGATACAGTATTATAGTAGTTATATTCGTGTACATAGGAGGCAGTATTATAGTAGTTATATTCTTGTACATAGGGGCAGTATTATAGTAGTTATACTCTTGTACATAGGGGCAGTATTATAGTAGTTATACTCTTGTACATAGGATACAGTATTATCGTACTTATATTCTTGTACATAGGAGCAGTATTATAGTAGTTATATTCTTGTATATAAGAGTCAGTATTATAGTAGTTATATTCTTGTACATAGGAGGCAGTATTATAGTAGTTATATTCCTGTACATAGGAGCAGTATTATAGTAGTTATATTCTTGTACATAGGGACGGTATTATTAGTGTTATTTTAGTAGTTTTATTCTTATACCTAGGGAGTTAGCTTTACTGGCAGGTCATACAAAACAAATTCCTCAATACGGGAGGTGCAACCGTAATATGAAAAGCTTTTTCTTATGGTGAAGAAAATAGGGGACAAAAAAAAAAGAAAATCTGTGCTTCATAAGAATTTAGTAAAATGTAAAAATGACTCCACCATGCTTATTAATTTCATCTCGTGAAATTGCTTTTTAGGTTTTCCTTTTGCTCCTGTGTAGCAGCACATACAATTTGAAAGAGCATGTACAGTGTTTTGGGTGTGTAATGGGACACACTCTACATGGATGTAAAACTGTAAAATGTGTAATTAGCTTCTACTAATAACTAAAGAAAAATCATTAATGAAATGTAATAAACCATTAATTATAATCATTGCTTCCTTCCTGCTGTGTGGTCTCCATTATAGGGTTATTCATACTGATGTTTGTCTGTATCATTATAGTAATATCACATTGTAATATATTATCACACATCATACTCTAGTGATATCTGATTCAGCAAAACACATGACCCAGAAATACCGTATAGCCTGACTTGATGGCATTAAATATGACAGGTATGTTAGTGTCAGCTGCAAGATCAGATGTCACAGTAACATGAAATGAACTCTGTATAGAAGATGTTGGTGCAGCCATGTCCTTCATACATTACCGGCTGCTCATGTGAACCTTGACTCTGATCTATCACTCTATGAGCTCATTCACAGGACTTTTTTCTTTTTTGCAGACTGCAAATTGCGGATCCGCAAAATACGGATATGCCTTCCGCATGGTAGAAATGCCTATTCTTGTCTGCAAATATGGGCAACGATAGATGTTCTTTCTTTTTTGCATTGTCACAGAACGGACATACTTTTGCGTCCCCAATTAAATGAATGGGTTCACATCAGATCCGCATAATTGTGAAATGGAATCAGACAGAAATATATGGTCATGTGAATGGGCCCTAAGTGTAATTTGTGGAGGTGAGGTGAAGTGGAGGTGATTATGCAATGTGCCCCCCAGGTTTTAGGAATCCCAGGTGGAGATACGGCCTTAGTAGTTTTGTGTGTGTCATGGTGCTCCTACCTGGATACCGTCTCTCCCCAGAGCTAGGCTCCATAACAATAAAGGGGTGATTGATAGTTGGTGGCATAAGAGTCCAGACTTGGTAAACGTTTAACATCTTTACTTGAATTAACTTGCATCCAGACAATAAGTGGTCTTTCTATTGGCTCCAGCAGCTTTTGGGGTAAACTGGCAGACAAACTTGGATACCTTGCTTGATCTTTTTCTGCTGTGCTAGACTCTGGCTTTGGTATGGACTTTGACAGTTCTGGTACTTTTGAGTGAGGGGCCTTTGGCTGTTGACCCACTCGTAATACTCTGTAAACTGTAAGGAGTCTTGGTTCTCCATGAGCCGCTTCCCTTGGAAGGCTCCTGCTGCAGGAGGGGAGGGGGGAGGCATTCAGCTCACTGCGCCATCTCTTGCGTCTTTCCAACTCCACTATCAACTGTAGACTGACTATAGCTCCCTGCAACCCTTCCCTTGGTAGGAAGCAAGACTAGCTCACTTCTGCCCAAAAAGGGGGAGAATGGAATGGCAAGTTACATTCTATCTAAAGGTACTCTCTCTGCCAGATACACTTCCACCTGGCACTATCTACCAGGCGCATTACTTGAACATGACAGTTTCATAGCAATACTATTAAGGCACAGTGTACGAGGACCTGGACCTGGGATACTACAATTAGATCTGAGATCCTCTAAGCAGGGTTGTCACCATTCACTCTGCTATGAAACTAGGGCTCATGTCCGTTTCGTTTTTTTTTTTTGTGGACCGTATGCATAACCACTCATTCCAATGGGTCCGCAAAAAAAATGGAAGGTACTCCATGTGCATTCCATTTCCGTATTTCCGTATTTCCATTCCCCCAAAAAATACAACATGTCCTATTATTGTCCGCATTATGGACAAGGATAGTACTGTTCTATTAGTGGCCAGCTATTTCTGCAAAATACAGAATGCAGACAGACGTCCGTATGTTTTATGGATCCATTTATTGCGGATTGTAAAATATAAATGGTCGTGTGCATGAGCCCATAATAAGAAAATTGGCTTCCTGACTCCATAGTGCAGTAACAGTCCAAGGCTCATGTAGTAGGTCTGCCACTGCTTGGCTGCAAGTGAATTTTCTGAACCCACAGGAAAATACAAGAAAATGTTGATATACAGGTACAGCATATAAAAAGTTTTGATTAGTGAGGGTCCAAGCTCTGACACCTCAGCTGATCACTAGAACGAGTAGAGATAAATGCTCACATAGTGCATTTTCTCTTCTTGCTGAAGGAGATGAAATTGAGACAAGCTCTTAGACTTTTGCTGAGTCTGTCTCCTGCAGCAAGGAGAGAGAGTGTACTATGTGAGTAAATGCAGAAGACTCCTTCACTGAGGAGCAGACACTTGCCTGGAAGAAATGTATGCTTTACAACAATCACCTGCTAAATTGTCCCATGTAAAGGAACCTTTAGAATCAGCTCAGGACCTGCAGGGTCCAGACTACAGAAGTCCTGCAAGCTTCAGCATTTACAGTAAGCAGAGTGACCTGCACTACAGCTTTAGAGAGGGGGTAACATGCTGAGGGGGTAACATGTTTAGACACCCATCATCTCCGATTCAGGACAGACACAGGACAGTGGATACCTATAGCCACAAATGCCAGCTTATTGCTGTTAGCAAATGGAAATCAGAAGAGAGAGAAGGATTACTCTAGACTGCCATTGTCTGCCATCTTGCCTGCCACCATACCTCATCATCTGGTGATATAGACATTGCACTTTATACAGACGACAGCTGGGTGTGCTGTAATTCATCCTTTGCACTCAGTAAAGAAAAACGTTTGTTGTTCTCTTACCTCTTC
This sequence comes from Rhinella marina, assembly GCA_900303285.1. Classification (NCBI taxonomy): domain Eukaryota; kingdom Metazoa; phylum Chordata; class Amphibia; order Anura; family Bufonidae; genus Rhinella; species Rhinella marina. The sequence goes on along the minus strand of ONZH01014046.1, from coordinate 21,567 downwards.
CTGATTCCTTCACATGATCTTTTCACTGCACTGAATCCCAAGGAGTGATGGCCTGAGGGATTACCACTCCCATCCTCTGCATCGGCTTCTCAGGGGCTTGCTACTAATGTCTCCAACAGCAGAACAGAAAAATATGTCTGTAAGTAAAAAATAAGTAGCAGACTTTGGCTGCTGTTCTAGCTTCCGATTTACTGATATTATTCCAGGTTCTTGTTGTATGATTAGTCCAGGGAAGAAGGATTGCTAGGACCTCTTGGAAAGTGAGTAAACCACTGCAGATCAATTATTAAATGGGTTTTTCAGGACTTACTTATTGATGACCTATACTTAGATAGGTAGTCAATAAGTAAATTATGGAAAACACCTTTAACTCCCTTCCCTACCCTAGACTACCAGGAACTGCTCAAGATAGCAAAAGAGCAAGTGAATAAGAGCAGCACTGCAATAATCAGGGCCTACACAGTGTATGGAGCTACTACTAGTGAAAACAGCTGGATGGCATGGACACAATGAGTCAATCTGATATTGATGACCTATTTCAAGTCATCAATGAGTAAATCATGGAAAGCCTCTTGAACCCCCACAACTAACCTAGTGTGACAGGAACACTAACATTAGCCCCTTCATTGTCCTGTATCACTAGGAATACAAGCATTAAACCCAGCAGTACCCAATACTACCTTGGAAGTAGACATTAATCGCTTAGTACTCAATACCACCATTGAAGCAGGCATTAATACCACTACTCTAGAACACCACTACGCCACCAATACCTGTGGTCAGGGGGTACACCACACTGTCCTAGCATCTAGCAATATTTTGATGCTGGTGGCTTGGGCACTGACGTGTCTGCTCCACATTCAAATCTATTGGCTTCTATTGACTGAGATACAGTTGAATACTGTAGCGGGGCATGGGAGCGGGTGGCTTCATGCTCCTCTTTTTACCCTCATAGGCCACTAGGCCTAAAGGTTTTGAGATTACAATCATGGAAACTTACATTAAAGGTTTCTGGCAGCGTGCATGCTCAACTTCTACTCCATTCATTTGGGGGATTCGGTGCCCCCTGATCCTGTGATCAGTGCTGGACTCCCTTTGTTCAGGTACTTATCTCCTATACCAGGGATCAGCAACCTTTGGCTCTCCAGCTGCTGTGAAACTACAACTCCCAGCATGCACACTTTCTTGGCTGCTCTTGTAACTCCCATAGAATTGAAAGGATGATTTTGGGAGTTGCGGTTTCAGAACAGCTGAAGGTTGCTGATCCTTCCACTACTCTAGACCACCAGAGAAGTCTGAAATTGGTATGAAATATTAATTTCCATATTTTCTGGTGAATGCATTCAGTCCAGTATGTCTTATTTCTAAAAATATAGTTTATAATATTCATATCACTATGTAATAACATATTTTTGACAATTTATTGTAGCAGTGCCTTATCTCACATATTCAGACACAGCTCCACTGAAATGACTGGCTTTTCTAACCTAGCCATTGTTATCATCTGACATCAGAATTTCCCTAAAATGAAGATGAAATATCCATTTAACTACAAAGAAAAACAGGTTCCTCTTTTCTCATTAAGCAGGATGTTCCCCCACTTTACTCTCATATACAGAGTATTGTGCATCGCTTTTTGATTGACAAGTTGGCACAGCGACAAACCTTGAAAAAGAGGAATTTGGTCTGTAATGAATATCCAAATGGCAGAATTCACACTTGCTGTACAAGACGTTAATGTCATGTGACTCCATGTTGTCAGCCTCAGAAATTAAATAATCATGCCAAAGGGGATGTAGAAAGTATTGAGAAACAATCGGTTGTATAATCCACGTTCCATCTGCCTTGTAAAGCTTATATAAGACACCAGATAAACAATTGCGAAATGCTGCAACTGCCAGGACGTCTACAATGGACCCCATAAAATGATATCTGCACTCGGAATTAAAGGGACTGTTTCACAAACTTTTTATAGGGAAAATGTAAATTAACCTGCAGGTAGCATGTTATAGAGCAAGAGGAGCTGAACAGATTGATATAAAGTTTGTTGGGGAAAAGATTCAGCATAAGGATGGGTTCACAGTAAAGTTATGCCATTCCGTTATAGGTTCTGTTTATAACGGAATACAACGGGATCTGTGACGGAATGCAAAATGGAAGCCTTTAAGAGGCTTTCTGTTTTACTCCTTCCTAATAGAAGTCTATGGGCAAGCATAATGGATCCGTCTGGTTTCATTTATGCAGGACAGAAAAAAAAATCCTGTCAACGATCCCTTTTCACCTTTACAGATCCCGAGATTTTGTACATAGCCAAGAATGCATATAAGAGGCGAGAGACTCTATACATAGAATTAATGAGACTGACCACATCCTTCCAGTAACATATAGAAGATACCGGGTTGCAGCTTACATCTTACACACATGGGAGAATCTCTTATACCTATCTTATGGAGGAGAACTGGAGTTCTATATACCCTGTGTAATAAGTATAAATTAGATAAAAATGTGGTTCACTGAGGGACAGTATGGGGATCCATTGCAAAATTTCTTCCCATTGATTAGGTTCTTTAAGTCCAATGCCCCCTTTCCACTCTAGTTGCATCTGCGATGGGAATGTATCCAGCCCTTAAAGAAGAACTCCCATAAAAATGTTTATTCTCTGAACTGTTAGAAAAGTGCAGGATCTAAACTGTAGTGAAGGTAATTTTCTTACCAGTGACTGTAGTTGTGAGATATAACGTCCCTTCTGATCCCCAGCTGTGTCACGTGACCAACAATCTGACTTTCCAAATAACACAGCATCTTATGTGTGGGCAGGAAACCAGTTTTTTTCTATGTATTCCTATGGGAGCCTCAATGTTAGTCTAATGGGAATGAATAGAGAAGTAGCTGACTTACTGTCCTGTGTCAGTTGGAGTGTTCATCAGATTCATGCCATATTTTGACAGAAACAATACAGTATTGTAACAATACAGACAATTCAAGTGCAGTTATGTTCTATTATGAAACCATTATGCCCATTTAACCTGTTACTTCCATACAATAGTTTGGACTAAATTCATACAAGTACCTCTCAGTGTAATCACTTATACCGATATCCTCTTAGGTTGTGGGAGGTTGTGTGGCCCTCATTTATGGGTGCTATAATTCAGTTGCAAAAGCTGCACCCTATATTGGTGTGTCAATGGATAATAGACAAGTTTTCAGTATACAGTAGACAGGATAAGAATGATCCTATTGCATACTGTGTTGTCTATGTATAACAACAGTAGGCAGTAAGGTACAACCATTATAAAGATATATTAAGACATTTACTGATGGAGCAAAGTGACTGTACAGACAACCTTACAATAAAATGATTTTTTTCAAGATCTTCAGAAAGATTGAAAATATGATTTATTATGCAATCATGTATTTTCCTGTGAAAAAGCAGTTAATAGGCCATAAATACCCACGAGTAGATGTGAAGACTCGATTTGCAATGAATCCGAATTTCCTTGCGCTTTGTGGTAACAAATACATTTTTCCTAAAATGGCAGCTGCACGTGTTACAAAGTAAAAGTAAGAAGTACAGGAACGCAAAGTGGTTAGGATATCTACTGAAAGGATAATTAGGCATCATCTGTGATACAAGTGGTTATGTTACTTTACTATGTTCTATTCCAAAAGGAATGTGTATGGATAGGAAGTAGTTAACTGGCAATTATTAGTTACAGTTGCTGGGAAGTGGGCTCGGCCCATTTCCCCTGGTTAGTGAGTCTGTTAGTAAGCAACCCATAGTGAAGATCTGTCTTGTACGTGCTGTTGCAAAGTAGGCCAAGAAAGAATCCTTCTCTAGAGAGGCACCATTCCTATAAATGAAAGCTGCCAGAAAACAACTTTGCTAAGAACCTATTCTTGAGGAAAGATACAATGAGTTATTGCAGAAGGTTGAGGACTATTTAGGGGCCGTGCTTGTACTGAGTCAGTAAAGGTAACACATTCATACGGCTCTAGACTTTACTGTCCATGGTTTGGGTTATATTGCTTCAGGCTCCCGCCACACTTCTAAGACGGACTGCCATATGATCTAGGACTGTACCCCATAGTTGGGCATTGAAGAGAAACATTGAGAAACTGCATTTGTCATTTATGAAGATTGCTAGTATCTATGGAGAGAGGGACTCAGGGATGACCACCATTATAATAGCCCCTTCCTACAAGTCTTTGGGAAAAGCCTACTCTGGAAGTATTTGAAAACTGTGCATACTGCTCAAGTTTGTAATGTAACCTCCATAATTCATTCAGTAATGAAGAAACTTTACAAGAAGGCTCGTGCCCTTCCACCCACTGCAGGCCCAGCCTGGAGGGATAGGGGCTGGAGCAGAGTTAGGACTGCAACCACCCTCTTTGACTCAGCTCTAGCGAGCCACAGGTAGTTGTAGCAAGAGGGTAGGACTTCCCGGTGGTGATCCCCACTCTAACACTCCCTTAGGCCGTGCAGTGACTTGAGAGAACGCCCTTTATTCCCAGGGGCATACTTTGGTATTTGGAGTTCCTGCCTGGTGGTAGTTGGAATGCCTTTGATGTTGAACAGTTGGCAGTGTGCAAGGCAGGAGGGCAGATGCAGCGGCCAGCGGATAAATGGTGAAGTAAGTAACCATCAAATAAAATATTTTATGTCATTCAGAGGTTTCATATGATGGCTTAATGATGGCTTAATGAGTCTACTGTTTTAAGGTACTGAATGGCCTACATCAAAGGGGCCTATGGGCCTCTCTGATGGCTTACCTTATCTTAGGTGAATATACAGAGGTTCTATTATGTCTAAGGGGCTTTGAAAGGGATCTACTGATGTTGCAGGATTATCTTAAGGGACATCATGGGATCTACTGATGTTGGCCTTATGGCCTCTAATATATATATATATATATATATATATATATATATATATATATTTTAACACTGTACTTTTTGTTTTACAAGACTGGGGGGAAAATGTCAGTGTGTCTTATTGAGTGTGCACATCCCATAGTCGGACTGGCCATAGAGCCACAGGGAAATTTCCTGGTGGACCAATGCCCAGAAGGCCACCTAAGCCCTCCTCTTGACTGCCACACAGATACATAAAGATCTGCATTTTAACTGAATTGTGGTATCTAGTCTGCTGAGGTAGTATTTTGTACTGCACTGTGGTATTGCTGGCCCTGGCTATTTCTTTTTCCCCAACTTCTGTCAATTTGGACCTGCCTATGACATGGGGGCCACTTTTAGGTTTTCTTTTCTAGGGCCCCTTAAAGTTCCCAGTCCACCCCTGGTGCTTCCATTATAAAATTTTGGAAAAATGCATGAACAGAGTGGTGCACAATATAAAACAAGTACTTTTAAGTTAAGGAAACATTAAGGAAACATTTATTAAACTCAACAAATGAGAAGAAAAAAACTAGAGACCAATGTCTAAAAATGTGACATTTGATGTATTTCATAGCTTGTGGGAACCTCCAACGTCTTTTTAGGGGGTACCTGAAATTATGGCCCACAACATCATGGGGTCAACTTTATGAAGGGCCTGATGTTTTGAACATGGTCAATGACTTTCATTTTCTTGAATCCACTGATATTTTATGTCATGGGGCCATGGTGCTGGGTTCCTGTATCTTAGGTGAATATTCAGACGCTGTCTTATGTCTTTCTGGCTTTAAAAGGGATCTTCTGATTATCTTTAGGGGTCATCATGTCCTTGGGGCTTCTTGGTTTGCCTACAATGTATTGGGAGGCTTTGTAATGGCCTCGGATGCCATGGGAGACCAACTATTTGTTAGGGTCCTTATTCCTCCTGCCCAAAGGCAGCAAGAAAGAGAATTGGTAAGTATTTTAGGCCATAACTCAGCCATGCCAAAGACCATGGTTGTTCCTTTTCTCCACTAATCCCTTCAGCATAGCTGGTGTCTTTGGCTGTTTCCTGAATCTTTACTGTAATGTTCTTCCATCCAGCCATCCACATTTGATGATGAAACATCATAGAGGATATTATTGTCCTCTGGATCATGATTTCTGAATCTTCCTCTTCAGTTTAATCCTCCATAAATCCTGGAGATGTTTATATACTGATGGTGCTTGAATGTGTCTCCCAATTTCACATTCAAGATTGTGCCAGTAACAAATTGTCGTCATCCCATCCCATCCCATCCCTTAATCTTCATCCTCACTGTAATCCTGTATAATTCCTGGAGATGTCGTCTGATGGTGCTCAAATGTGTCTGACAATTTGCCATTCAGGGTTGTGCCTGTAAGAAATAGGTGGCAGCTCATCATCGGAGGCATTTACATCTACCTCCTCCCCAGCCAAATCCACCATGAAATCTGGAGCTGTTGATCTGATGTCCTCCAAAGGTGCTTGAAAGTACCTGACAATCATTGTCTTCTGCCTGTAGGAAACAGTCTCCAATTCAAATCCATTTGAAGATACTGCCGTATAAGCGAAGTGATCCATCTCATAATCCATGTGCTGTAAAGAAAGAACACAATGAGGGAATCAGTAACATAATCATCTTCTTGTAAGATATGAAAGTTAGCAATATACTGTATTTTTCAGACCATAAGACACACAACTAATCAGAAGAATAAAAATAGGGATTTTTTTTACTCTAAACATTTCCTGTTACCACATCAATTTGCCAGCCACAGTGCCCCCTCACTTTTTCAGCAGTCATGCTTGGTCAGTCAGTGATGGTATACAGTATATACAGAGCGGAGATGATAGATAGTGAGGATATTCAGTATATTCAGAGCGCAGGTGATGGCGGACAGTGAGGGTATACAGTATATACAGAGTGGAGGTGATGGGGACAGTAAGGGTTAACAGTACATAAAGCCGGAATTAGATGCACAAGAAGATTTTGGCACAGTACAGAGAAGAAAATTTGCATCTAATAGTACAAAAACTACAATATATATGACAGAGCTGAAGAGAGAGAAGTTCTAGCCCTGATGATCCTTATCCATGACCATGTAATAAATCATGTAGAAAATCCAGTACTACATGTAAAAAGTAATAGTTAATAACCTGACTATAGAGGAGCAGAGATCAGGAGAACATTGCTGCCACTTCCCTATAAATGATCTCTGGTAAAGGACCGCCCTAAAGCTGAGAAATAATAAGAATGGAGGTGTAAGAGGGAACGTCCACTGATGGTCTTCACAGGGAAGGGTTCAGTGGAAGAATGGGATGAGAAACTGATCAGATAGACGACATAATATGTAGAGAAGAGAAATACTGTCTACTTACAGCCATTCCAGGTGATAAATGACACTGTATGAAAAAGAGACGTCAAGTAGTGATGTCATAACTGAGTAAAATCTGCATTATGACCTCAGCAGCAGTTGACCAGAGATGCTGACACCTCTTCTGTCATAGACCACAAAGCATATGGAACAGTGAAGCATCTTTCATGGAGCCAGACCACACAACTGGTATGGGGCTCGGCAGGAGGGTTGCCCGGCATTGAATTCCTTCTTCCATTTCTGAAATTAAAACACTGCATTTCAAAGCAGCCACCTCTAGGGCGAGTGCAGTGCAAGGAGGTTTTACAGCTTACATTGCAGTCAACTGTAACTGTATAAATTCCTTTGCGCTGAGCTCCCCCTGGCGGTGGCTTCAACCAGACAATTTTATAATACACTGTACGAGGGAGTCCACAGACAAAGAGCTGTTTTGAAGATTTAGATATTTCTCTGTATTTGTGCCAGTTGTGTGATGGTTTTGAAAGCGAGCGCCATATTTATGAAGCACCTGTTCCTCTTTTTCTATATATTGGTCAGATGATATGGATGAGGAGAAGACTTTCTTTTATTATAATTTATCTTTCAATACAATTTCTTCTACTTAATGAAAAAAAAGTAAATTAGTCAGAATTCTCGGGATCACGCAGTCTCTTTAATTTCACCAATATGTTATGTTCCGCACCCCCCTGGTGATACGTAAGGTCAGCTTGGCACAGTTTTACACAGACACCCCCTGTCTACATGGGCACAGGGAGGCACGTGACCTCTGGTGTGGCACAACACTCGCTCACAACCCTGACAGGTTGAGAGAGCCCTTTCACTGCCCCAATGAAACAGAGCCCTGCCAGGCCAGTAGACTGCCACCAGTTTGATAGAAGTCCGGTCCGTTAATGGGATTATATCAGGCCAGAAACAATCTCAAGTAGCATGTAACGTTAAACCGAGACAGGGGCTTGTGGATTTGTAGATCGAGATAAAAGAAAAACCCAATATTAAAGGGTATATTCAATTGCATTAAAGGGAGTCTTTCACCTGATCTGAGCGTCATAGACACACATTAAAACAGTACCTTATTATATGTCCCTCGCTGAAATCCTCTAAAAAACACTTTTATAAGTTATGTAAATTAGCCCCCGCAGGTGCCCGGGAGCCTGGTTATTCAAGAAGGTGCCCAAGCCCCCGGACGATTTGAATTGAAAACCCCTCCTATTTCCCTGCTCTTGTCCGCCCACCTTTAGCATACTATTCTCCTCCTCCGGTTCACAAATCCAGTCCCCGGAAGCTGCCCCGCTCTTCCATTCCCTGCTCTGCGCACTGTGGGCAGAGGCGCACAGGATTCTAGTGCGCATGTGCCAGTTAGCTCTCCCCAATCTGGCCGAGCCGTGGGCAGAGCAGTGTGCAGTCGCTGGGAACTAGATTTGTGAACAGGAGGAGGAGAATAGTATGCTAAAGGTGGGCGGGCAAGAGCGCGGAGATAGGAGGGGTTTTCAATTCAAATCGCCTGGGGGCTTGGGCACCTTCTTGAATAACCAGGCTTGCGGGGGCTAATTTACATAACTTATAAAAGTGTTTTTTGGAGGATTTCGGCGAGGAACATATACAATAAAGGTACTGTTTTAACGTGTGTAAGGTAGTCTATAGCCTGATCTGAGCACTCTATGATGCTCAAATCAGGTGAAAGACTCCCTTTAAGGGCACTCTAGACAACAACACTATATACACAGAGAATATATACAATGGTCAGAGATGCAAATACAGTTGGTAGTACAATCTGAATTAGCAGATAAGGTGAAAGTCAGTTACTGGATAGATGTGTAGGCCTTGGTGCTGCAGTCACATGGGAGGCAGTGATGCCAGCGAGGTTCCTGGTCTCTTCCAACACGATACACATAGTAACCTCCCTTCAGAAGAAAGACCCTGGCTACTGCCCCACACGGGCAATTAAACCCTTGGTCGACAACTCCCCTTCCCTTTGGTATGGTAACAGAAACTCCAAAAACCCAGTATGGATCTCCTCACCGGAGGATCATAGGGAGGTGGTTCTGGTGCCAATGAATATGGCCGGTGCCTGGTACATTTGGAGAGCAAACAGAATGTTGCTACTTGGCTTCTACTGTAAGTTCTCCATATCTCCCCTTCTCTGGGTCCTATAAGCGAGGTAGGCCCAGGCGAATGTTTGGCTCGTTCCCGGAATCTTGATGATGCACCCGTAGCGGGTGCAATGAGAGGGAACTGCCATATCGCCACTCCCTATCATTGTATTCCTCAGATGCGCTGTTCATACATGATCGTGGCATCTGTGAGTAAAAACTAATTACCTCCTCCATTTGCTCGTGACAGGCCGGCCACTGCCATCTTGCTTGAAGATCTGGCGCGAAATCTTGTGTGGCCCGAGATGACGTCATCACACCGGCCAGCGTGGTGACGTTATACGTCACCACGCACGGGATTTCAGCTAAGATATTCAAGTAAGATGGAGACGGCCAGCCCGTCGCGAGCAAATGGAGGACGTAAGTATGATTTTTTTTGTTTTTTTACACTATTTCAGGTTAAATCAATTTGGCTTTGCGGCAAATCGAATTTATCCTGAAATTCGGATCAAATTCCACTTTGTTGGATTCGATTTACTCAAACTATTCCTGTACATCGGGGCAGTATTATTGTAGTTATATGCCTGTATATAGGAGGCAGTTTTATAGTAGTTATATTCTTGTACGTACTGCAGGGAGCAGCCTATTCTATAATAAAATATCTGTATAAGAGGCACTAGGAATCTTAGGAGTGTTACTATGCCATTGGTGTTAATATTAGTTGTAATTGTGTTCTATGTATTTTTGGCACCACCACAATTGTCTGAAAACGTATTCATATTTTTATTTGTGTCTTCAGTATCCATGAATAATAGCCATTTCCCTATGTGCCTGCTGACATTGCTGTCCTATTCCATGTAAATAGCTCTCATTACGCAAACAGAATAAAACTTTCTCTGCAGCATTTTTTAGGCTGTTGGAGGCCGTTCAGAGGCTGCAGGAAGCGACTGTGACTGGATTCAGGCAGGTTAAAGGTGAACAGATGAACAGGACAACTATAAAGAGGACTGAAAGATGCCCAGGAATCAAAGTAAACACATGACTAGAGCTCTTCCGGGAATGTGCTGACACAGGGACACCCGGCTCAATAATACAACACTCATATTCTTTCCAATCAGCGGGTGCATTTGGCAATTTCTACCGCAGGATTCAAGAAGAAGGGAACTGACATATACTCAACCAAAATGAATGCACTGTAAGGGAGGAAAGTAAAGAATTCAACTGTTTTATGCCATCACTAAAATCTTAAGGAGAACTATTAACAGGAAGGGTATTATATGTGTGCTATAAGTCTAAGTACAAAAACTGTGCAAAAAAAAAACACATGTGATATAATGTGATTTTGTTGAAGCCAGTACCATACAAAATGTGGGGTGTAGAGAGTCAAAGAGCCCATTTGGTTGCACTGCGTTCTCACGAGCCCAGGATCTTTGCTTGCAGCCCCAAGGCATGACAGTAATTAAAATACACAACTTGCCTTAGCATTAATTTGGACCTGTAAGCCTATGGTACTTTAATCTTTCTCATCTTCCAGTTGACTGTAGGCCCTTCAGGCCCTCCAAAACAATTGCCGTATTTTTTTGACTATTAGACGCACCAGACTATAAAACTATAAAACTGACCTAGGATTATCATCACACCTCAGATCAGACCCCGAATCCTACTCAGACCCCCAAATCAGACCCCAAATATCAGACCCCAAAGCGCTATCAAACTTCATATCAGACCGACAGAAGTTGTTAAGGCATCTGATTAGCTCAGAGCACAGGCTAGTATCACACCAATATAACCTGTCTAATCAGGAAGCATAGAGAGAGAAAATGTATATTTTCAAAAGGCATTGGTGTTGTGCAGTGGGTGTGGAACCACTGTGTCAACCAAAAAGATTAGATTTGGGACTACTAAGGGAAATATCCCTGGCAGTCATCTAGAATTCAATCTTCAAACCCTGTACAAGGATCTGAACTTTGCTGCAGTGGAACCACCAGGCCGCTACCTCATGGAGTTCTCTCTGTTTGATTGACTGCTGACCCACACGGGTCAAGAGACACTAATGTGAAGGCCGAGGTTCGGGCAGGCAATCCGATATACAGTCCGAGGTAGTGGCGGGCAGCTCAGGGTCAGTATGGAGGACAGGGAGTGGTCAGGTCAGGCAAAGAAGGATCAGATCTGGAAAACAGGCAGAGGTTTGTTACACAGGCAAATGTAAATCAGTGTACCTTAGCAGGACACTAGAACTTAGAGTATTAGGACCCAATTCTTAGGTACTTTTCCACAGGGGAAGGTGCCTTAAGTACCCCAAGGTGGCCAGCCATTGGCTGGTAAAAATCAGGGTGCACACACACTGACCCTTTAAGAGCCTGGGGGTGTGAGTTTGGGACTTGAGAGTGAGAAAGGTTGAGTCAGCAAGCTAAACACAGCCTGCATGAAGGGACACAGCTGTGACCCCAGACTGCCCTATTAAAAATAGTGATGAAAAGACACCTCAAAAATAAGCATTGCACAGGTTTTAATGCACAGTACCCCCCATAAGAGTGAAGAAAAATGGTTTGGTTCTTATGGAAACCTGATGTAAAACTGTGTGTATGTCAGTGATGCTTAGAGTGAAGGACCTGCAAGCTTCTGTTGGCTAATACAGGTCATGTGGTGTTGCCATATTTGCATTTTTTGTGAATATTCTCAAAAACGGTAGGTCCTAGAGAACTGAAACCCTGTCTAAAACCTTTCTTAGTACCTGATTTATCTATGTGCCAAATTTATATATATATTCATATAAATATATATTTATATATGTAGTGATTTTTCATATAAGTAATGTCCGGGAATGTGCTGATTGATTTTGTAAGACTGTCCCAGTACCTACAGCTGAAGTTGTAAGTGCAGTACATGGCGGATCCAAGGACAGTGTTTGAGGTTGTAGTGACCATTTTCCTATCATAGTCCTATGATATGGGCAGGCGAGGGCCTATGGTGCCACCTTGCAGCAAAGATTGGAGGCACAATATAAAAAGAAACATAGTTTAAATGCTAAGTGAATCAAAGCTGTGATGTGCAGTGATCACTATAGCACATATGGGTGCAGGAACTTTTACTGTTGGAGGACCTGTGGTCACAAGGCTAGGAAGGTCCTGAACCTGGGGATGTAGCTGCAAAGCTGCATAGAAGAGGACAGTCTAAGCTGTTCTGTGGGTTTGGATGTCTTTGCTTGTTTAGGGATCCGGTATTTTGGGGGGCATGTATTTATTAAGGGGTTCTGGTCTTGAACCTGTATTTCAAGGTTCTTATCTGGGATCTATTTTCATACAGAGGGTCTGAGGTCTATAGTTATTTTGGAGGTGTCGATTATGTTGGGGTCTAATCAGTGGTCTGTTGTCTGATTTGGGGTATTTATTTTAGAGTAACACTGTAAAGGTTTAATTAAAATGGTTAATATAATGCTACTAACTTAAATGATGTGATTTACTGTTAAACCACTTATTTCTCTGTGCACCTAATGACAATGTTTGGCAATATATATTTAACACTGGCACTCTTGGTTAGGTAACCCAAATGATGGACTTATCTTGCCCACTGGTGAGAGAGTCTGAACAGAGCAAAGGAAAACACCTTGATGTGCAAGCTCTTGAGAGTCCAAAGAACCTTTATCTTTGAGGCTATAGCTGCCGGAGAAGATACTTTAACATCAGAGTAACCCTGAAAGGAAGAGAACATAGAAGGTCTAGAACCAATCAGGCTGTGCGTGATGGCCACCATTGGACTGGCCGACCATAGTGCTCAAGGATCACCCAGTGGTCCCAGTCTCTGATAACAGAGTGGGCCCCAAAGGTACAAAGAACTAAAACAATTGAAGCTACCTTTGGAGCCAATAAATTGCCACTAGACTTTATTAATTGTATTGGGGTGGGGCCCTGATGATAGAAAAAGTAACTTCCAGTTATGGTTTGGGACTTTGCTGCTGTGGAAAGGGTACCCTCAGGGACTACTACCCCCTTCATTGTCACTGCCCATACACAGACATTAATAAAAGTATGCTCTGATATATACTTCAGGACTGCCTCGATTGCTGCTATTTGTGTTGCAACTCTCATCATCTACTCAGTATAGGGAGACTTTATTTATTCTAATTAAACAGGGCCTGGTCATTGTCTCCACCATTCACCACCCCTCACTCTTCTTAACCTCCTGCCATACACCTTGCCAAACACCCACCTTTAAGGGCACCCAGAAAGTCAGGGAGTGCCCAGAGCGAAGGAAGCAGGGGCAGACTTGGAACTTAAAGTTGCCTTGGAAAAAACTCAAAGTGGCCCCAACGTTGTAGTTAGGTCTGAATTGACATAAGGAACAACACAAGTAGATTAGGCCAATACATGTTGGCAGGGTCAGCAATACAATAGTGCAGTACAGAATACCATGCCAAAGAACAAATACCACAATACAGAACACAATATACCTCCCCAGAAGCTGTCCCTCTGTGGTGGCCATCAATAGCTGCCACGTTCTGTCCTCTTTCTTGTCTAATTGTCTATAATTAAGATATGGAGCAGGGAGCTTTGGAGGTGAGATTTGGTCCACAGCACCAAGCAAGCCCTACCTTCAGCATGCTAAATGGACTTCCTCTAATAATGACCCCTATAGTGCCCCCAGTAGTATGTAGCCAGACAGTAGTAGTGAGAAGGGATTGGGTGGCTCTGTGGGCATTGGCCCACTGGGAAAATTCCCTGTAGGGTCTATGGCCAGGCCACCCCTGGAAGAAAGGGCAAAGGCCCAAGGAGCGCCAGAGGGAAAACTGTTATGATGAACTGTGAGTACTACTGCCATCATAGCCACTACCACTCCTCCCATCCTTGCCTCATATGTGGTTAGGCTTACGTCTGCATGCATCTATGGTTTTCAATGGTGTACAGATACATTTCCTATATTCATACATAGTTACGTGTTATAGTCATGAATGCCAATGCTCAGTGCCCCATGTATCCCAGTTATCCTTACAGCGGGAACCAAGTTCTTATGAAACAGGGAACCTCAGCGGAACTGCCCAGAGATCATTATCTTTTTGGGTCTTTACCAGATCGCTTGAAGTAATGCTGTAATGAAGCTATGGAAATAATCATTTGATGAGTAAAACGTTTCATCTGTTCAGATCATCCTGAGATTTCGCAACCTGACAATGAAATCATGAAGGCGCAGCACATTGCCCTGCTATTGTGAGATTACAGCTACTGTTTGTATAACAGATTAATAAGCACAGTGTCAGGTGTCTTTAACTTCGAGGGAGCGTCCTGATGTAGGTGTCGGTTTATTACTGGAATAACTTTTCATGTCGACAATCTGTCTATGTGCCACAAGTCAGTCCACTGTTATCAATACGTTTCTTAGAGCTGTATCTAATAGGAAATGTGTGTAATAGTAAAGCGTTGTAGGGAACCTATAAGAACCCCTATGGTGCCCACTCTGGGGGTACACACGATGATTTCAGCGGTCAGTTAATGTGAAGTACAGGGTGGCCCACGAAAAAGTAGCCAGCCTCCCAAATCTCCAAATCAAACTGCCTAATAGTAAATCTCTCCATAGCAACATATCAGAGCTCAGCTTTCATTTTTTCAGAGCCCTTGTAGGAACTGAAAGCTGAACTCTGATTGGTTGCTATGGGCAACTAAGACCAATTTACTATTAGGCAGTTTGACTTGGACATATTGGAGGCCGGCTACTTTTTTGTGGGCCACCCTGTAGTTCGTGAGTACATAGCAGGGCTGTGGGATCCATAAGCCAAACATCTGTGGATTTCGGCCCCATTTCTGACTCCAGGTACTTCATATGTGGCTCCTGTATAATAATTCCCAATGGACTGTAAAAAAATTATGGAAATTTCAGACTTTTCAGTGTCTTCATCGCCAACATGTAATATTATTATTATTATTATTATTATTATTATTATTATTATTATTATTATTATTATTGTGAGACCAGAGATATTATCAGTATACTGTATTTCTACTGACTTCGACTCGGTGAGTGTTTCAACTCCAGAACCCACTTACATATTAAACTATGCTGCCCATGGTCTACAAGAAGTCTAATGATACACATGATATGCAGGTTGGCCCCACCCTCCAGCTGCTAATTGTCAGGTTTCTCCCTATTACTGTGAATATTACTTTATTGCATAGGGAGAAATCTGTCAGTCCGAATCTGAAGGGGTATTATCATTAGACTCACACTACACAATTTATCATGTAAGTACTCAAAAACAATAAAAGGGGTTGTCTGACATTAAAATTGCCCCCAAAGCCAGGAAATGTCATAAAATAATAAATTAATGTATACTAATGTATATCATTTTCCACCTCGTCCCCTCCACCCTTGGCTGCTGCAGCCAAAACATCATGGGGTCATTTACTAACCAGAATGCGACTTTTCCCCTCTCATGCCAGGTCTACAAATGTGGGTGTGGCGTAGGTCATGTACCATTTTCTATACCTGTTTTAGGCGTAGAAAATGGTCTAAATGTAAGACAGCAAGGAAGCTGTCTTACATTTAGAAGCGACGGTGGATCTGCCGAAGTTAAATAGAGGCCAACACCTCTACATAACTCTGGGAGATCCACTGCCAGCTATAGAGGATATTAAGACTGGCGTCTAAAACACCGGTCTTAATAAATGACCCCCCATGTTCTTATACACCAGACACTGCTGCAGAAAATCAGTAACCTCAGCTGAGATCAGTGATTGGTCAATGCTTCAGCCAAACAAGCAAAGCCCAGCAAGATGGATCAAGAGAGGTGATGATGGGTGCGGTGTGGGGATGAAATGAGTGAAGTACACATTCTTTTATTATTTTAGGAGGATTGGTGGTTTCAGGGGGCATTTTTTAATAAGTTGGACAACTCCCAATGGACAGACCTCTGAAATCTTTGCCCTTTTAAAAAGGATCATCACCCCCAAGAAATCTGATTATTGTTCCAGTAGGAGACATAGATATATGTCATTTCCCAACTTTTAAGCCTTATTTCCCTTCTCTTTCATAAGACTGAGGATAATTTGGCTTCAAGATGAAGGTCTTGTTGTTGCTATATGTGTTCAAAGCAGCTTGTAGAAACTGCTTGGATGAAAAGGCTAGCCGAAAAAGCCTTGAACTTCATACAGTGAAGAAAAATGCCACAAAAAGCACATTGCTTGTAGCATATTAAATTTTGGCTTTAACCTAACATCTGGGTGCAGTTTTGTAAACCCTTCAAAAAGAATGCAGGAGTACATGTCAGAAGAACACAGCAAAAAATGTTTTTCCCATAAAATGCTATACATGAAGCCACACAAGGATGGCTTCACACGCAGTATTTTTAGAAAAAACACCACTGGTTTTTTAATGCAGTTTTCAGACCCAAAAAAACAGGATTGTAAGAGCAGGAAGGAGGCATACAAGTGTTACCTCATAGCTGAGGTTGAGAGGTAGCAAGGCTGACATTGTGTTTCTTGCCTCGCCTGGTTATAGCACCACATCCTATCGATTAATTGCTATCTTGCTCTGGTTCCTGTTTTCCACCCTGGTCCTAATTTCTTGCCCTCACTGCACTGTGGCATCAGGTTGGCATCTGATCTGGGGACTATCATTCCTGTCCTGTCATTCATTGCAGGCTACACACTTGCCAAACTCCCAATATATCACAGTACGGAACTGTACCTGCCGTGGACACCAAGCAAGTTAACTCTCCCTGGTTTTTGCTGGCTCATTTTGTCCCATTTTGTCCCAAGCTGAAGATAAGTCCACCTAAAATATTCCTTGACATGGATTTACCAGGGCACAAGTGTTTTAGGAAATCTCTTTTATGATATAGCTGAGAACATACGATTGAATGTGGAATAAATAGTTTTCTAACCCAATTCCTCTTCTATATGACCATGAAGCTCCTATTGTTTTGTTTTCATTATCACAGCCTGAGTGTTTGTCACGGTACTACTATCACCATACCTAGAAGCTGTGTGATTGGTATACCCATAACTATTGTAGAGCAAATCTTAGCCAAACGAATTGGCTTCGATCCAAATTTCAAGAAAAATTTGATTCACCGCAAAGCCTAATTTCTTTGTGCTTTGTGATAACAAATATAATTTCCTGAAACACACTCACTCCCCTGCCGCCAGCCCACACATCCATCTTACCAACTTGCTCCTCAGGGCACCGTTGCGCAGGTTGGTGGCTTCACTTGCTGCCCTCTACTGCCGCCAGCCCGCTTTTCACAGGTCAGCTGATTGGTGGTGAGTGCATCCTGCTACTCACACTTCCACCAATCAGCTTCCTTCCTATCTCCCGCCGTACTAGCTCTGCTCCTGCTGTGTACGGCGGTTTTGTTGGTCTAATCCCTGGGTGAGTCAAGCACTCAGGACCTATGATGTGGGTCCATAGGCCATATACTGCAGTAAATGAGTGGATTTCCTATGGATGAGGGGGGTTATAGTCATATTAAATGTAACACTGTCCGGGACTGTTCTGTATTGGCATGTGTTTATATTAATATGACTATAACTCCATCATCCATAGTAATCCACTCATATACTGCAGTACATGGTTGATCCTATGGATCAGGGGGTATAGTCATATGCCAATTATAGAACAGTCGCTGGACAGTGTTTATATTAAAAATGACTATAACTCCCCTCATCTTTGAGAATATGCCAATGTACAGTACTTACAGTACATCATGTATTCTTTAGGATGATGGGGGTTATAATCAAATCCACAGTCCCTCAAACAGTGTGGTCATCCACAGATCTCCATAAAGTGTCACACAATCCCCATAACAGTGTAATCTACAGATTCCCCCAGTGTCACAGATCCCCCATAAACAGTGTCATCACCAGATCCCATAACCGTGTCATCCACAGATCCCATAACAGTCATCCACAGATCCCCATAAAGTGTCATCCACAGATCCCCATAACAGATCCACAGATTCCCATAACAGTATCATCACAGATCCCCTAACAGTGTCATCACAGATCCCCCATAACAGTGTCATCCACAGATCCCATAACAGTGTCATCCACAGTCCCTATAACAGTGACACCAGATCCCCCATTGTCATCCACAGATTCCCCCATTAAGTTCATACCCACAGATCCCCATAACAGTGTCATCCAAGATCCCCAATAACAGTGTATCATCCACAGATCCCCCATAACAGTGTATCATCCACAGATCCCCCATAACAGATCCCCCATAACAGTGTGTCACCACAGATTCCCCATAACATGTATCATCAACAGATCCCCATAACAGTTTATCCACAGATCCCCATTACTCTGATTCTGCAGTTTTACAGAAATACCCATATGTGGGTGTATGTCTCTATGGGTTTGTGGCAGTGATCAAAAAGGAAAGGAGCGCCATACAAATTTTGGAGGCAGATTTTTGCTAGAATGGTTTTTAGGCACCATTTTTTAATTGAGAGACCCTGATTACCCCTACAGAGGAAACCCTCAAAAAGTGACCCCATTTTGGAACTACACCAATCAAAGAATATACAGTAACAGTGTCATCTACAAATCCCCATAACAGTTGTCATCCACGATCCCCCATAAAGTGTCATCCACAGATCCCATAACATGTCATCCACAGATCCCCTATAACAGTGACATCCACAGATCCCCATAACAGTGTCATCCACAGATTCCCCCATTACAGTGTCATCCACAGATCCCCCATAACAGTGTCATCCACAGATCCCCTATAACAGTGACATCCACAGATCCCCCATAACAGTGTCATCCACAGATTCCCCCATTACAGTGTCATCCACAGATCCCCCATAAACAGTGTCATCCACAGATCCCCAATAACAGTGTATCATCCACAGATCCCCCATAACAGTGTATCATCCACAGATCCCCATAACAGTGTATCATCCACAGATCCCCCATAACAGTGTGTCATCCACAGATTCCCATAACAGTGTGTCATCCACAGATCCCCCATAACAGTGTATCATCCACAGATCCCCCATAACAGTGTTATCCACAGATCCCCATAACAGTGTCATCCACAGATCCCATAACAGTGTCATCCACAGATCCCCATAACAGTGTCATCCACAGATCCCCCATAACAGTGTATCATCCACAGATCCCCCATAACAGTGTCATCCACAGATTCCCCCATAACAGGGTATCTCCACAGATCCCCATGACAGTGTATCATCCACAGATCCCCCTTAACAGTGTATCATCCACAGATCCCCTATAAAATTCATCCAAACCCCAGACCCCATAACAGTGGTCCACATCCATAACAGTGATTCCCCCATAACAGTGTTATCCACAGATCCCCCATAACAGTGTCAACAGTGTGTGCCATCCACAGATCCCCCATAACAGTGTCACCACAGAGTGTCATCCACAGACCCATAACAGTGTCATCCACAGATCCCCATAAACAGGATCCCATCCACAGATCCCCATAACAGTGTGTCATCCACAGATCCTCCATAACAGTGTCATCCACAGATCCCCCATAAACAGTGTCATCCACAGATCCCCAATAACAGTGTGTCATCCACAGATCCTCCATAACAGTGTCATCCAAAGATCCCCCATAACAGTGTATCATCCACAGATCCCCATAAATGTTATCACAGTTCCCCATAACAGTGTATCTCCACAGATCCCCCATAACAGTGTATCATCGACAGATCCCCCTATAAAGTGTCATCACAGATCCCCCATAACAGTGTCATCCACAGATCCCCCATAACAGTGTCACAGATCCCCCAGAACATCCTCACAGATATAACAGTGTCATCCACAGACCCCATGTGCATCCACAGATCCCCCATAACAGTGTCATCCACAGATCCCCATAACAGTGTCATCCACTGATATTCTCACCTACAGTTACACATTATTGTTATTTTGTTAAAATTTAGCCCACCTTTTAGTTCAAATTATTTTTTTCCCCATTTTCCTCCTCTGAAAATTAGGTGCGTCTTATCATCAGGTGCGTCTTATAAAGCGAAAAATACGGTAAGCCTCAATATACATTACTCTGATTCTGCAGTTTACAGAAATACCCCATATGTTGTGGTAAATGTCTCTATGGGTTTGTGGCAGTGATCAAAAGGAAAGGAGCGCCATACAAATTTTGGAGGCAGATTTTGCTAGAATGGTTTTTAGGCACCATTTTGTAATTGAGAGACCCTGACTTACCCCTACAGAGGAAACCCTCAAAAAGTGACCCCATTTTGGAAACTACACCAATCAAAGAATATATTAAGGGGGGTACTGACCACTTTGACCCCCTAAGTGTTTTACAGAATTTGGAAACACTTGGCTGTGAAAATCAAAAGTTTCGTTTCTTCCAATAAAATGTTGCTTTAGTTTCAAATTTTTCATTTTGACAAGGGGTAACAGGAGAAAAGCACCCATAAGTTGTTCCCCATTTTCTCCTGAATAAGCAAACCAAATGTGGTGATAAACCTGCTGTGGGGGCACATGCAGGACTCAGAACAAAGGAGCGCCATATGGATTTTGCAGAACAGATTTTGATGGATTGGTTTTGGGAGCCATTGATTTTTATTTTTTTGAGTGATTGTCTATGTGGAGCTCATTTTTTGCGGGATGAGGTGAAGTTTTCATTGGTACCATTTTTGAAATACATAAGACTTTTTGATTGCTTGGTATTACACTTTTTGTGAGTCAAGGTGAAAAAATAGCTGTTTTGGCATAGTTTGAAAACATTTTTTACAGCATTCTCCTGAGGGGGCAAATCATGTGATATTTTTTATAGAGCAGGTTGTTACGGATGGGCAATACCCAATATGTCTACCTTTTTATTTTTATTAAATTTTACACATTAGATTTATTTTTGAACAGAATAAAATCTTTTTTGTGTTGCCATTTCTGACAGCCATATTTAATTTTTTTGGGCGATTGATGATGGTTTGATTGGTACCATTTTGGGTTAAATACGCCTTTTTGATCGCCTGCTATTACGCTTTTTTGAGGCAAGAGGTAAAATGGCTGTTTTGGCATAGTTTAAAAAAAATTTTTTTTGCAGCATTCACCTTTTTGCAGCATTCTCATGTAATAAATCTTCTTTTTGTGTTGCCATTTCTGAGAGCCATATTTTTTAATTTTTTCTCGGTAGGGTATCATTGCGGGACAAGATACCGGTTTGATTGGTACCATTTTGGGTTAAATACGCCTTTTTAAACACCTGCTATTAC